>JAWWLS010000113.1:6586888-6612829 GCA_035040975.1 Myioborus melanocephalus | reverse complement strand
CATGGGTGGGGTGGGGTGGGATGGGATGGGGTGGGGTGGGATGGGATGGGATGGCTCAGAGAGGGCTCCCCATCACGAGAGGTGTCCAAGGTCAGGTTGGGGATTTGGGATGGGGTTTGGGGAGATCTGGGTGGGGTTGGGAAAAATACCAGCTCGTTTTGGGGTGGGATTGGTGTTTTCCAGGGAGAGAACCAGAGTAGTTTTAGGAAAAAGAAAACTTCAGTTTGGGGTGGGATTGGTGGATTCCTGGGAAAGGTCTGGGATGGTTTTAGGAAAAATAACACCTCAGTTTGGGGTGGGGTTGGTGGATTCCAACCAGAGATTTGGGGTGATTTTAGGAAAAGTACCAGCTTATTTTGGGGTGGGATTGGTGGATTCCAGGGAGAGATCTGGGATGGTTTTAGGAAAAATAACACCTAAGTTTGTGTTATTTTGTGGTGGGATTTGTGGATTCCAAGCAGAGGTCTGGAGTGTATTTGGAAGACACCAGCTCATTTTGGGGTGGGATTGGTGAATTCCAGGGAGAGATCCGGAGCAGTTTTAGGTAAAATAACACCTCAGTTTGGGGTGGGATTGATGGATTCCAAACAGGGATCTGGGATGGTTTTAGGAAAAAGAACATCTCATTTTGGGGTGGGATTGGTGGATTCCAGGGAGAGATCTGAGGTGGTTTTCGGGGAAATACCAGCTCATTTTGGGGTGGGATTCCAGGGAGAGCATCCCCTGCAAGTAAAGGTGCTGGGAGGAACTTTCCAGCAGGAGCTGGAGTGGCAGGAAAAGGGGAAATGGGGTAAAAGTGGAAGGGAAGGAATTTAAGTTTGGTTTGGGAAGGAATTGTTCCCTGTGAGAGCGAGGAGAGCCTGGCATGGGATATTCCATGGATTTCCCATCCCTGGAACCGTCCCTGGCCAGGGTGGAACCTGGGACAGTGGAAGGTGTCCCATGGCAGGGGTTGAGTTGGTCTTTGTTGTCCTTTCCAACCCAAAGCACTCTGGGATTCTGGGATTACGAAATTCAGATTTATTCCTGATTTTCCCATATGAAAAATGCAATTTGGGAGAGGATTTTAAAACGGATTGGTTGGAATTTCTGTGCTGGAGTGGGAGAGGATTCTTGGGGTTCACTGCTGAGTGTCTGAACCCCAGATTTCCTCCTGAAAAGGGGGAGTTTGGGAGTGAGGGAGGTTTTGGTTAACTAATTAATGGATTTAGTTAATTGGGGTTTTTTTGCATAACATTCAGTGCTGAGTGTCCCCAAATGTCCCCAGCCTGGCTTCAGGACGTGGTTCAGAGTTAAAAACGAGGGGTTGGGTCCCTCAGGAGCAGCTGGGGCCATGATGGGACAGTGGCACAGCTGGGACGTGTCCCCGAGGTGTGGGGACCTCACCTGTCCAGGTGTCCTTGGGTGTCACCAAACGGGTGGGGAGGGACCCTAAAATTCACCTCATTGTGTCCCTCAAGTGTCCCCAAGATGTCCCCGAGACCTCCACTGTGACACAGCTGGGACATGTCCCCAAGGTTTGGGGACCAGATGGGTTGGGTTGGGACCTCAAACCTCACCTGACCCAACCCCGCCCGTGTCCTTGCAGTCCTGCCGCGTGTCCCCAGGATGTCCTGCCACCTGCACCAGCACCTCCCTCCGCTCTACCCGGGCCCCGTGGCGCTGTCCCCTGGTGTCCCCTTCCCGCCTCAGCGGTGGCACTCCAGCACCTGCGTCCCCCAGGCCGCGCCCGGCCAGGCTGTGCCCCTGCAGCGGGCCACGTCCTCCAGCGTGTGCCACCAGCAGCGCGTCACCCAGGCCGGGCCACCGCGCCAGCTCCACGGACCCCTCCTGCAGCAGCAGATTGTCCCCGGGCGGGTGACAACGCGCGTGCCACCGCAGCAGCGCGTGACGGGTGTCACCGGCGTCACCCAGTGCGTGCCGCAGCAGCAGCTGCAGGTGCCACCGTCCCAGTGCGTCCCCCAGCAGCAGAAGGTTGTCCCCAGGTGTGTCACCACCTGCGTGCCGCAGCAGTGTGCGGGTGTCACCGGTGTCACCCGGTGCGTGCCGCAGCAGCAGCTGCAGGTGCCACCCCAGTGCGTCCCCCAGCAGCAGAAGGTTGTCCCCAGGTGTGTCACCACCTGCGTGCCACGGCCGCCGTTCGTCACCAAGGGCGTCCCCCAGCAGCAGCAGAGTGCCACCAGGTGCGTGCCCCAGCGGTGTGTGACCAGCGTGTGTCCCCAGCAGGGCGTCCCCACGTGTGTCACCACCTGTGTCCCCCAGCAGCGCGCGGCCCGGGGCGTCTCCTACCAGTGGGTGACGGCGCCCGTCCCCCAGCAGTGGCAGAGTGTCACCGCCAGTGTCCCCCAGAAGTGGCACGGCAGGTGTGTCACCAAGTGTGTCCCGCAGCAGTGTGACACCGGCGGGGCCAGCATTTGTGTCCCCCAGCAGCAGCAGAGTGGGACAGTTTGTGTCCCACAACAAAGTGCCACCAAGTGTGTCCCCCAGCAATATGGGACAATTTGTGTCCCCCAACAAAGTGTCACCAAGGGTGTCCACCAGCAAAGTGCCACTAAATGTGTCCCCCAGCAATATGGGACAATCTGTGTCCCCCAGCAGAGTGCCACCAAATGTGTCCCCCAGCAAAGTGCCACCAAGTGTGTCCCCCAGCAATATGGGACAATCTGTGTCCCCCAGCAGTGTGTGACCAAGAGTGTCACTCAACAGAGTGCCACCAAGTGTGTCCCCCAGCAGAGCGTGACCAAGTGTGTCCCCCAGCAAAGTGCCACCAAAGGTGTCGCCCAGAAGTGTGGGACAGTTTGTGTCCCCCAGCAAAGTGCCACCAAGTGTGTCCCCCAGCAATATGGGACAATTGGTGTCCCCCAGCAAAGTGTCAAGTGTGTCCCTCAGCAGTGTGGCACAATTTGTGTCCCTCAGCAGAGTGTAACCCAGTGTGTCCTCCAGCAAAGTGCCACCAAGTGTGTCCCCCAGCAATATGGGACAGTTTGTGTCCCCCAGCAGTGTGTGACCAAATGTGTCCCCCAGCAAAATGTCACCAAATGTGTCCCCCAGCAGTGTGTGAGCAAGAGTGTCACTCAGCAGAGTGCCACCAAGTGTGTCCCCCAGCAATATGGGACAGTTTGTGTCCCCCAGCAGAGTGTCACCAAGTGTGTCCCCCAGCAGAGTGTCACCAAGTGTGTCCCCCAGCAGAGTGCCACCAAGTGTGTCCCCCAGCATTCTGGAGTGAAGATCTCCAGCCACTCCAAGAAATACTGCTCGGCCCCCAAGTGGCCCTGGTGACCCCCGGGATGTGTGACAATGACAATCCCCTGAAGTTTGGCCACAATTCCCATTTTTTAAAAAAATCCCTGACAGCAATTCCCCAAAATGTCCCTCCTGAAGTTTTTATTCTTTGCTTAAGATAAAAACCACAACTTGAAATGAAACCTCTTCAAAATAACAGAAATTATAGCAAGGTTATTTTATAAATGCTTCATTTAAAAAGTAATTAAATTCTTTATGCTGAAGATGTGCACTCAAAACAGACTTTATTTACAGAAATATATGAATATTTTACATATATATATATAAACTTAAATAAATGTTGCCTGACCTCTGATTAAAATCTTGAGTTTTTGCCTCTTGGTGTTTTTTTTATTTAATTAAAGAAATATTTATTTAATATTATAATGATTATTTTAAATTAACATTATAGATATTTAATATTATTATATTCATTTAGCATGACATCTTTATTTAATGTGAAATATTTATTTAATAGAAAAAAAATTATTTAATAGAAAAAAATTTATTTAATAGAAAAATATTTAATGGAAATATTTAACATTTATTTAATATTGAATATTTTATAATATTTATTTATATAAATATTTTATAATATTATATTTATAATATTAATATTGATATTAATATTAAATATGTATTTAATAACAATTCCTAAATATTAAATAATGTTTAAATATTAAAATTTTATTGAATATTGAATATTTATTTATTAAAAATCCAGCAAAATGCAGGCTGGATGAAGGCGCGGCCGAGCCCCATCATGAGGAACGCGAGCAGGAGGTGACCGGAGGGGACAGGAGGGTGTGGCCGGGCTGGGGACGCTGTCCCGCATCTTGTCCTGCCCCGCCCCTCCTCGGTGACCTCCTGGTGCCACCCGGAGCTGGGCAAGAGCTCCCGGCGCCTCCTTTGCCTCGGAGTTCGGGGTTTTTTATTTCCAGCAGGGAATGTGGAAAATCCGGTTGGTCCCACGATCCAACGCTCCGGATTCCCCGAAAACTGAGGGGAAAAATCCTGGAATGGTTTGGGTTTCAGGGATTAAAATCGGGATAAAATCCTGGAATGGTTTGGGTTTCAGGGATTAAAATCGGGTTAAAATCCTGGAATGGTTTGGGTTTCACGGATTAAAATTGGGATAAAATCCTGGAATGGTTTGGGTTTCAGGGACCTGTTGGATCCCATTAAAATCGGGATAAAATCCTGGAATGGTTTGGGTTTCAGGGATTAAAATGGGGATAAAATCCTGGAAAGGTTTGGGTTTCAGGGACCTGTTGGATCCCATTAAAATCGGGATAAAATCCTGGAATGGTTTGGGTTTCAGGGACCTGTTGGATCCAATTAAATCGGGATAAAATCCTGGAATGGTTTGGGTTGAGGGGACCTGTTGGAGCTGATTAAAATGGGGATTAAATCCTGGAATGTCTTGTGGTTTAGGGATTAAAATCAGGATAAAATCCTGGAATGGTTTGGGTTTCAGGGACATCAAAATCATCCCATTCCACGGGCAGGGGCATCCCCCTATCCCAGATGGCTCCAATCCAGCCCTGGACACTCCCAGGGATGGAGAATCCATGGAATAACCTGGGCCAGGGAAGGATTGATCCCTAAAATCCCACCCAAACCAGCCCAGGGAATCCTGGAACGGTTTGGGATGGAAAAGAACCTGAAATCCCCAAAAAATCCCACCCCAGTTCCATGTGCAGGGACCTTCCCCTATCCCAGGTGGTTCCAGGGGTGGGAAATCCATGGAATAACCCGGGACCCTCACAGGGAACAATTCCAACCCCAAAATCCCCCCCAAATTCCCCCTCTGTCCCCCTGACCCCATTCCCTGTGTCCTGGGGTCTCCACATTCCCAACAAACATTCCTGACATTCCCGACATTCCCAGTCCCATCTCGTGGTGGCTTTTCCCACGGAACCTTCCAGAAAACCCTCCTCTGGTGGGCAGATCCTGGATTTTGGGGTCAGCGGGATTTGGGGATGTTTTGGACGGGGCTGGCCCTGACTCAGCCGTGCCTCAGTTTCCCCGGCCTTTAATTGGGAATAATGACCCCCCCTCAACTCCCCGGCAGCCTCCGGGAGATGAAAGGGCCTCGCCAATGTTAATTAAGGACATCGGGGTGTTAATTAAGGGCATTTTGAATGCCAGGTCACCACGTTAATGCCCCGCTCCCTGCGCCGGGCGCGCACAACCGGGAATTAGGAGCTCTCCTTGATCCCGAGCTTCCCGAGGAATTCCCATAAAACCCGGCCTAAGCCGCGCTCCGACGCCTGTTTATTCCCAAAATTCCAGGTCAGGGAATTCAGCATTCAAAAGTTCGGGGGTGTTGTCAGTGTTGTTATTGCTGTTCAGGGCAGGGAGAATCCATAAAAGTGAGAGGAATCCGGGATTTGCCGCCGGTTCCTCCCCCGAGCCCTCGGAATGTCGGGATCCGCCTGGAACAGCGGCGCCGGTGCCCCGGGATTTCCTGTGCGTTAAATTAAAGGGAAATCACCGGGCGGCCTCCGGGCTCCTGGGAAAGCAGGGAACAAAACGGGGATGGAGGTCGTGGGTGATCATCTGGAGCCTGATATTCCAAATATTCCAAAATCCCGAAATTTCAATGTTCAAATACTCCAATATTCAAATAATCTAATATTCAAACGATCTAATATTCAAATAATCTAATATTCAAACAAGCTAATATTCAAACAATCTAATATTCAAATAATCTAATGTTCAAACAATCTAATATTCAAATAATCTAATATTCAAATAATCTAATATTCAAATAATCTAATGTTCAAATACTCCAATATTCAAATACTCCAATATTCAAATGTTTGAATATTCCAATGGTCTAATACCCCAACATTCCAAAACTTCAATATTCAATTATTCCAATATTCAATTATTCCAATATTCAAATAATCCGATATTCCAATATCCAAATATCCCAATAGTCCAAAATTCCAGCATTCAGATATCCAAATATCCCAATATCCAAATAATCCAATATCCCAATATTCCAGTATTCAAATATTCCAATATCCCAATATTCCAGTATTCAAATATTCCAATATCCAAGTATCCCAATATTCCAAAATGCCAGTATTCCAAAATTCCAAAATTCCAATATCCCAATATTACAATATCCATATATTCCGATATTCAAATACTCCAAATATTCCAATACTTAAATATTCCAATATTCCAGTCATGGTCACATTCCCAAGGCTCCAGGAGCGTTTTCCCAATTTTGGGAATTTTGGGAATTCTGAGCAGGGCCCGGAGTTGGATTTGATCCTTTCCAAGGAGATTTTCCCATGATAATTCCCTTTTTTTCCCAGGCACCTCACCTGAATTAATTCAAAAGTGTCTGATTCATATAAAAGGGACTTAAAAAATTTTTCCAGGGACTAAAAAACCCCAAAAAATCCCCCAAAACCTCAAATTCCAGGCCCTTCCCTGGTGCAGAAGTGACTCCCAAGGTCCTGCTCTTTTCCTTGGGGTTTTTAATGGGACAAACGGAACAAAGGAGCAGGAAATGGGAATTCCGGGTTTTTTTGGGATGAGGCCTCTCCCGTCCCCATTTGTGACCGGGAATTTTTGGGAGCCGTCCCGACGATCCCTCCTGGATCCCCGGGGAGGAATCCTCGAGTCATTATGGGATGCCCCGAGTCCTTCCTGGTGGATTTTCAAAGGGATTCCTGCCCGCAGCTCCCCCGGGAATGAGGAATTCCTTCTGTTCCCCTGGCTGCGCTCCACTGGCACTTTTAAATTTATTTATTTCGTTTTTCCGGGGAGTAGAAAGGGCGGTTTTGGCTGGAATTGCAGGAAAATCTGGCACCCCTAAGAATCCTTGAGTCTTCAGATTTTTTTGGGCTTTTAGGGGGTTTTCAGGGTTTTTTGGGGGGTGGAAAGTGCTGTTTCAGCTGGAATTTTGGGAAAATCTGGCACCCCTAAGGATCCTTGATTCTTCAGATTTTTTTGGTTTTTTGGGGGGTTGTTAGGGTTTTTTGGGGGTGGAAAGTGCTGTTTCAGCTGGAATTTCAGGAAATTCTGTCATCCCTGAGGATCTCTGATTTTCCAGGGTTTTTTGGGGGTGGAAAGTGCTGTTTTGGCTGGAATTTCGGGAAAATCTGTCATCCCTGAGGATCTCTGATTTTCCAGGGTTTTTTGGGGAATGGAAAGGGCTGTTTCGGCTGGAATTTCGGGAAATTCTGTCATCCCTGAGGATCTCTGAATTTCCAGGGTTTTTTGGGGGTGGAAAGGGCTGTTTCAGCTGGAATTTCGGGAAATTCTGTCATCCCTGGGGATCTCTGATTTTCCAGGGTTGTATTTTTATTCTGGCCCAGCCTCCCGGTGATCCAGGACATCCCTGGGAGCCGGAGCCGCACGTGGCCGGGTTCGGGGTGCAATTAAAGCCAAACCCAACCTCCCAAAAATTCCCCGGGGCATTCCCGGGCTCCATAAAAACCCGGCCAGCCCCGGCCTTTCCCTGCGCTTCTCTCCGGCTCTTCCCCCTCATGAGCTGGGTAAGTCCTGGAACTCCCCAAATTCTCCTTTTTTTATCCCCGGATTCTCCTCCACCTTTTTGGGATGCGCGGCTCTTCCGGCGGGAGCGGCGCTGAGGAACAATTCCATATGCAATGGGATTTTTGGGGGGGTTTTCCTGGTTTTTTTTCCCCCCCGGTAGGAATTGGCTCCGTAAATTTGGATCCCAGCAGGAATCGGGTGTGGGTTGGGAAGAGCCGAGGCAGCTCCAAAAGAACCAGAGGAATTCCCTCCTGCTTTAATGGAGTTTTAAACAAATAAATTTAATTTTTTTTTCCCAACCAGAGCAAGGAACTGGCGGAATTCCAGACCGGAAAAATTCCTAAAAATTCCCGGCTAAACCCCCTAAAAACGAGTGGGAGGTGCAATCGAGCCCCCTAATTAGGAGGTGTTTTGTTCTGGTGTTGCGGTAATTGCTGCCTTTGTTTTCCCGGCGTTGTTTTTATTGGACAGTGTTTCGATTGTGATGATAACGAGTTTTCCTAACGAGCCGGGCACGTGGCTCCGTCCTGCTTTAGGATTTGGGAAGACGAAACCTTAAATCCTGGAATGATCGGAATTCGGGGTGCTTAGAAAATGTAGAACTTAATGTTTTTTTTTTTTTTACAATCTACAATGTAGATTTTTAATTTAATGCTTTACTCTCGAAAAAAAAAAAATTGGAATATTGACAATTTTTGGTCACAATAATCCTGTTTAAACCTGGGAAAGCTCCCTAAAACTGGAGTTTCTCTGGAGCGGGATGTTTTTTTTCCTGCGATTTCCAAGGAAAAGGGAAACTTTTCAGAGGAGAAAGCTGGTGCAGCACCGCGGGCTGATTTATTGGGTGTAATCCTCCCAAAATCAGAGAAGCAACCAACCCTGCATCCCCTGCTCCGCTTCCAACCCCAAACCTGGGATATTTAACCCTTTTATCCACCTGGGGTTTCGCCTAGATTTTTCCCTTTTCTTCACCAAATATTTTGCTGTATTTACTAAAAAATCCGAATTTGCGGGGAGAGCGAGCCGGGGCTGCCCCTGCCCCGCTCCGGACCCCAAATTCCCGTGGGGTCGGGGATCCCCAAACCCCTCCCGAGCCCGGCGCGGCTTCGCGGCCGCACCCGGCGATTACCGAGGCCCGCACTCCTAAGAATCCTTGATTCTTCAGATTTTTTGTTTGTTTTTTAGTTTTTTGTGGGAAATGGAAAGCGCTGTTTCAGCTGGAATTTCAGGAAAATCTGGCACCCTTAAGAATCCTTGATTCTTCAGATAATTTTGGTTTTTTGGGGGGTCTTTTAGGGTTTTTTGGGGGGTGGAAAGGGCTGTTTTGGCTGGAATTTTGGGAAAATCTGGCACTCCTAAGAATTCTTGATTCGGCTCCTCTTCCATCCCAACCCAAAGGGCGGCCCAGGGAGGGCCCCGCGCTGCTCGGGAGTCGCCCCAAAAAAAGCTCGGGAGGGGAAGCGCCGCGGTTTGGAGAGCGGCACGAACCGGCCCGGCTGAAAATCCGGATTTTTTCCGGCTTTTGAGAGAGCAGAACCCAGGACGGGATTTGTTTTCTCTCTCTCCCCTCCCAAACACGCCCAGCTTTGAGTCACGGGCCGCGAGCGAGGAGAGCGGGGCGGGTTTTGGTGCTGAATCATTGTTTTGGGGAGATAACCAAAAACTCTGCAGCTCTGTGAAAGTTGTAAAGCCGGTACGTTCATTATTACAGCATGGGGAGATGACTCCTTAAAAGACATGCGCACCTCTGGGAACCTCAGGTCTTTTTTTGTCTTTTTAAATCTTTTTTTTCAAATCCATGTGTGTACAATTTCACAAAAGTTCACACATATTCATTTTTACGGATTTCGCGGTGACATTTGCCGCTCGTTTTTCTTCGTCAGAAAGAATTCCTGGGTCAGGTTGAGCTGCTCTCAGAGCAGTCTCTGTCTCTCTTTATCACTTTCTGTCTCCTCCCTTTATCTCTGTCCTCACTGGAGCAGTTTCTCCGAGCCTAGGTTCTGCAGTCACGCTAAATAGCGACGTTTTCTAACCACAGACTCAAAAAATGTACATTTCACCTAAAATCAAAATGGATTTTTGCTCTGGAGGATTTCTAGTGTGAAAATTTCTAGCGTGGAGAATTTCTGCTCTGGAGAATTTCTGCTCTGGAGAATTTCTGCTCTGGAGAATTTATTCTCTGAGAATTTCTACTCTGAGAATTTCTACTTTGAGAATTTCTGCTCCGGAGAATTTCTACTCCGGAGAATTTCTGCTCTGGAGAATTTCTACTCTGAGAATTTCTACTCCGGAGAATTTCTGCTCTGGAGAATTTCTACTCTGAGAATTTCTACTTTGAGAATTTCTGCTCTGGAGAATTTCTGCTCTGGAGAATTTCTACTCTGGAGAATTTCTGCTCTGTCTCACCACCCAAAAATTTTTTTAAAAATCTCTGTTTCCTCTCCCGCAGCTCTGAGCCCCGCTCCACCATGCACTACCCCGGCGAGCGCTGCCTGCCGGGCCCCAAATTCCTCCCCGAGTTCCTCCCTCCGCGCCAGGCTCACCCCGAGCCCTTCGCCAACACCTGCCACCCCCTGAGCATCACCAAGGGCCCCGCGCCGCGCTGGGGGCAGAGCTGTCCCCAGGCCGCCCCCGCCGTGTCGCTGCTGCCGTGCGCGCCGCTGGTGCAGCGGTGCCTCCTGCTCTGCCCCGAGCCCTGCGAGACCACCCGGCTGCTGCCCAGCCCGAGGGTCGCCGCCGCCCCCCAGAGCCCGCGGAGCGCCAAGATCCGCGCGGCCCGGAGCCTCCCCCCGTGCGCCCCGCGCTGCCCCGAGCCCGGCCGGCTGCGCTTCCCCCCGTGCGGCATCCGCGGCTCCTCCGCGTCCTGCCGGGCCGAGCGCCGCCCGCGCAAGGCGGCCGCGTGTGCCCCGCGCTGCCCCGAGCCCGGCGGCGGCCGCTACTCGCTGCCGCTCCGGGGCGTCACCGAGTGTCCCCCGCAGCAGAGCGACCCCCGCTCCTTCCTGCCCGCGCTGGTGCCCGCGCTCCGCTGCTCCAAGGGGTACCCGACGCAGGAGCCGAGCGCCGCCAAGGTCACCCAGGAGTGTCCCCCCGCCAAGGGCTCGGCGCAGCTGGAGGGGAGCAAGGGCAGGAGCTGCTCGGCGCAGCACCTGAGCAAGGCCCGCTGTGGGCACCACCACCACCACCATCATCATCACCATGCCCGGGGCACCCCGAGACCCTCCCGGCTGGTCCCGGCCGGGGCCAAGCGCTCCGGGCACGCCAAGAAAAGCCGCAGCGCTTCCAAGTGGCTCTGGTGAGGGAGGCGTGGGGAAAGGTCGGGAATGATGAGGGAATGGAGCCCAAATTTGGGGTGATTCCCATGGGGTGATCCCCCCTCCTTGGAGCCCAGATTTGGGGTGATTTCCCTTCCTTGGAGCCCAAATTTGGGGTCATTCCCATGGGGTGATCCCCCCTCCTTGAGGTGCAGGGTTGGGGTGATTCCCATGGGGTGATTTCCCCTCTTTGGAACCCAAATTTGGGGTGATTCCCCCTCCTTGGACCCCTGGTTTGGGGTGATTTCCCCTCACTGGAGCCCAAGTTTGGTTTGAGGTAATTCCTCCCTCCATGGAGCCCAGATTCGGGGTGATTTCTCCTCCTTGGAGCCCTGGTTTGGGGTGATCCCCCCTCCATTCCCAGTCCTGCCCTCCAAGCCTGGTTTTCCCCCATATCGTGCCCATGTTCAGCTCACAGAGCGAGTCCCCCGTTTTATTTGACCCGAAATTCGGATTTTCCAGCACCAGGAAGGTTTTGAGGAGAGGCTGAGGAGCTCTGAGCCACCTGGAGCCTCACCCCAACACCTTCGTGACAACGTCTGCACCCTGTTTTTATGTTGTGGGATCAATTCCACTCTGGTTGTACCACTCACATTAAACTCAGGTTACAGCTGATTCCCGCTCTCTGCCTGAATTATTTTCCTTCTTTTTAAACAGTTTCTAATTCCTGCTGCTGGGAAAAAACCCCTTTCCCTGTTACACCGCTCTTTTAATGTAAAATAAGGGAAATAATCACGATTTTAGGGCTGGGTTCGCTACCACGGATTTACTCGGACGATGCTCGGGCTCTCCTGCTCCCCTGCCCGCCCTCATCCCGAGGTTTTCCGGGCGGGATTTCCCTTGGAAAAATCCCGAAATCGGGAAAAGGCGGCGGGGACCCAGCAGCGCCGCGGGGCGGTGCTGCCGCCTGGTGGCCACAGGGGCGAACTGCGCCAGAATCCCATTCCCCAGTCCCAAAAAATCCCATCCGCATCCCAAAAAAATCCCATTCCCGAATCCCAAAAAATGCCATCCCCATCCCAAAAAAACGCCATCCTCATCCCCAAAACCCCTATTCTTGAATCCCAAAAAATTCCTTCCTCATCCCAAAAAAATCCTAACCCCAATCCCAAAAAATGCCATCCTCATCCCAAAAATTTTCTTTTCATCCCCAAAAACCCCATTCCCTAATTCCAGAAAATCCCATTCCCGATTCCCAGAGGAGTTCCCGCTTCCAGAAATCAAAGGGAATCCAAAGTCCCACCCCAGGCTCCTGATGTCGGTTTGCAGGAGGCAAACTGGCATCATATATTCCCAATAATCTGCAAATTATAATAACAATAAATAATCCTATTCCAATCTGAAATCATAATCCCGATAATAAATCTCGATGGGATCGGCCTGGATTTGGAAGGAGGGATTCAAACCCTGAATTATTTTTTGGAAAACTCTGTGAGAAGCTGGATTTGTCTGTTAGGACAGGGTGAGGGAAACAATCCCGATAACGAGGTTCCCACACAACAAAACACCTCGGGAATGTTCTCGAGCGACTTATGCATGCAAAGCGTTTTCTCCTTGTGATATAAATAACAAATGATCCCAGGAAACCCCTGGGGGCTCGGAGCAGCTCTGGAACATTCCCCCCTGCATGGAATAAACCCCAGGAATACACAGGATGTTTTTCTCCCGCCTAACTCCGCGCGTTTTGCGTATTCATGAAGCAAAACCAGCGATTTCTCCTCAAAAAAATCACCTCGAAACTGGTTCCGGCTCAGGCTGGGGGAATTTCCAGGGGCAGGAATGGATTCCTGGGAATTCCCACTGGGATTGTCCAGGGAATGTTGGGATCTCCCTCAGTGGGATATTCCTGAAAATCCCGTGCCAGGTTTGGGCGGGATCCCTTCCCGCCTGAAGAATCCCCAAATCACCCAATGAATTCCATAAAATTCCCGAATATTTCCATAAAACACCAATTCTGGAATTCTGGGATTCTCTCAGCTCCAGGGGTCCACCCAAATCCTCAGAAAATCAACAAAACCCCGTGAAATTAATCTTTTTTTTCCACCTTCCACAGGGTTAAATTTTTTCACTCATATTTAAGACTGTAATGTTTAATTTTTATTAATTAAACTTTTTTATTTACTATCAACTTTTTAACATTTAAATTAAACTTTTAACTTTTTAAAATTAATTTTTAAACTTTTTTTTTTAATTAAAAATGGTTTTTAATGTTTAATTTTTAATGCCCTGAGGCAATTTTAACCCAAGGAAAAATTGGGATGGGGCTTGGAGTGAGGAAGCTTCCCTGCCCCTGGAAAAATGTTGGAATAGGATGAGATTTAATTCCCTTCCCACCCAAACCATCCCAGGGTTGGAAATTCAGGCAGAAATGGTAAAATCCCCTCCAAAAGTCACTTTTCCTGCAAAAAAAAAAACCCAAATAAAAACCCCAACCCAATGGGAATATGGGGGATGCAACAAAAAAATCCCATTCCCGTTCCACTCCAAAAATTCCCATGGAAAAGGGAATTATGCGGGTAAACAACCCCGGAATAATTAGCAGTAATTAAGATTATTACACATGAGGGGAGGGCCATTAAAGGCCGCCTCAGCTTCCGGGAACTTCTGGGGTTCTTATAAAACTCCAAGGATTTGGGGCTCCCCCGGACATTCCCGGCCATTCCTTCCCGGAATATTGGTGAGTCCCTCTGCCTTCCATCCCATAATTTGGGGAAAACGGGAAATAAAAACAAATAATTGGGAAAAGTAAATAAATAATGGGAAAAGTAAATAAATAATTGGGGTTTCACCGGGAATTCTGTGGCTCCAAAAATTCCAAAGGGAGATTCACTGCTGGGAATTATTTTGTTGGGTATTTGGGGTGAGTCAAGGCTTAAAAATTCTTGTTAAAATTAAAAAGAGAATTCTGCTGGGATGTTGTTATTTTCACTTAACTGTCAATAACAATAAAAGTCACTTTAGTTTTAATTCTGGTGGGTTTTGTCATGAAATCATGGAATGTTTTGGGATGGAAGGGATTTTAAAGCTCAGGATGCTCAGCAATAATTTATCCGTATTTTTCCATTAAAAATTGGAGAAAATCTGGGATTTTCTCTTTTTATCCCCCAAAATTTTATTATTCACGAATCAAATTTATTTTCTAAGGGATAAAAAGGGAGGAAAATCTTTTTTCCACCTTATTTTCCCACCAGAATGATCCAAACTGAGCTCATTTGCCCTAAAAACTTGTTTCTCCCAATTTCCAACCAACCAAGGAATTTCTTTGGTGCAAATCCCCATTTTTGTAGCACTTTTGGGATGAAGAAACTCCAATTCTTTTTTCCCATCCAGAAACTTTGGGAATTTTCTTAAAAAACCATTTGATCTCCATGGAAATCCCCATCAGATAAATAATGGGAATCCCCTGGACTTTTCCAGAAGAATCTTTGGAGAAAAAGCAGGAATTTGATGAATTGGAGGAGTTTAAGCCAACACCTACCTCCGAAGGAGCCTCTGGAAGAGTCTGGATTCCTCCAGGGACAAAATTCCAGGGAGGTTTTTGGGGAATCCTCAGCATCCCACAGCTTTGAACCCTGACAGGTAAATCCCAGGAGAAATTCTGGAATTAATTCCACGAGAAGGTGGATTCAGGGTCCGGGGGCAAAAAAAAGACAATTGGGCACCAAAATTCCCTGTGGAGGAAAGATTTCTGCAGAATTCCAGGGATTTTGGAGCTCCGGACGCGGATCCGGGAACGATCGCAGGCTCTGGAATCTGCTCTGGGTAATTATCCCAGGGAGGGCCGGGCAGGCTGAGATAAACAAATCACCTGGGAAGGATGGAAAATCCTGGAATCAAGGCCTGGAAAACACCAGGGTGGGGTTTTTTGGGAAGGTTGGGGTGGGTGGGGAAAAGGGGAAACTGAGCTGGGAGTTCAGTTTCAAAGAAACATTTTAAAAGTTCAATGATTTTTTAAAAATTACAATTTGGAAACTGTGAAAATTAAGGAGAATTAAAAAAATAAGATCAAGAAACAGAATGAAAGTTAAAAATAACCATGAGAATTAAATTAAATTTAAAAGATAGAAACTGCATTTAGAAAGACAATGGAAATTAAATAGAACTTGAAAAATAAAATTAAAGAATGAAATAATAATTTAAAAAAGAAATATTTAATTAAAATACAATTAAAAACTGGATTAAATAGAATAAAATAAGACTAAACATTAAGTAGAGCAAGGTTTTTTTTCCACTTGGATTTTCAAATAAAGAGGAATCAATGTTCTAATTCCTGAATATCTTCAGAATTTGAAAAATAAAATTAAAGAATGAAATAATTAAAACAAGAAATATTTAATTAAAATTCAATTAAAAATTGGATTAAATTGAATAAAATAAAACTAAAATAAACATTAAGTGGAGCAAGGTTCTTTTTCCCACCGGGATTTTCAAATAAAGAGGGATCAATGTTCTAACTCCTGGATATTTTCGCTGTCCTGGCTGCAGGCTCTCCCTGCTTCCTCCCAGATGTGCTCGGAATTCCAGGGCCCGTGCCCGGCCCCGGCGGCCTCGGGCTCCAGCCAGCCCTGCGTGGTTTCCTGTGGCGCTTCCCGCGTCATCATCTTCCCTCCTCCCGTGCTCGTGACATTCCCGGGGCCCATCCTCAGCACCTGCCCGCAGGAGACCGTGCTGGGATCCTCGGGAATTCCAGAGGGATGCACGGGAATGGCGCTGGGATCCGCGGGAATTCCAGAGGGATCCGCGGGAATGGTGCTGGGATCCGCGGGAATGGCAGAAGGATCCTCAGGAATGGTGCTGGGATCCTCTGGAATGCCAGAAAGATCCTTGGGAATGACCCTGGGATCCTCAGGAATGGCACTGGGATCATCGGGAATGGTGTTGAGATCATCGGGAATGGTGTTGAGATCATCAGGAATGGCGCTGGGATCTTCAGGAACCTCCCTGAGGTCCCATGGAGCGCCAATCCCGCGTTCCAGGCCTTTCACCCCAAAATTCACCCCCAGGCCCATCCTCGGCATGGATGAGGCCCTGCTGGGGTCCTCGGGAATGCTGGAAGGGGGAGCAGGGACATCCCGAAGCTCCCTGAGCTCCCACGGAGCGCCAATCCCGCGTCCCGGGGGTTTTGTCCCCAAGCTGGGCTCCCGGCGAGGGTCGCGCTGCTCCTACATCTTCACCTCCCGCTGGATCCACCCCTGCCTCAGGAGCAGCGGCTCCAGCGGGAGCCAGCAGCCGGCCGGGAGCGGGAGCCAGGAGAAAATTCCAGATCCGGAAAAGCCGGGAACGGAAAAGGAGGAGGCAGCAAAGGGGGAGGAAGAGGTCTTGGAAGTGTGACGCGAATCAGACCCCGATCCAAAGGCCCTGGAGGCTTCTCCAAAGCAGATTTGGGAGTTTAAATTTAACTTAATTTGGGGTTTTTTTGAGCTTGGGGTTTTTTTCCCCTCAGACATTCCCAAGCAGTGAAATAAAGCCATTAAATAACAATTTCAAATTTTGGGATAACCTGACATTCGGAATATGGTTTGTGGGAGCGATTTGCTGTTCTTCTGTGGTTTTCCAGAAAAATCAAGATTGGGGAACACCCCAAATGTGGTCAGATCTGACAAAGCCTTTGCCTGCCAGGCCTAATTGAGCCTGGCTTAGCTTTTATGGGAATTACTTACCAGGAAATTCCCTTTTCATTGGCATAAATACAAGCACGATCCCGTCACCACTTCATGGCTTTCACTTTCACCACAGGAAAGTCGGGAAAGGGAACAAATCTTCTTATATTTAATTTTAATAAAAAGGAAAAAAATATTTGTGGAAATGAATTTTTAAATATAAAAACTAACCCAGTGGGAAAGTTTGGCCACAAAAATGTGGCTTTTCCACCTTAGAACTGTCCAAAGCCAGGTTGGATTGTCTTGGAATAACCTGGGATAGTGGGAATGTCCCTTGTCCATGGATCTGGATGATCCCACCCAAACCATTCCAAAATTCCAGGATAAAAGTAAAGAATCTTCACCTGGACCTGTGTCCTTTACCCCATATTTCATTATTTTATTTTATTTTATTTTATTTTATTTTATTTTATTTTATTTTATTTTTTTATTTTATTCTTGTTCTTTCCCTTACCATTAAAATTATTCTGCACTATCACAGTGGTTTCCTGGTTTTCTTTTCCAGGGAAATTCTCCTGATTGGGAAATCTGGATAAATTCCAAACCCCTGAGGTTTTTTTGGGACTGGGGAGGTTTGAGAGCTGCCCTTGAATGATTGGAATTTTGGAATTCCTCATCAACCTCAGGGTGGACTCCGCCTTTTGGGGGAGTTCCCTTTCAGAGGAAAAAAGGGATTATGGAAAATTTGTCAGGTTCATTTAAACAACTAAACAGGCAGAAGGAGGAATCCCAACCTCTGAGGAGGGTTTTGTCCTGTTTTTGCTGGATTTCACTTTCTCTGTGTCACCCTCCTCACCTGGGCATCCAGGTGGAAAACAGGAATTTTGTCCGTGCTCCCAAATCCTCCCAAACCTGCTGAAACAAACCCCTCAAACATTCCCTGCTTATCCACATTTAAAATAGAAATTTTCCCCTTTATTTTCCCTTTATTTACAGGAATTCCCACTTTGGGACCTCCCATAAATCCCTGTGTTTACCCCATTTGTATGTGCCCAGTTTTCCCCGTCCCGCTCCCATTCCCAATCCCAATCCCAATCCCAATCCCAATCCCAATCCCAATCCCAACAGTGATGGAACGATCCCAACAGTGATGGAATGATCCCAACAGTGATGGAACGATCCCAACAGTGATGGAACGATCCCAACAGTGATGGAACAATCCCAACAGTGATGGAACGATCCCAACAGTGATGGAACGATCCCAACAGTGATGGAATGATCCCAACAGTGATGGAATGATCCCAACAGTGATGGAACAATCCCAACAGTGATGGAACGATCCCAGCGCTGATGAACGATCCCAAGGCTGATGGAACGATCCCAACAGTGATGGAATGATCCCAACAGTGATGGAACGATCCCAAGGCTGATGGAACGATCCCAAGGCTAATGGAACGATCCCAATATCCGTGAGGATCAGCCCGTGAGCCATGGGGCAGCTCGCGGATCCCACATTTCTTGTTTGGCTCTTGGGGAAAAGTTGGGAAAACTCCGGCAATGAGGTCACGGGCGGGGCGGAACCCCAAGGCCTCGGCGTTGGCTCATCGGCCCCAGTGGCTCCGCCCCACCCAGCTCCAGGGCTTGGACAATCTCCAGTCCCCAGTTCCACGCAGGGCTCGGGAGGAGGAGGAATGGGAATTATTCCTGTTATAGGTTTTTGGGGTTTCTTTTTCCTTAAAGGAACATCCCAGAGTTGTTGAGGTTGGAAAAGATCTCCAAGGTTGAGTCCAAGCTGTGCCCGATCCCAGATCAGTGTCCAGGAATTCCTTGGACATCTCCAGGGGTGGCCACTCCAAACCTCCCTGGGCAGCCCCTTCCAAGTCCTTTTTCCTTTTCCAGAAGGGATTTTCCCAAATTTCCCACCCTGAGCCTCCCCTGGCACAGCTCGAGGCCGTTCTCTCTTATCCAGTTCCATTCCCTGGGATCAGATCCCAGATTTCCCTTGGAAGAGCCCAAAATTCCCGCTGGAGTCTCCTCACTGAGGCTTTTTGGGGGAAAACCACCAGCTTTTCCACCAAGAACTCAGAGTGGGATCCCTTTTGGATCAATTGGATCCCTTTTGGATCAATTGGATCCCTTTTGGATCAATCTGATCTCCTTTGGATCAATCTGATCCCTTTTGGATCAATCTGATCCCCTTTGGATCAATCTGATCTCCTTTGGATCAATCTGATCCCTTTTGGATCAATCTGATCTCCTTTGGATCAATCTGATCCCTTTTGGACCAATCTGATCCCTTTTGGATCAATCTGATCTCCTTTGGATCCAATTGATCCAATTTTTTTGTTTGAATCCATTCCATGTGTTTCTTTTTCCCATCAGTATTTCAAGCAACCCTCAGCATTCTCCACTCATCTGTCATTACTATTATTATTATTATTATTATTATTATTATTATTACTACTACTACTACTACTGCTACTATTATTATTATTATTTTCATTTGCAGCCCGGAAAATCAAGGATTCATCAGGCAACCCTGGATTTTTCTGCCACTTTGTCTTTTTTCCCCCCTTTTCCCACCTCCCACAAACCCATCCCACCTGTTTCTCTCCCAGTGCTCCCATAATTTTTTTACGGCCTTGCCCGGGGAGCTCGGCTGTTCCTCCTCCTCCTCCTCTGATCTTCACAGAATCCCGGGATGGTTTGGGGTGGAAGGGACCTCCAGGATGATCCAGATCCCTCATTCCCTTTCCCATATCCCATCCCACAACTCCTCCTCTCAGGCCTTTCCCTTTCCCCACTCCTGGCCCAGTAAAATACTCATTTATTGGGGGCAATCTGGTGCCCAAAAGTGACCCAACCTGCCCAAGGGTGGATCTGAGGCTGGGGCACACCCCGCTATTAATGGGGTTACTCCTGATAACCTGTCATTATATTCCCAATATTGCACGGCAGCAAAATCTGGGATGAGGTCAGGGAGATCAAGGCTTGGCCCAGGGGACGGGACTGGGCTGCTTTTCCTCCTTAAATCCCTTTTTGGACCCCAGAATCACAAAAACCTGGAATGGTTTGGGTTGGGAAGGTCCCTAAGGCTGCTTTTCCTCCTTAAATCCCTTTTTGGACCCAAGAATCATAAAAACCTGGAATGGTTTGGATTGGGAATGTCCTTAAAAATCATCTTATTCCAACTTCTTTCTGTTTTCCCAGGATGCTCCAACCTTCTCTGGGAAATCCATTCCAGGGCCTCCCTACCCTCACAGGAAACCATTTCTTTCCTAAACCCAATCTAAATTTCCATTTTTTCAGCTTGAATCCATCCCCCTTTTCCTATAACCACAACTCCTGGTGAATTCCAGGGGCAAGGAGAGCCCTGGAATTCCTGACAGATTTTTATTCCAGCTGAACCTTTGGCCTTGTTGAGCTGGACTAATCAGTGCTGTACAAATAATTGCAGCTGAAAATAAAAATTCCAACATTTCCTCTGGATAACAAAACTCTACACTTTTTTCCCTGGGAAAATTTCCTTTTCCTTCCTTAAATCCAACTACAGATTCATTTGACAGCATTTTGTGCCGCCAGCTCTGGGTTTAATCCTTGAAGGAACTCAGAGGAAGCTGCCAGATTTTCTTGCTGAGGCGAGCAGCTTCAGTGAGGCAATGAAGGCAAATGAAGATTTAATGAATATCTTTCTCATTAATGGATGACTAAATTGGATCTTAGCGCCACGCCTGGGTGAGCCACGGGGCGATACAGGAATGGGAATTCGCTCCGTGGCGTTGGCTCATTCCACGGGCGCTAATGAAATAGTAAAATTAATGATTTGCAAGGGCGGGACTTCTAAGATGCCCCAAATAACCCCAAACTTCTCCCACGAGCTCCCACCTTCCTGAGGAGCAGATCCTGCAGCTCTGTGGAATCTCAGGATCCCAGAGGTTGGGAAAGAATTCCAAAATTGTTGAGTCCAAGCTGTGTCTGATCCCACCTGGACACCCAGAATTCCCATTCCTTTTACAGCTTTTTGGTTTGTTTTTCCTTAAAGGAACATCCCAGAGTTGTTGAGGATGGAGAAGATCTCCAAAGTTCTGTCCAAGCTGTGCCTGATCCCAGACCAATGCCCAGAAATTTTTTGGACAACTCCATAACTCCAAACATCCCTGTGCAGCCCCTTCCAAGGCCTTTTCCATTTTCCAGGAGGAAATTTCCCATATTTCCCACCCTGAGCCTCCTCTGGCACAGCTCAAGGCCGTTCCCTCTTGTCCTGTCCCTGTTCCTTGGGATCAGATCCCAAATCCCTCCTGGCAGATCCCAAATCCCCCCTGGCAGATCCCAAATCCCTCCCTGGCAGATCCCAAATCCCCCCTGGATCCCCCTTTTCTCCAGGCTGAGCCTCCCCAGCTCCCTCAGGATTTTCCATTCTCTTTTCCATCTCTTCCAGCCCCATTCCCATCCCTGGCCAGGCTCCAGTTCCTCAGCGAAGTTCAAAATGTCCTTCTCCTCAATCTTCTGGGGCTTTGGGGTTGGGCT
Organism: Myioborus melanocephalus; assembly: GCA_035040975.1. NCBI lineage: Eukaryota > Metazoa > Chordata > Aves > Passeriformes > Parulidae > Myioborus > Myioborus melanocephalus. Next base: position 6,591,588 of record JAWWLS010000113.1, on the reverse strand, counting down.
GAGCCGTATCAGAGCTCCTTCACCCAATCCTGGAGGCTCCAAAACCTCAAAAAAAAACCCCAGGTGGGACTCTGGGGACTCTTGGGGATGGTTCTGTGCCCGATCCTTGGGGTTCCCTCCCACCTCGGGATATTCCAGGATCCTGGGATGTGCTGGAGGTGACCCTGACCTGGAGAAGGCGTTTGGGTGGTGGCCCCAGAGGGACACCTGGCCCGGGTTTTAGGCAGACCCAAATCACACCCAGGCACTCCAGGCTTCCCCCTCTCGGGCTGCGATTCCACCTTGCCTCGAGTTTTATCCGGGGAATTACAGAGCATTAGCCGGGTTTTGTTTCCAAGATGAAAGATTCCTGGGAAATTGGGGTGCTGTCATTGTTCCTGAGCTCCCAGCAAGATCTCGTTGGGTGGCGGGGAAGAATTCTACAGTTCCGGAGTTGTTTGTGTGTTTGATTCTTAAATCACCGCCTTTGGTGGTGCTGGAGGTAAAAAATGTCCCCAGACCTCTCCACGAGAGAGGAAATCCAGGTGGAAATGTGTTTTGTCCTTTAATTCTTAGGGATGAGGCTGAGATGTCCGGAAGGAAATGGGAGGCGGCGAAAAATTTTTTTATATATGGTTTTTTTATAGGATCAATAATCACATCAGGGGGAATTACATCAGAAATGGACAGAAATTTGATATAAATGGACATAAATTATCAGAAATGTGCATAAATGGACAGAAATTTGACATAAATGGACATAAATTATCAGAAATGTGCATAAATGGAAAGAAATTAACAGAAATGGACATAAATTACCAGAAATGGACAGAAATGAACAGAACTGAGATCCTGCTGTGGTCTGAGCAATAAAACAAATAATTAATGAGCAAATAATTAATGAGTTGGTGGTGATTTCATTTAATCCCACATTTCCCCTTCAATCTCACAATTATCCAATGAAAAAACACCCCAAAATATCATCTTTTTAATTGGAAATTGGATTCCAGGTGGGAGCCCAGAAACTGCTCCAAAACTGAGATTCTATTTTCCTGCTGGGTGTTGTTGGCTGCTCCCTTCCAAGCCTGGAACTGCCCCCGATAACATCTGGGGGAAAATGAGGGTTGAGGATGGTGCTCTGCCCCCATCTGCGATGATGACACCATCAGAGATGATTTCCTCTCTGCCAAGCGGCCTCGGAGCCCAATTTGGAAAATTATAGGGAAGAGCAAAGCAGCTGCAGCAGCTTCCTCTGATTTCATCTCCGTATGCAAAGCAGCCGGGAAGGATCAGAGGGGAGCCCTGGAATTCCTGAAGCCAGAAAATCAATTTACGGCCACGACAACAACAACAACAACATCAACAACAACAACAACGTCAGCGTGCCAGGAAAAAACAGGATGAGGAATGTCCCAGGTAAAATCTCTGGAGTTTGTTTGTTGGAGGTGAGTCTGGAGCTCCTCAGCACAACGTGCTGTTCTTTAAAGTTTGTTGTTTTAATGTATAAAATATGTTGTTTTGTTGGGTATTTTCCCCCTGAAAATCCTTTGCAAAAAAAAAGCCAAAATTCCTGAATTTTTAAAAATTTAATTTATATTTCCAGAAGGATTTCTCTTCCAGCTGGGAAGGGAGTTTATCTCCTTCTCTTATCTCTTAAGGAACTCTTTGATCTGAGGCAGGTTCAGGGCTTGTGAAAGGAGCTTTGGGGCTGTGCCAGGGGTTTGCATTTGGAAGCTGAATTTCTTTTGGAAGGATCTCCGCGGAATATCAGGGCTGTGAAATTCCACCAAGGAAAGGATCCCATTAAAGCTTCCAGGGGAAAAAAATCCCCAATTCCAGAAACCAAACCCCAGGGAGATTTTTGGGCAGTTTTGTGTTTTAAACCAGTTTTCTCTCCTCCAAGACAATGGGATGAGATCCTTATGGACTTCTTTCAAATACTGGGTTTGGTAACTCCTGGAATTGCCTCAGCTGTCAATCACTGTAATTAATAGGTGCTTTTAATTGCCACAAATTAAGTGAGTCAGACTGTTCTGTGCTGCTCATGTGTCTCCTCTGCTCATTAGATTGATTCCAGAGTCATGAAATGTAAATAAAACCATTTATTTGGGGCTTTGTTTTTGTGTTTTCCTTTCGTTTTAATAATTCACCACAACTGAGAAGGAAGAGGGTTTTTTTTTAATGTAAATACGAGCATGGAAATCACATTATCAGCATTTTCCAGGCCCTGGGGATTTTTTTTGAGCTGAATTTGTGGGCCTGGGCTTCAGGTAATGTTTGCTGTGAGTCCTCTAATCCTAAACTAAATTCCTCTCCTCATCTTGGCCTCTAAAAACACATCCCCAAAGGAAAATTCATTTTTTTCCTGGTTTTGAGTATTTTTAGGTGTTTATTCTGAAGGGGATAACCCCTGAGATGAGGAATTGCATATAAAATATAAAATCCTGGGCCGGTGCCCTTTTTTAGCTGAATTTCTGATGGAATTCTTGTCCAGGAATTGCTTTGGCACCTCAAACTTCCCACTTGGAATGTGAAAAGGAAATTCTCTGTTCAAAGGACAGCTCCAGGGACAGAAATTCCATAAAAACCCATGGGGTGAACACAAAGTGACCACACACACACAAAGTGAATATTTTAGGGAAAATTCCCCTGTTTTAGGGCAAATCCCCCTCAGTGGATGGAGGGATTCCCAACAAAGGTCCTGGAAGGGTGAAGCACCCGTAGGCCTGGGCCTCTGTGGGCCTGGGAACTCATGTTCCAAGTCATAAATTCCATAAAAACACATTAAAACACACAGGATGAGCACAAAATTAATATTTTAGGGAAAATCCCATTGTTTTAGGGAAAATCCCCCTCAGTGGATGGAGGGATTCCCAACACAGATCCTGGGAGGGTGAAGCACCTGCAGCGCCCTGTGTAGGCCTGGGGATCATCCCACATCCCCTTGTGGGGCTGGGAATTTATGTCCCAGGACAGAAATTCCATAAAAACACACAGAATGAACACAAAGCGAATATTTTAGGGAAAGTCCCCCTCAGTGGATGGAGAGATTCCCAACAAAGGCCCTGGAAGGGTGAGGCACCTGTAGGCCTGGGGATTACCCCACATCCCTGTGTGTGGAATTTAGAAGTCAGAAATTCCATAAAAAAACCCCATGACATGAACACAAAGTGACCACACACACACAAAATGAATATTTTAGGGAAAATCCCCCTCATTGTATGGTGAGATTCCCAAGAAAGGCCCCGGAAGGGTGAAGCACCTGTAGGCCTGGGGATTACCCCACATCCCTGTGTGTGGAATTCAAAAGTCAGAAATTCCATAAAAACCCCATGGCATGAACACAAAGTGACCACGCACACACAAAATGAACATTTTAGGGAAAGCCCCCCTCAGATTTTAGGGAGAATCCCCCCCTCCATCCCCCAGGATGGAGAGACTTCCAGTAAAGGCCCAGGAAGGGTGAAGCACCTGTGTGGGACTGGGAATTATCTCCTAATCCGAAGGCGTTATCAAAACAGTTGCGACAAGGGGAGGCAGGAGCAGGGAAAACATTCCATTTCACAAGGGCTTGCGTCAAGGTGGCTCCCAATTTCCCTTCTCCATGACAGGATATAAAAGTGCTCCTGACTGGCAGCCCTGGAGCTGCCTCTGCTGACTCGTTCTCCTCGCTGACTGGGTAAGTCAGATTTAACTGAATCAGCTCCTAATTAGAGGTAATTTGGTTTATGGGGAGCTTTGACCTGAGGTTTTATATCCTATCCTAATTCAGGGGTAGAGTTTATTCTCCAAGCCCGTTCTTGCGTGGGAAGTGGGGCTTGGGATTAAGGTGGATAAAAGCAGGGAGAGGAATGGGAGTTATAAAAATGTTGATGGGAGGAATTTTTGGGATTTGAGCATTTATTTATGGAGTAGGGTCACTCCAAACCTGTGATCAGGGTGGGATTGATTCCCAAAAGGAACAGGAAAGGGAATGAAGTGGGAGAAGGGAAGGGAATGAAGTGGGAAAAGGACAGGGAGGTTCCTCCCAGAATTCATTCTGGGAATAGAGACAGGACAAAAATACAGAAAAGCTTTGGGCTGACCCAATTGTGTTCTTCCAGGACCTGAAGGAGCCAAAAGGAACATGGGGAGAGACAATTTCCAAGGGATGGGGTGCCAGGAAAAGGGGGAATGGGTCACACTGATGGACAGGAGGTTTGGATGGGATTTTAGGGATGAATCCTTCCCTGTGAGGGTGGGGAAGCCTTGGAATGGAATTCCCAGGAAAGCCGTGGCAGCCCCATCCCTGGAACTGCCCAAGGCCAGGTTGGACGGGGTTTGGGGTCCATGGAAAGTGTCCCTGCCCGTGTCAGAGCTTGGAACTGGATTTTCAAGGTCCATTCCGTGATTCCATGGAACACTAGAGAGGAGTGGGAGCAGAATCAAAAGCATTTCCCCACAGTTCCTCTCCCTTGATTGGTGCAATTTATGGAAAAGAGGATTGTGCCTTAGAAATGGTGATTTTTAAAAAATTCTAATTTTAATTGTTTTAACCACAAGCTCATTTATTCAGGTGATTTAATCCCACACATCTGCGCCTGTCCATCCAAACACCATCCAGCAAATCCCCATTCCCAGCTCCCTTTGGAATCCAGGACATTCCAAAGGGAATCATCCCCCACACGCCTCCCGTTTCCTGCCGGATATCTCAGCCTCATCCCTCAGAATTTAGGGACAAG
>JAWWLS010000113.1:6563339-6573387 GCA_035040975.1 Myioborus melanocephalus | reverse complement strand
AATCGTCCCTTGGGCTCCCTGCGTGTGACTCTGCCCCCAACCCTTCCCTGCCATTAAAGTTCTGTTGCATTCAAATTTCTATTGTTGGTTTTATTTTCCCTTGTAACTCCTATTCCCAACTCATCTTTTTTGCCTAATTCAGGAATTTGGGAGGGTTGGAGCCCCCCAGCTCCCTCTGGATCTCTCCAGACCCTTTCCCCACCTCAAACTTCTTGAATAATTCATATTTATTTAAATTTCCTGCTCTCAACACCTTTTGTAACTTCACCACTTTGAAGCCTGAAATCCTTTTCCAGCTGGTGTTCCACGGCCACTTCCTCATCCCTGATTTTATCCATGCAAATAAATAAAAACATGCAGGAGAAGAAATTCACTCCAGCGTGTGGAAGTCGGGCTGGTGCAAAAGCTCCCTCTGGAGCTGCTCTGGGGAAAGGAATTCATGCCAGGAAAAGGCAGAGCAGCTCTTCCCTTCTAAGGGGATTTTTGGGGAATTCCTGGGGCTGGAACTCCGCACGGGATGAGGACTTGGAGCTGGGAATGCCCCCGAGAGAGCCAAAACCAGGATAAAAGCTGCAGGAGGCAGCTGCTGGTAAGGAGAGAGGAGGAGAAGGAGGAGGAGGAATCCTCCTGGCAGGGCTGGCGCTGCTGAAAGGAGCTGGAAAGGAATTCCAGCGTCTCCAAACTTTTCCGAAGCTGCCAGAGGTTGCTGGGTTGGGCTGCTCCAGGGAAAGCAGCCCCTGACAGCTCCTACTGATCCTGATCCTGATCCTGATCCTGATCCTGATCCTGATCCTGATCCTGGTCCTGATCCTGGTCCTGATTCTGATCCTGATGCTGATCCTGATCCTGGTCCATTAATTTCCCCATCCCTGGAAGTGTCCAAGGCCAGGCAGGATGAGAATTGGAGCAACCTGGCATGGTGGGAGGTGTCCCTGCCCATGGCAGAGTGTGGGATGAGGGGATTTTTAAGGTCCCTTCCCACCCGAACCATCCCATTTCTGTGATTCCTTTAAAATCCTCTCTCAGGGGCCCATCCCACCTTCCCAGCTCCAGAATTTTGTGCCACACTCAGCTGAGGAGCCCTGGATCACGTTGGCACCACAATCCCCGGAGCTGCCAGCCCAAACCAGTTGTTTTTGATCACCCCCAACATTTCCTGGGCTCATTTCCCTCCTTCCTGTTTTGTTTTTGGTTTATTTTTGTCACGACCTCCGTGCTCTCCTGGAAGCAGAGCGATCCCAGAGGCTCCCCTGGGCAAAAGCACTGCCGGGGAATGCTGTGAGGAAATGCTCGGGGATGGTTTTGCAAACACCCACTCATGTTTTACCCATGCAAAGCGGCCGCGGCTCTCTGAAGTTAATGACAGGCTGCGGGAATTAAAGCAGCCCTGAATCACAGCGTCCCTTCCAAACAAATGCGTCAGGGCCACCCGCGTGATTCCCCTGACTCAGCCTCGGGAATTCGGCTCCCTCTGCTCCTTCGGGATGAAAAGCCCGCGCCTGTGTTTGTTATCCTAATGGTGCCATTTCAATCCACTTGGCCAAGCACTCACCTTCCCAAACCGGGCCGTATTTGGGGATTTAAATGGGACCGGGCTTCTCTCACCTCGGGGGCTGAGCTTCCAGCGTGCCATGAATTTCTGCTTCGCCCCAGCACCAGCTGGGGCTGGAACTCTTTGTCCTCTGCATTCAAAGTTGTCCTGAGTGACCTTAAATAAATCCTGGGGGGCTTTTTTCCTGGTTTTCCCTGTGTTGAACAGGGAATGATTGTCTTTGGTGGCTTCTCCCCTCGCCCCGAGTTTCCCACACTCCTCCACACTCCAGCATTTTTCTGGTGACCAAAACCACCAGGAAAGGAACTGGGGATGGAGTGATTTGTCCCACACCAGCATCCCTCTGACCATCCCACTTTTCCCAAAAGGGACTTTCCCACGTCCGATTTCTTCCTGGGCACGAGTTTTGTGGCAGAGGAGGAGTTTTGTGCTAAACCAGGGCTCCACCGGCCACATCAACATGAACTGGTGCTGGTTTATATCCCAGGATTGTTGGGGTTGGACCTCCAGTGGCTCTGGAGATGTCCCAGAGCAGGTGACACAGGGACACATCCACGTGGCTTTGGGATGACTCCAGACAGGGACAATCCCAACTCTGCCCTCCATGGAAGGAAGTTCTCCCTCACGCTGTGGTGGAGCTCCTGGAGGTTTGGAGCTTGGGATGAGTCGGATCCTGGGCTCGGACACCAAACGAGGAGCCAGAGCCCCACGGGCTCAGCCGGGAGTGGCTCTGGGAGCCGACTCGGCCACTCCAGCCTGGCCATTCCTATAAACGCGTCCCAGCAAGTCTGGAAGCAGCCAGGAGCGCTCACGGCTAATGCTGGGTTAGGCGCTGCTGCATTCTTGGAGGCCAGGAAAACAACTCCTGGCATTAAGGAGCTGCAAGGACGAGCCTTGCAAAGCTCAGGAGCTCCTGCAAAGCCGAGCTCAGCCCGGGTTTTCCCCTTGGAAGAGCAGCGGGAATAAATTTGAGCCTCGAAACCCTGAAATGAGAAGAATTCAGGACCAAACGATGGCGGTCACGTGCTGGTGAGAAAAGGGTAATCAACACAAGCAGTGAGCAAAGCAAAGCAATTACTGTAATTACCCCTCAAATTTGGTTTGGGGAGTAATGGGACCTAATGCCCAAATATGACGTTATTTTCTTGCATCAGCCTGGTGGTCCAGCCGGGGATATAAAAACCATTCCTGACTCAGGGAGCTTCCAGCGGGTCCTGTTGGCTTCTCCTCGGTGAACTGAGTAAGTTGGATTCTGATATAACTTCTTCCTAAAATAATAAAATGGGTCTAATTTAAAAAGAAAAACGTTTACGTTCAACTCAGCACTGAATTTAGGATTCGTGTCCTGCCGTTCTGGAAAGCAGTTCCATTTATTTTCATGGAATAATCAAAATAGTTTTGATTATTCATCCAGAAGCGCTGCGGGATCAGAGTTTAAAAATGTATTTGCAATCTAGATAATATTAAAACCATTTAATTCCATTGCTTTATGGAAATTTAATGGATACAACCTTTGGGTAACCTTAAAATACCTCAGCCAGCAGCTTTCACCTGGCAGGGCGGTTCTGACCTTGTGGCTTCCAATTTTTATCTGATTTTGGGCAGAGGTGGTGTGGAAATTTAAACATGAATTTAAACATGAATTTAAGAAATATTGAGATGGGCAGAGCTGCGGATGAGGACACAACATCCCTGTGGATGTGGCACTACAAAATTCCTGGTTTTCCTACACAGGAGATACGGGAACAACCCCAAAAGTGTCAGCTTGGGAAGCTGCTTTGGGTGGTTTTGTTCTGTTTATGCAAAGCTTTGGTTTCATGCAAAGCGAGAATATTTGAATCTGCTTGGGATGTGTTGTGCTCTGTGTTTAGGTCTGGTTTTAAGTTATTCCTTTCCTCTGGTTTGGTCTCGGATCAGGGTCAAGTCAAGGACAGGGAATTCAGAGTTGTAGCAGATTTAAAGGGTGGAAAGCTCAGGAGAGCACCTGGATTAGGGTGTAAATTTGGGTGAATTATGCTCATTTGGGCATCGTGTTTAGAACGTGTTTAGAACAAGGAAAGAAAACAAAAATGGCTTGAGTCAAACTCAACCCCGCCCAGGCTTCTCCAATGCGCAGCTTAAAAAAGAAATAATCACCTGGGCTGAGCCCAAAATATTCAATTTAATCTGCAACAACAGATTAAGCGGCTCCTTCACTCAGTGCTTTGAGGTGGAATTTGGGTATGGTTGAAATGACAGCTTGAAATGGACTTTTGCACTGTTTTCCAAATCCCCACCCTTAAATTTATTTCAAAACCAGAAAGAAGAATTCAGCCCTGGTTTGGGAACAGTTTTAATCCCTCTGAAATTGAAATTTGGGACAGCTGCTGTCAGGTTTTTGTTTTGCTTCAGTTTTTCCTCATGATCTTGCAAAAGGTTTTTATTGAATTTTCCGAGTGAGTTTTGTGCTCAATATCTGCGGCAAAGGCACCTGTTATGAACTGACAGCACTAAATCCATAATTATTGGTATCCTTTTGGATCAATTCCATCACAGGGATGATATTCCTTGGATTTTTATCTTCTCAGCCCAGACTTTGTCCAAATTGGGTCCAGTAAAACCTCTCATGTTCTCCATTCCTACCCTGGTTTATGTGTTACCCTCATTTTACTGAGCTCCACCTCTAGAGCCCAAATTGCACAGGAGAAAACAGATATTAATTAAACAACAGCCCCAAAGTGGTCATTTGGTGTCCTCAAAGAGGTGTTTTGGTGTCCCCAAAGAGGTGTTTTGGTGTCCTCCAAGAAGTGGCTTGGTGTCCCCGAAAGAGGTGGTTTGGGGCTCCCAAAGAGGTGTTGTGGTGTCCCCTAAAGAGGTGGTTTGGTGTCCCCAAAAGAGGTGGCTTGGTGTCCCCAAAAGAGGCGGCTTGGTGTCCCCAAAAGAGCTGTTGTGGTGTCCCCAAAAGAGGTGGCTTGGTGTCCCCAAAAGAGCTGTTGTGGTGTCCCCAAAAGAGGTGGCTTGGTGTCCCCAAAAGAGGTGTTGTGGTGTCCCCAGGGAGGTGTTGTGGTGTTCCCAAAAGAGGTGGTTTGTTTTTCCCAGAGAGGTGGTTTGGTGTCCCCAAAAAAGGCGTTCTGGTGTCCCCAGAGGGGTGCTCTGATGTCCCCAGAGAGGTGCTCTGGTGTCCCCAGGAAGGTGTTTGGCTTCCCAGGGCTCTGGAAGGTCACCAAGAAGAGCCAAGCCAAGCAGAGCAGGGCGGTTACCAACCCACCCACCACCTCGAGCCTTTCCAGGGGTTGACCCCATCCCTCCGGCTCCTTGGCACTGACATTTGTCCCCTCCTTTCAGGTCCAGCCCAGCCGCAAGATGTCCTGCCAGAAAACCGCGTGCGCCGAGCCCTGCCCCGACCCGCGGGCCGCCGCCTGCAACGAGCCCTGCGTGGTGGCCTGTCCCGACTCGCGGGTCATCATCTTCCCGCCGCCCGTGGTCGTCACCTTCCCGGGGCCCATCCTCACCACGTACCCGCAGGACACCGTGGTGGGCTCCAGCGAGTCGGCCGAGCTGGCCGGGGCCCTGGAGGCGGGCGTGCCCATCGGGACGGGCCAGAAGGGGCTGGAGTGCCTCGAGTCCTGCTGCGTGCCGCAGTTCGTGGCCAAGTGTGACCCCCCGTGTGTCACCCAGTGCGCCCCGCCCTGCGTCACCCCGTGCGCCACCAAATGTGCCCCTCCTTGTCCTCCGCCTTGTCCCCCGCCTTGTCCCCCACCTTGTGCCCCGCCTTGTGCCCCGCCTTGTCCCCCACCTTGTGCCCCACCTTGTGCCCCACCTTGTCCCCCACCTTGTGCCCCACCTTGTGCCCCGCCCTGTGCCCCGCCTTGTGCCCCGCCCTGTGCCCCGCCCTGTCCCCCACCCTGTCCTGCCCCTTGTTCCACCAAGTGCGCCACCAAGTGCGCCCCGCCGTGCCCGGCGCCCTGTCCCACCAAGTGCGTGACCAAGTGCGTCCCCACCTGCACCACGCCCTGCGCCACGCCCTGCGCCACGCCCTGCGCCACCAAGTGCGCCCCCGAGCGCTCCTACACCTTCTCCACCCGCTGGAAGCACCCGTGCCAGAGGGGCCTCTGCAAGAAGATCTGAGCGGTTTTTGAGGGGAAAGAACCACGGAAAGGAAGGAGGGAAGAACGAAGGAATACGGAATGTGTGACCCGAAGGCTGCCGGAGAGGGAAGCGCCGCTGGAAACCAGGACCACGCGTTTTAAGTCTAGGATAGAGCTTTAGTTTAGTTCAGGCTTTTCTTTCTTCTTGGGGCTTTGCCTCTTCTGTCTGTGCTTTGGGCTTTTCTCTGCCCAGTTTGACCCCGAGCGTGGATCGGAACCGAGGGATCTGGGGAATGGTGGGGATTGGAAGGTCTCAGCAAGTGTCAGGGGAGGGGGTGTCAGGCTGGAAGGGGTCAGCCTGAAGCGGGTGATCGCGATTTTGGGTGATTTGGGGTGATTTTGGGCTTTTCTCGGAGTCGGCTCCTCTTTGTCTGCATTATTCTCTCTTCAAATGTTCGACTCCGCTTCGCATTCCCATTAAAAGGCTGCTGCATCAAACTCGTTCCGAATTCCCTTTTTCCTCTGCTCCTTGGGCTCTCTTGGGGACCCTCAGCCTTGGATAGAGGGATAGGCGACATCCAGGCTCTTCCTGGACTGCTCCAAACCTGACTAAAGGTAAAATTCAGGGTTAAATTTCTGGGATAAGAGATTTTATCCCTAAAATAAACCCTGTGTCCGCATTTTCTGGGATAAAAGATTTTATTCCTAAAAAACCTGGTCCTGCATTTTCCAGGGTAAAACATTCAGATTGAAGCGAAACGGGAATTTTTAGTGTCTTATTCATACCCAGCTCTGTTTGGGGATTTTCTTCCCTCTAAACAAAGGGAACTGAGCCAAACCCAAGCTTTATTTTTTTCCACATTTCTGCACCCAAACTTTCCTGAACTGCTTTTCCAAGGACTCTTCTCCACCTCTCGGCGGTGACAGGGGAGGGACCTGGAGCTCCAAATTCCAGGAGCCGGTGCCAGCAGCGCATCCCTCCGGGCGGTCTGGGATGCCAGGCGTGCCCTGCTCATCCCATTCCGAGCCATCCCGGGCGCTGTTTTTATCCTAAAGACCACGTTCGGTTCCTTCTTGCCTAATGGCCACGTTGGGGCTGGAATTCCGGGTCATTCCCCGCAATTACCCCCGCCCCAAAAAATATCCCAGGGCTGCCGCACAACAAAGGGAGCCAGAGCGCTCCCCGAACACTCCCAGGCTGGATCACGCCTGGACCTGGAATGTTAATTTAATGTTAATTAATGAGCTCTTATTTGGGTTACGTGCCCTAAAATCGGAATAATCGATTTGAGAAAGAAAATAAAATAAATTAAAATAGGCAAATAAAAAAAAATAAATTAAATGTGGCCCCTGGGGAAAACTTCCCTGGGGTTCAGTTCCAAGGATGAGGGGCTGAGTTGTGAGAAAAGTGGGAATTCTGGTGGGAATTCGGGATGTTGAAGGTGTCCCTGTTAATTTTGTGTTGCTGTGAGTGCCGGTTCTGCTTCTCGTGCCCATTCAAAACCATTTTCTGCGCCGCCCTGCCCTGGGGTTATTCCACCTCTCTCCTCCTCCTGGGATTCCTCATTTCTCTCCCAGATGCTCCGTTTGATTTCCAGGAATCGCCCGTGGTGTTTTCCTCCCAGCCACAAGTTCTGGGTCATTTTGGAAAATGGGAATTTGGGCCCTTCAGTGTCAGAAAAAAACAAAAAAAAATTTCCAGAGGATAATGAAATTTTAATGACATTAATCTCGCTGACAAGTCCCGGCCGTGCCCGAGATCTCCTCCCAGCGGTTCCCCGCATTGCCGCGGGATGTTTTTATAAATTCTCTGCGTTTTTCTTCGTCATCTCCGCCAGAAAAAAAAAAAAAAGAAAAAGAAAAATTAAAAATTAAAAATAAAAACCATCAGCGGAGCCTCCTGTCTGGTGTGGGAGGGGCGGGCCTGGAAAGACCGAGGGAAAAGGTGATTATTGCTAATTAATGCTTAATCAAGCGGCGTTTTCTGCGGGCTCAGCAGCTCCTGGGGGAACCTGGGGCGGGCGCGGGGTCTGAGCCAGGAGTGACCACGGGAGAGGCGAAATCTGTCAGAAACATCTCCAGATTGCTGAATCATTGTTTGCCCTTCCTCATCCTCACCCCAAAACCTTCCTCCTCCTCCTCCTCAGGGGCTGGGAATGATCCCGGGATTTCTCCTTCCCTGGAAATCGCGCTTCCCCCGTGATGGCACCGGCTGGAGCTGCTGCCAAAACAATTTATTTTTAATTTTAATTTTAATATTTTATTTTTAATTTTGATATTTTATTTTTAATTTTAATTTTAATATTTTAATTTTAATTTTAATTTTAACCTCGGCGCTCTCTGATCTCGGCACGGCGCCAAACCCTTGTTTTTCACACCCAACCCCTCGTTTTCTCGGCACCCCGAGGGAATTGGGCAATTTTTGGGGCCGATTTCCTCACGGGGATTATTCAAAAGTCTGAGGTGAAATCCCAGCCCCGGCTGTTGATTCAGAGGCGAAGGAGACCCAGGGAGGAGCCCGAGGCCTCGCTCCTTTCATCTCCTGCGCCGGCTCCGAGCCAGGAATTCTTCGTTTGGAGAAACAAAAACAGGGGAGGGAGAGGCCGGTCCGAGCGGGGATATTGAATTGGGGATTTGGGGACAATTTTGGGGGGAAAAAAGCGATATTGAGCTCACTGCGAAATCAATCTTCATCTCGGGAGTTGTGCCAAGGGTGGGAATCGCCCTCCCCGCCTGACATCCCAAAATCTCCGGGATTTAAAGGAGCGCCAGGTGGAGTTTTGGGAGAAACAATGGCCACAAATACCCGGACTGAGAGACAAAAGCAAAAACAGAGAAAAGAAAAAGGCATTTGAGGGACAATGGGGACAATGGGGACAGGAGTGGTTCCCTTCCCCCGGGGCCAAGTGGGGAGTTCTATAAAAGCTCCTGCAGAGAGATTTTAAATCATTTTTCTGCCATTCTCATCCCATCTCCTGCTGTGACACCGCGTAAGTCGGGTCTGGGGGTTCGGGCAGGGTTGGAGCTCGGAAATTGTAAAAATTGAGAATTTTTACCTCTAAAAAATTCACATGGAGCGGCGGGAGATGGTTCACGATTTGGGAACAGAACAGGCGGAAATAAATGGGGTAAAATTTGCGTTAGTAAAATAAAATGGCATTAATTCAGAGATTAATTTAATAAATGAATATAAGAAATATGAACATAAGAAGTATTAGCATTATAAATATGAAATTTGAAAAGTTTAATAATGGAAATAGGAATATTTAGAAGATGAATATTTAAATGAATGAATGAATGAATATTGGAAATACGAGCATTGGAAATATGAATATTGAAAAGATGAATTTTAAAATAAATGAATATATGAAATATGAAGATAAGAAATATGAGTATTGGAACTATGAACATTGGAACTATGAACACTGAAAATACTAAAATTGGAAATGCGAATATCGGAATATACGAACGCTGGCAATATGAATACTCGAATAAATAAAGAAATAAATGAGGGTAATAATAAATAATGAATAAATAATACCAAATAACAAAAAAGTAAAAGAAAACTAATAAATAAAAAAAATTAATAACAAGTATAAATAACAAAAATAAATAGTAAATAATAACTATAAATATAAGTAATGGATCGAATAAATAATAGTAATAAATAATAAATAATAAAATTATACATAATAAATAATGAATATTAAATATAAAATACTAAATGATAAATAATAGATAATAATGAATAAATGAGGGTTCGCCTTCGCTCTGTCCCCTCACGCTGTCCCCTCTGTGTCACCCCCAGCCCCGCGATGTCCTCCCCGCCGCTCTGCGCCGTGTCCTGTCCCCAGCCCTGCGCTGACGCCTGGAGCCAGCCCTGTGTCACCTCCTGCGGGGACTCGCGGGCCGTCATCCACCCGCCGCCCGTGCTCATCACCTTCCCGGGGCCCATCCTCAGCTCCTGCCCCCAGGAGAGCATCGTGGGCTCCGCGTTCCCAGCGGCAACGGGAAATTCCTTCCAGTCGGGAGGTGTCTCCTCCTCCTGCTGCTATCCTGGAATTCCCTTCCCCTCTTATCCCCCAAAACCCTTCCCTTCCCATCCCCAAAAACCTTTCCCGTCCCATCCCCAAAAACCTTTCCCATCCCACCCCCAAAAACCTTTCCCCTCCGACCCTCGCCCTCCCAAGCCCGGCAAAGGATCCCTGCATGACCAAAAGCAAAAGAAAGAGAAATAAATAAAAAAATCCTGAGCGAGGGGAGGGCTCCGAGAGGGGCCGGGGCTGCTCCTTCATCCTGGGAATGACTCCAGGAATGATCCCAGGATTGAACCCAGGAACGATACAGGAATGAACCCAGGAACCATCCCAGGAACGATCCAGGAACGACCCCAGGAATGATCCCAGGATTGAACCCAGGAACGATACAG
>JAWWLS010000113.1:6509501-6523045 GCA_035040975.1 Myioborus melanocephalus | reverse complement strand
CTGGGATCACCTGGATTCCCTGCCCTTGGCTGTTGCTCTTCTCTCTGACATTAAATCCCTGTTGGTGTTGCACAAAATCCTCTCTGGTTTTCATTTGTTCTTTGTTTTTTTCCTCCGGGAGCAGAACTCCCCAGCGTGCTCAGGGTTCCTTATCACAGGATCTGCCCTGCTCCCCGCGTTTGAAATATGGAATGGGAGTTTAATTGGGGTACTTAACACGATGCTGAGGAATGTTTGTTTAGCAATTTGCCCCTCATTCCCTTCCCCGAGGTTCTGAGTAATTGTTCTTGCTCTGAGGATTCCTGGTGACACCCCAGGCCCCTCAGTCACCACATCGCTTAGCAAACAATTAAGACATCATTGCAGCGTTTCTAAGCTAGCAGGACGACAAGGGAAGGACGAGACCTAAGTTTTCATTTTGTCTGTTGGGTTTTGAAAGTTCTGCCTGGGTTTGTTCAGCCTGAGGAAGAGAAGGTCCGGGGTGACCTCATTTCACCTTCCAGTGTCTCAAGGAGCCAAAAAGAAATACGGGGAGAAATTATTTCCAAAGGCCTGGAGGGACAGGACAAGGGGGAGTGGGTTCGAATTTATGGAGAGGAGGTTTAGATGGGATACTGAGAATCAATTAAATAAAGTGAAATAAATAAATAAAGTTAAATAAATTAAATAAAGTCTCTAAAGCTGTTTTGGCTTTCCCACCTCTTTCCCCCCGTTTGCTGCTAACCAGGAGTGATTACTTCATATTGCTCTTCCAGAAATGAGGAAAAGGGAAAATATTCCCCTCAAAAAATGATATTACTCATTGTTTATATTTCTCTAACTCCTCAGTGATTAGCGTGGTGTAACTTAAATATAGATCTGCTTGGTACTCACAATTTATGCACGGGCAAATTTCTGCCAGAGAAGTCTCCAAAGAGAAAGAGAGAGAAGGAACATTGCAAACCACAAATTGTGATGCGCCATCTATTTAATGAGCAAGAAGTGGAATAAAAAAAAAAAATACAGCAAAAGAAAGCAGAAGGGTTGAATACAGAAGGGTTGAATAAGGGATTAAAATTCATCACCCATTTCCAGGCAGTGCTTTTACAGCTGGACACCCAGCGACAATCGAGTGACATTTTTCACCTCCCTGATGGCACAGAAAGGCATCAAACGGGGAAATCCAAGCTCCTGCAGCGCCGGGAGCTGGGGGCAAAGCTGCGGGGGTCAGCAAGCGGGTGGGCACGGGCTCAGTCCTGCGTCCGATCGCGCTTTCCTGCATCCGACTGCGCTTCCCTGCATCCCATCGCGTTTCCATCTCCTGCTCATCCTTCCCGCGGCTCCCTCAGGGCCCGCAGCGGTTGGAGCGCCGGTAGGACCTCCCATAGAGCCCCCCCAAAGCCGAGTAGCCCAAACTGCCGAGCCCCGAGGAGCTGCCCCCCGAGTTGATGGGGACTCCCCCGGCGCTCAGAGCATCCCCGACGGCCGCGGACGCCGAGGATCCCACGGCGGTGTTCTGGGGGAAGGAGCTGAGGATGGGCCCGGGCAGGGTGACCACCACGGGCGAGGGCTGGATGACCACGGTGGAGTCCTGGCACTGCCGCACGCAGGGCTCGTTGCAGCTGTTGGCCAGCGGCGTGGGGCCGCAGGACGTGGGGGCACAGAGGTCGTAGCAGGACATGGCTGGGGATGAGAGTCTGGGAGGCAGCGAGTTCTGGAATGCAAGGAACGAGGCGTAATTAGCCGCGTAATTAAGCTGTTGTGGTGATGGAGAGCGCAAGGAGTGAGTGGGGAGTGGAAGGAAGGGTTGGCCTGGGGTTGAAAGGGGATTTCAGTGAAGCTCAGGGCTCTCCGCACCAAAGCGCAGCTCCACCTCCTCCTGGGCGCTCCTTTCCCTCCTGCAGCCCTGAAATAAGCGGGGAGGTGAGGGAGCAGGCAGCCAGGAAAGCAAGGAGAAACTGTGCCCCAA
The DNA here is from genome assembly GCA_035040975.1 of Myioborus melanocephalus. Lineage (NCBI taxonomy): Eukaryota > Metazoa > Chordata > Aves > Passeriformes > Parulidae > Myioborus > Myioborus melanocephalus. The sequence goes on along the minus strand of JAWWLS010000113.1, from coordinate 6,521,097 downwards.
AACAGAGGGAAAAAGAAAAAATAAAAATATAAAATTAAAAAAAAAAAAAACCACAAAAAATTTTAAAAAACCCAACAAACTCCTCAGCAGAAATTTCACCGTAAGGCCTTGGCACAGGTGGCTCTGAGCAAGGCAGTTCAGGGAATCTCCCTCTGGAGACATTCAGACCCTCGTGGCCAGGAGTCTCCCTCTCCAGAGTCGTTCCAAACCCACTTAGAGGCTTTCCTGTGTCACCTGCCCCGGGAGATCTCCAGAGGTCCCTTCCAACCCCGAATATTTTGTGATTCCATCCCGAGAGCCAAAAGCTCTGCACAGATACCCCAAATCCGCTCCCAGCTGCTGAGCAATGCCCAGGCAGAGCTCGGGACTTCTTGGGATGGAAAGATTTGGGTGACACAAATGAAAAAATCCGGGCTCAGCACAGGAGCGACCTCCACCCTTCACAGAATGTCCCTCCCTGGAGAAAAAGCTGCTCCGAGGTCTCCTGAGCAATTTTAAAGAGCGCAAACCTCGGGCTGCTACAGACGAACAGCAGAAAAATAAAAACACACAGACAGCAACAATCCAAAGCAAATGGGAAGCAGATCGAGACTTACCCTTTTCTCCGAGGAGAAGAAAGCCAGGAGTGGTTGTAGCTCCTCAGACCGGGCTGGTTTTATACCCCGGCCCAGAGAGCCCGAGGACCTGGGACACAAATTGTGCGTGTAGCTCATTAGCAGCCAATTGCTAACGATTCCTCATATGCAAAGTTCCCCTGGCTGGGATTTACTTTCCCTCTCTGTTTGTGTTCCTTGCCTGGATTTCGTTTCCTCCCTGTAATGTATGCATTCCTCCGGAGAGGTTTCTTTTATCCTCGAATCTTACGAGCCCGGTTAATACCTGATCAGAGGCTGATTCATCTGGGTTACTCAGGAAATTGTTTTGCATCCTAAGGAACCATGACACGGATGAAGGAAACCATCGGGAAAGGTGCAGTGACCTTCCCCGTGAAATCTCTTTCCCCTCTGCATGGAGGGCACAAGTTTTTGGCACACCTCGCTCTGAGAAGGGCAGAAATTCTTATTTTTGTCTCAGTGTTTCACCAAATTCCTCTCAGACAGAGGGAGAGACACACAAATAAAGGAAATAAAATCGTTAGAAAGCATTCAGAGCTGAATAAACTCCCCCACTCTCAAGGGTACTGAGAAATGGATTATTTGAGCGAACAGATTTTATTTTCTTGACTCAGCAGAGAGCATCAAAGAGGATCAGCATCTGATCTATTCCTTTATTATTAAACCACCACGCTCCCATGATCTGAGACACAATTTGGGAACTGAGTGTCCAAGTCCTTCATCTCAGGAGTCTCCTGGTTGGGTTTTCTCCCTACATTAAACCAGGACAACGATTGAGGTCAGCTGGAGGATGCCTGGGAATTTGGGGCTGCTCAAAGCCTTGCCCAAGCTCATCTTTGGGATCATCAAAGACGCCAAACCCTTTTACATCTGCCACTAAATTATTACTTTCCCCTGCTGGGCTTCGTACTATTATGCAAAATCGTTCCCCAAATGAATAGCAGTTATTTAGAGATGCTTGTAATGTTCCTGTTCCTTTTTTCCTTCTTTGAAAGCCAATTCTGGCTTTCACTTTGCACGTCTCACGGATCACCTCAGCGTGCAGCAATTCCAGTTCCTTTTCAAAGGCAATTTCCAGATTAAAAAGTAATCGCAGACAATGCCGGAGCAGACTGGAGGGCAGGGCTGAGCATTCCAACCTCTCGTGGTGTTTAATCTCCGAGGCAGAGACAGGCAAATCAGCCCCGAACTGGGAGTATCTGCCCCAACATCTCCTGGGAAATAAACGCTGGTTGGTGACTTCTGAGGAGCAGAAGTCTTCAAAGTTCCCCAAACATTTCCCTGGACCACTCAGACATGCAAATGGGGGACGATCAGCAAATGGGCAGGGAAGGACTCTTTGAACATGACCAGGGGTTCAAAGGGGTGGCCAAGATTCCTGATGGATTCCGCAAAACTTCCCCACCAGCTCCAATCCTTCCACCTTGTCCTTGAAATACAAATAAGAATTTGCATCAACTCAGTCGCTGGGTGTCCCCAGTTTGGGATGACCCAAAATTGTGACACGATGGATGGAAACTCTCCTGTCCCTCATGATTGACCAGACTTTCCCAAAGTTGTCGCTGCACACTGAGAAATTCTAAAAAATTAATTGTCCAGAGAAGCTGGATGGATGGAAACTCTCCTGTCCCTCAAGATTGACCAGACCTTCCCAAAGTTCTCGCTGCACACACAGAAATGTTAAAAAATTGATTTTCCAGAGAAGCTGTGGCTGCCCCATCCCTGGAAGTGTCCGAGGCCAGGTTGGACAGGGCCTGGAGCACCCTGGGATAGTGGAAGGTGTCCCTGCCCGTGGTGTAGATAATTTTAAGGCCCCTTCCCACCCAAACCATTCCATGATTCCCTGACTTTCCTTAATAACAATAATTATCTATCGATCCCAAGAGCAGCTTGTGGTTTTGGAAGCCAACTCATCCAAAGCTACAGAGAAGATAAAAAGAGCCCCAATTCCACTTCTGAAGGTGATCCTGAGTCCAGCTTGTCTGGCTGGCTCCACCTTCTCCTCCCAGGAGCCGAGAGCTTTTGGGATGTTGCTCATGGGAAGATTACAAGGAGAAATCTGAAATCTCCTGGGCACTTATCACAGCTGGAATTGCGCACTCAGGACTCCAATTAAAACCCGCTGCCACACCAGGGGCTGCTCCCTGGTGCGTGCCCAAAATGCCAGAAGTCCTAAACAAATGGGATTTTGACTCATCCCCCACTTTGGCAGGAGGAGCTGGCGCGATGGAGCCGGGAACATTTAATGGATGCAAAGCAGGGAGATGAAAGCGGCCTCGCGGGTCGTGGGTTTCATCCGCGGCCAGGACAAACCGTCGTGAACACAAACAGCAAACAAACCAATTTCCCTGCTGGGAACCCGGCCAAATGCAAAACAAACCCACAGCTCCCGCGGGGACTGGGCAATAAAAGGTGCAGGAATGTCTGGGATCCTCCAGGCAACCCCAGAAAGCCATAAAAGCTCCGGAGAGCCTTCCCTGCCTCTTCCCTTCTCCCCATAAACCCAGGAGATGCTGCAGCCCTGGCCCCAGCTCTGCAGAATTCGGTGCTGAAAGGGATTTTCACTGACATCAAATATTTCTGAAAAAAATATTGGTATTTTTTATTTTTGTGGGACCAAGATCTTGAGGAGAAATCCTTCCCTGTGAAAAACGTTCTAACAGGATATTCCCACTCGTTTTCTGCAGCAGTGAACAAATCACCTTATAACTGACTGCAAACCCACCCAGATTTCCCTTTTTTCCTCAGAATTGTGCTTTACTGGTTGCCACACCAAGTTTTAACCCAGAAAGGCCATTTGGGACAGGAATGAAAGGGGCAACTGGTGCTTGAGAGTCATATTTTATTCTGATGTGATTTCTGAATGTTTGGAGGAAATATCCCAACTTTGATGGCAGTTTTTTTGCAATCTGGGAAGGGATTTGGTTCAGTTAATGAGAAGGGAACTGCAAGGGTAAGGAAATTAATTTTGTTATGAGAAATATCCACCTGAACCTGTCCAAGGCGCCTTCTCAGCAGTGCCACAGTCACAGCCCTTTGGAGCCGTTGGACTTTTTGGAATTCATCACCTTTGATCAGGGAATAGCTTCAGTTGAGATGGCAAAAAATATTAAATTAAACATTTAATCCAGACCAAGCTCGTCCTGTAATAGAACATCAAACTGCCAGCTTTCCACTGTCTTCTGGTGTTTATTAAAAAACCCTCCTCCTTAAAATTATTAATTCTTTCATTTACCTCCTTTAATTTCATTCCACTAATGACTGCAGAAGCTCATCAGCATCTTTAATTACAGCTCAGCATCATTCTGGACAGGCAGACAAAGACTCCAAACGAGACTTTTCAGAGATATCGGGAGTTTTACTGGCTGACAGGAGGTTGAGTCACCCGGAGCCCTCAGGGGAAGCTTTCCAAACATTCTTCCTTCAGGGCGTCTAAACAGCACCTTGGTCCCAATCCAGGAGGAGCAAAGCTGCGCCTGATAAAGCTCAGCTTTGTCTTAAAACACCCTAAGAGAGTGTTGGAACTAAAAATTCTCTTAAATTTTATTCCTTTAATCTCTCTGTCCCAGACTTGCTTCCCAACCCAGCAAATTCCAAAGGGAGAAACGCTCCCCATCCTTCTGCCCTTCCCCTCCCAGACTCGCCAGGGGCTGAGCTCAGCTGCCAGCAGATGCTGCATCCAAAAAAAGGATGCCCCAATTGCTGCTTCTCTCCCTCCACATTTCCCTGAGGAACCTCAGCTGAGCTCCCTTCTTTTAAAACACTTTCCCCAAGTAAAACATCTTTAAAAATTCCTGGTTATTGCCCAGCAGGAGGCACCCATTGCAGGGTTCCTTTCTGCCTTCAATAACGGGTCTCAGGCTCGGTTTTAAAAGTTTTCCACCACCAGAATCTGACTCAATCTCCTTTGAAATTATTTGCGTGGTGTTTTCTGGAAGTGAGGACTTCCAAAGGCACTGGAAAAGGGGCTGGGAGAGCAAAGAAGGCCAGGCAGACTCGGAGGTTGATGCAGCACGAATTTAATGGGTTGAGGAAAGGAAGGAAGCAACGAAAAAGTCAGGAATACATTTCCATGGTTCAGTAAGGACAGAACCCACTCAGACACACTCAGCGAGTGGAAATCTTCCTTCTTCATCGATGAATGACCTGTGCTAATCCAGCCATGCACAACAATTGCCAACAATTAATATTTTGCCTATTATCAAATATAAAAAAAAAAAACCAAAACAAAAAAGCAGGACAAGACATTTGATCAGAAACACGAAGTAAAGCACGACAAAAGACAAGCAAAGGCCTGGTTTGGGGAGATGCCAAACTCCCACAGCTCCTTTAACTCCAGGCTGGGGGGGCATCTCTCGTGGCATCCAAAAACCGCGGCCGTGAGCTCAGTCCTGCTCCAGGGACGGGTCGGGGTTCAGCATTCCTGGTCTTCTCCTCCCTCCTTAGCAGGGCCCGTAGAAGCCGCTGCGGGAGGCGTTGTAGCGCCGGTAGGGCCGGCTGTAGCCACTGCCCAGCCCGGGGTAACCAAAACCCCCAAAGCCCCCAAAACTCAAGGAGCTGCCTCCCGAGTTGATGGGGACGCCCCCGGCGCTCAGAGCGCTCCCGACGGCCGCGGACGCCGAGGATCCCACGGCGGTGTTCTGGGGGAAGGAGCTGAGGATGGGCCCGGGCAGGGTGACCACCACGGGCGAGGGCTGGATGACCACGGTGGAGTCCTGGCACTGCCGCACGCAGGGCTCGTTGCAGCTGTTGGCCAGCGGCGTGGGGCCGCAGGACGTGGGGGCACAGAGGTCGTAGCAGGACATGGCTGTGGCCGGAGGGAATTCTGGAATACAGGAGCTGAGTTACACGCACATTTATCAGCAGCTTTCCGGGGGTCGTTTCAGGGTTGGGAGTTGGGAAGGAAATTGGATTTTTAGTGCGGTGCGTGTTCCGGCCTCAGGTGAATTCTCTGCTTGGGCTGAGGTGGGACGCGGAGGCGCGACTGAACAGGCCCGAGAATTCACTGCTGATATTAAAGTGCAGCTGCACAACCTTAAAACTGCCTTGGATCCCAAAACTGAACAAATAATCCCTTTAATAAATAACCCCTTAAATAAATAACCCCTTAATAAATAACCCCTTTAATAAATAACCCATGGCCATGTAGCTAATGTGGCTCATTAATGATTTTTATAACTCGCCACCAACACAAAACTCCCTCTCTGGTATAAAACCCCTTCTTCCCTCTGAGAAGAAACTGCGGCAAGAGGAGTGAGGGAAAAGCTACAAAATCAAGGCTTTAGAAAGAGAATTAAAGGTTCAAACTCACCTTACTCACGAAGGCGAAGGAGGCAAGAGAAGTGGCTGGGAGAGCCGGGAGTTGCTCAGGTTTTTATACCAAGTTTTGAGTTGCCCAATGACTTGGGCCACTCTTTGTGCAAGAAGTGATTTATGGGCCACGACTGATTACAGGGTTTTTTGCCTCAGTATTTGTGTTTTTTACTGCTTCACTTCCTTATCTTGTGGTTCGTCTATCTGACCACAGGGTGCTTTCATCTTAAAATATTCCGGGCCTGGGTTCATTCCTGGGAACACTGCAGGGATTAATTCAGCGGGATTTATTCAGCCTTCAAACCCCTTTGGGATCTGCTTGGTGTCATTAAAGGAGATTAGGCCTCATTTGCATAGTGCAGGGCCCTCCTCTGCAAGGTAAATCCTGGGGGAATTCAGGGAGAATTGCAGGTTTTGGAAGGCAAGCCATGAGTGTTGCCAGCTGCTTTCCACAGGATCCATGAGGCTGGAGAAGACCTCCAGGACCATCGAATCCAAGGTGTTCCCAACACAACCGGGTCACCAACCCAAGGTCCATTCACTCCTTGGACACCTCTGGGCGTGGAGAGGCTCTCTGGGAATGGAAGAAGGAATTTTTCCATGGAAGAGGCTGCCCAGGGAGGTTTGGAGTCCCCATCCCCAGAGGTGTCCCAGGAACGAGGGGACATCAAGGGATCCATCACAGGTTGGGATTGGTGATCCTGGAGATCCTTTCCAGCCCCAAATCCATGAGCATTGGTGATCCTGGAGCTCTTTTCCAACCCCAAATCCATGAGCATTGGTGATCCTGGAGCTCTTTCCCAACCCCAAATCCATGAGCAGTCCTGGATGCAGGGATTAACCCCGAGGTTCTCGCTCTGCTGGCACATCCACTCCCGAGACATGCAAATCACATTTAAATTAGGGCTGTCTCTGTGGGGATCCCCTGGGAACAGAAACTCGTTTGGCTTGGGCAGAGCTTCCTGAGGACTTCAAAGTTTATCAGCAGCTTTATTGGAGTGCCACCATGCAAATGTCCCATCCTGGGCACATTTCAGATGCCTGACCTAGATCTGAATTCTTGTATTTTATTTAATGAGATGTTACAAAGATTTGGGGGTGCAAGGCAGCAATTGGGCTGTGAAATTGATGCCATTGTTTCCATCTGCAGGAATTACAGCTGCTTTATTTGAAATCAAAAAGAAAAAGTTCAAGGTTTGGCTTGAGCCATCTGATATTCCAGGAGGATTCTCAAAAAAATTCCTTGGCTGTTTTTAGCTGTGAATTCCTCACAATTTCTCAATATTTTTATGAATTAGCAGCTATTTTAAAAAATATTTCCCGTTTCTCCTAATATTTCTAGGAGTTAGTTGAGGAATTAACTTGCATAACACCATCCACAGATTTTTTTCATATTTTAAAAAATTTTCTTCATTCTTTTTATTCCTCCTTCATCCGAGCTTTGCTTGGAAAACACAAAGCACGTTTCAAATCCAGCTGCGAATTTAAAAACAGATCTGGCAACATTTCAAATCTCTTTGGAGACTTCCTTGTGAGCAATTACAATAAATATTGTTCCAACTAAAGCCTTTATTTTATTGTACTCTCAGAACGACTTAATGGCCTGATTTTGAAATGAATTAAAGTGAGCAAATTAAGAGTTCACAGATTTTTGTCATCAAGGCCAGACCTAAATATGCAGATTATAATTGAGACTTTTTGCATAATGTGAGAATATCCTCCTGAGACACCTGTGACTGAACGTCTGAAAACAGAGATCTTTAATCAAAATGGAACTGGGAGGTTACTCGCAGTCATCCCTGGGTAAAGTCTCCAGGCACAGAGGTGACCCCAAAATCCACGGAGAAGCAGAGGGAATTTCCCTGGCAGGAGCAGCATCTGCAATTCGTTTTGAATTGTAATTAATTAGCTCGTTATGAAGAATGGGTTCCTCAAAGGCTTGGAGCCTCTGTAAAATTCTTGCAGCTCCTGTGTTCCCTCCTGTGCTGAGTTTTGCTTTTCTCTGAGTAATTCTGGACTGAGCTTGTGAGGACTTTGTGGAGCCATTTGAGGTTCCCACCATAATCCAGGTCAGTTCCAGAACTGGACACTATTCTAGAGCTGGACACGATTCCAGAACTGGACATGATTTCAGAACTGGACATGATTCCAGAGTTGGACGCAGTTCTAGATCTGGACATGATTCCAGAACTGGACATGATTCCAGAGGTGGACGCAGTTCTAGATCTGGACATATTCCCAGAATTGGACATGATTCCAGAGTTGGACACTGTTCTAGAACTGGACATTATTCCAGAACCTGTCACAGTTCCAGAACTGGACATGATTCCAGAATTGGACACTGTTCTAGAACTGTGGACACAATTCCAGAAATGGACACTATTCCAGAATTGGACAAGATTCTGGAGCTGGACAAGATTCCAGAGCTGGACACAGTTCTAGAATTGGACATTTTTCCAGAATTGGACACGATTCCAGAATTGGAGACGATTCTGGAGCTGGACACTATTCCAGACCTGGACACAATTCTAGAGCTGGACACCATCCCAGAGCTGGGCAGAATTCCAGGTGGAATCTCCCCAGAGCAGATCAGAGGGGCAGAATCCCCTCCCTGGATTCTCGGGGTTGCCCCAACCTGGATTTGGGACTTTGCCCTTGGGCTTGGCCCAGTCCCACCTCTCCAGCCTGTCCAGCTCCCCCTGGATTGGGAATTGTTTGAACCTCAGGTGTTCCTGTGGTTAAAGGTGTTTAATTCAGCCCCTCTGGCTGTGTCTGCCTGGAATTTGGGGTTTTTGCAGCCACCCCCTGTTCCTGGCTGGAATTTGCAGCCCAACCCAGGCAGATGAAGCTGTGGATGTGTGATCTGAGATGGTTTTTGGGGTAGGCAGAGCCTGGGACCTCACCCCTCCTTGAAGAACCCCCCTGAAGGCACAGGGAGATGTGAAATCCTCCATTTTCACACCCAACTGGAGCTCATTTCCTTGTTAATTTTATTCAGATTATGTCACGAACAACTTTAAAATCACTCAGGTTTGGGGTTTGCTTTGGCATCTTACTCTGGGCTAATAAACTTCAACAATTTCTGTTTTGATTTCTGGTTTTGTCCAGAAATTAATGTCACTCACCCCTGGATGGATCTGCGGAGAATTCCTGCAGGGAGCCGGGGTAGTGAGGAATTCCCAGCTGGAATTCTGCTGGGAACAGCACAAAACAGCTCCAGAAATTAATTCACACTCAAGGGTAGAAATTATTTACTCACCAGAACCTCTGCAAAACAACACACCCAAAACGGGAGGGTTTTGTTTGTTTTTCAGACCTGTTTTTTGCGTAAGCTTTCAAATGAAGATTTTAATTACGTTTCACATTGGATGAGTGCAATTAGTGCTGCCCTGGGTTCCAGCTCCACCTTCCTCACAGAACAAGGTTTGGTGCCGGCCAGGCTGGTGAATTTGGGGTTCTGGTCCATCCCCTGGGAGCCGGGATTTGCCAGGAATAATGGCAATAAACCCCATGCACAAAGAGGGTTTTTTTCCATCTAAACCCCTTTTCTGTCATTCCAGACCCACCTCCTCTTGTCCTGTCACTCCCTGCCCTTGCCCAAAGTCTCTCCAAGCCACAGCCAATCCAAATGCCCACAATCCTGCATTTTCTTTACCCAAACATGAATTTTAATATCATTTCCATGCCCGAGTCACCCCTGTTTCAGGATGTCACCAGGATGTTCAGCAATTTTCACGACAACTTAAACATGAGGCTGGATATTGGAGATTAATTCAAATTTTGGGGGTCAGAGGCTGTGAGGTGTCAGAAGAAGCTGCACCTGAGTCTTCATCCCGTTTATCATGGCTTGATTTGTCCCTGCTGGAAATTCCTGCATGGAAAGGATGCAAAAAACCGGGATGGGGAGAAGTCAGCAAAAGATAGGAATTAACTCCAAATGAGGAGGCTTTGTACAAAGACTGGGCTTGGACTTCAGAGGAATAAAGGACTTCAAAGTTGCCATTTCTGGCTAATGGCTCAAATATGCAAAGTTTTGGCTCCCCGAGGTTGTGGGGGATCTGGGCGCCTGCAACCCCTGGGTAAAAACTTCAGTTGAAATCGGTGAGTCAGGAAAACTCAAAGGCCTTCACCTAATTCAAGGTAAAGACCTTCAAAAACTTTAATTATTTTATTAAACTTTTCTATCATTTATATTTTAAAAAAATAAAATTAGGACAAATCTTCATCTCCTTAAAATTCTTTAACTCCTCCCATTTTCTCTGCAAGAAGATTCTCTTCATTTTTAGAGTCTGTTTTACAGAAAGGGTTTTCTATGAAAGGAGAAAAGGAGGAAAGGAGAAAAGGAGAAAAGGAGAAAAGGAGAGAGTCTTTCTCCTCCTTCTCCTCAAACTCTCCACAACCCAACAGCCCAGAATCTTTTTCGATATGTTATAAAATCCATTCTTTCTAGTAGAGATCCCTCCCAAGGAAAATTTGCTTCCTTTTCATCTGTAAAACTGAGATAACCCAGGAACGCTTCCTCCTCCTCATCCTCCCCTCCAGGCACAGAAACTTCTGCTCTTGGAGGGGAGATCCCATTTTGGGAAGGGCCTCATTAACAGCCTGGCAGGGATTCCAGCTCCCTAATTAACCCCCGGAGTTCATCCAAGGGGTTGGGAGCCCTTGGATGGGGAACCAGGACACACCAACCCCGGCTCGTGGAGTTTGGCACTCCCCACACCCAATTAACGCCTTGGGAGCTCCCGGGACAGGTGAGGCACCAAAGAGTTGACAAATTACTGCGTGAATTGAAATTTGTAGCGTTGTGCTGGCTCCGGAGCCCTGGGTGTGATGGAACAAAGGGTTGAAATGAACGCCGGGTCCCGGAGATGAAAGAAGCTCTTTGAGGGAGGTTTCTCATCTCACGCCAGGCTGGGACATAAACCATGAGCAGTTTAACTCCTGGGGACAGCTCAACCTGCTGCAGACATTATTTGTATAACTGGTTCTTTGGAATGCCCCAGTCCTTCCCAACAAGAGAATTTCTTCCCCTTTTTTTCCCCCCCAAAATGGACTGGTTTAGTGCCTTCTGTGGTTGTTGTAAATCTAAATCAGATCCTGGAGGTGCTCGGAGTTCTCCACACTCCAGGCTGACCATTCCCAACATTCCCAACTCCCCCAGACTGTTCCTGATATACTCAGTGATAAATTCCACCTAAAAAAATGAAACTGAAAAAGTTTCAAATAAGAACAGGAGGGAAGGGAAAAAAACAGCAGGAGACTCAGGAGATTATGATAAAAGCATCATTTTATTAATCCCAACAAGAGAATTAAAGCCCTGCAAAGCACCAGGGGCTTGGTGTGGGGGGAAAGGCTCAGCTCAGGGGGACGTGGTCCCAAGGCAGAGCTCTTCTTCCAGCCCACCCTGAGAACCACGTCCCGCCTACAACCTAAATTTAAAACTTTACACCAGGTAGTACCAAATACACCGAGCAGCAGAGCTACAAACAGGACCAGGAACACCCAGGAGTAAAACAGGAGCAGTGGCCTCATTCCAGGGCCTGATGGACTCCGTTCAGGCAGAGCTGTGGGGATCTGACCCCGCTTTGGACACCGTGAGCTCAGTCCTGCTCCAGGGACGGGTCGGGGTTCAGCATTCCTGGTCTTCTCCTCCCTCCTTAGCAGGGCCC
>JAWWLS010000113.1:6471296-6492881 GCA_035040975.1 Myioborus melanocephalus | reverse complement strand
AGAAGGAGAAGGGGACGGCAAAGGCCCTCGCAGCTCACCTGTGTCACCGAGGAGGAGAAGGCAGGAGAGGTGGATGAGGGATCCTGCGCTCACAGTGGGTTTTATACCGTCCTGGGTAGCCCCAGGGCCAGCCTTTGCTCATGGGATGTGTTTCTCAAGCTCGTCCTGCATGGAAAACACTCCCTTCCTCCAGCACCAACCTTTGATTTGGGGCTGCAACGCTCCTTCCCCGTTTCCTTGCTGCTGGCATCCCCATTCCACGCTGGAGCCTCGTTTTGTGTGACTTAATTTGAGATCAAAGGCCTCTCCTGGCCAGCACTGTTGATTCAGGTAATTCAGGCCTTTGTGGCCATCTCCTTGGAAAGCAACGTGTTTTTCCTCCTCTGTCTGGCATTTTAGTCACTGCCTCGTCTGTCTCGTGGCCATTTCCAAATTAAAACCATGCCAGACTCATCCCAGATAGCTCCAGATTCACGCAGCATTTGCATGTTTTGCATAAATGTAATTGCAGCTATTTTTCCCTGTGTCTTCTGATTGTGCCACATGTCTGGTTTGAATCTTTCATCGAGAATGAAGCCCTGCTTTAGGTGTGAGTCTAATTAGGTCAGAAACTCGGCTTGGCACTAATTTTATTTTAGTTTTTCAGTCAACATTCAGCATTTTATTCCAGAAACCACCTCATGGTTTGTAGTTTATTGTGTCACTACCTTCAGCTTGTGTAGAACCTCCAAGTGCATTTAATAACCAAAATCTGAATTTTTTAAAATGTGGGGTTTTTTTCCCAAGAAAACTTCACACTTTAAGGGGGAATAATTCCCCCTTGACCCTCAGTGCAACTTCTGCAAAGTCTCCAGGAATGGTTTTTCTTTCCCTTTTTTCAGCAGGGAGTTAAATTCTGTTTCTCAGTGGAAATAAAACATTCAGCAGCTGGTGTTGGCTATGGGCTACTGGGCAAATTGCTTCCCTGGCCTAATTAGGGCTGGAATGAGCTCAGGTTTTGTGTCCTGGCACCGCAGTTTGGAGGCCAGGATGGCCACTGGTGACATCCTGCCAGCCCTGCTGTAGGACAGGAATGGGAGCAATTGGGAACACAGGGCTGGTGGCATCCCTGCAATTGCTGGGACTCTTAATTTTGGTTTATTTATGGCCATCCCCAAAGCCAAAACCCCAAATGCTTCATTCAGGTGGTGCAGCCGACAATCATTTCTGCTCAACTTGATAATTTGAACGGGTAATTTTGGCTAACCAAGGGGAGGAAGCCTCCAGCTTCAATTTTTCCTCCCCAAAACATTTCTGAGGAGAGAAATGTTTCATTTTATTCATTAAAGAAAAGCTTTGCACATCATGATTGCAGCAAAACAAGAATTAAACTGACCATGAAGGGATAAAATTATTCAATCCCCAGACCGGGGGCTTTATTTTTAGAATTATTTGAAGATTTCAGTTCAGAGAAGGACCAAATGAATTGGGAATGCTTCCTGTGGTGATTGAGGCTGAAGAAATGATCAGTTCCAGGATGTGATCCATGCCAGGCCGGGCTGGATGGGATATTGAGCAACCTGACCCAGTAGGAGGTGGCCCTGCCCATGGAAGGGGTTGGGACAAGGTGATCTTTAAGGTTCCTTCCAGCCCGAACCATTCTGTGACTCCACAACTGATGGGAATTTTTTTTAGGAAGTATTTTTTTAATTAAAAAATTTTAATTATTTTAGCAAGTATTTTTTAATTTAAAAAAAGGACATTTCACTCAAAGTGGAATTATTATGAAATACTTTTTTAATTTAAAAAAAGGCATTTCAATACTTCAAAAGGAAGTATTTTTTTAATTTAAAAAAATAATAATTTTTTTAGGAAGTATTTTTTTAATTAAAAAAAAAAAGGACATTTCTCTGGAAGCTCCTTCCCAGCAGTATCAGAACCTCCATCTCTCATTTAGCTCCATCCCACATCCCAAAGCCTCGGAGGTGTCTGTCTGCAGAACAGCTGAAGCCCTTCAGCTTCTTGAAAGGGAAGAACTTCAAAGCCAATCCCAAATATTCATTAAATGGTTGAGACACACAGAGTGCATCAGCCATGGAAATATTGCAGCTACAATGCAAAATTGGGATGCTTTTGTCACTTGGGCGACAACGTCACCCGAAATTTGGTTACTCCCCGGGCAGACAGCGTTTGACAGCGTCAGAACCCAGGGTTATTAATTTTTTCATTAAAAAGTCGTTTTGTGTGTCATAACAACCTCCCACGGAGCCTCTGGAGCAGATCCAGGGCTGCTTGGGATTCTTGGGACAATTTCAGGCAGCAGCACTGGGAACAAAACGAGGCGGGGATGGGGAAAGGGGGGTCCAGCAGGGCCCTGCTCAGGTGAGACCTCACCTGCAGAGCTGCCCTGGGTCCCAGGGAGGAGCTGGAGCTGCTGGAGAGAGCCCAGAGGAGGCTCCAGGATGGGAGCCGAGGGATGGAGCAGCTCTGTGGGAGAACTGGGAATATTCAGCCTGGAGAAGCTTTGGGGTGACCCAATTATGGCCTTGCAGGACCTGAAGGGGCAGTGAGGAATAGGGGGAGAGACAATTCCCAAGGGATGGGGTGCCAGGACAAGGGGGAAAGGGTTCAGACTGACAGGGAGGAAATTTAGATGGGATTTTGGGAAGGTTCAAACTGACAGAAAGGAAATTTAGGTGGGATTTTGGGAAGGTTCAAACTGACAGAAAAATTTAGATGGTATTTTGGGAAGGCTCAGACTGACAAAAAGGAAATTTAGGTGGGATTTTGGGAAGGTTCTGACCGACACAAAGGAAATTTAGATGGGATTTTGGGGAGGAATTCCTTCCTGGGAGGGTGGGGAGGTCCCAGCAGGATTTATCCCATGGATGCTCCATCCTTGGAAGTGTCCAAGGCCAGGCTGGAGCACCCAGGGGTGGTGGGAACGTCCCTGTCCATGGCAGGGGGGGAATGAGATGAGTTTTAAGGCCCCTTCCATCCCAAGGCATTCCATGATTTCCTGGGAGACCGACAGGAAATCTCAGCACAAGCCCAGGGAATGGATTTGTGAAACCCAGGAAAAGGAGTTTATTTGGCTCTCCCTGGATCCAGGTTATTCCATTAATTATAATGGACTTTATTCCATTGAATTTATTCCATTCCTGGGATTTAATTTATTCCATTCTTGGGATTTAATTTATTCTACTACTGGGATTTAATTTATGCCACTTTTGGGATTTAATTTATGCCACTTTTGGGATTTCATTTATTCCACTCTTGGGATTTCTTTTATTCGATTCTAGGGATTTCATTTATTCCGTTATTAGGATTTCATTTGTTCATTATTGGGATTTAATTTATTCCACTACTGGGATTTAATTTATTACATTATTAGGCTTTAAAACGCAGGCAGCACAGGAAATAATAAAATTTTAAAAAGCCTTACGAGGCCAAGAATCCTGACCTGATTAGGAGCTGATTACTGGAATGACAGCTGAGCTCTTATCGCTTTATCTTTGAGGGTTTTTCTTGCTCAACCCCTGGGTGGCTGAAGCCAATTCCGTGCTGGAGATAATGACACAGGGATGTGCAAACCATTAATGAGCACCTGCGATGGCACTTTGGGGATCAGAGTCGCTGCCTCGGGGCTCTCCCCGTCCCACCTCGTCATTTAAGAGGGATTTAAAGAGGGGAAAAAAAAATAAAAATTGCTGCCGTATTAAAGGAGCAAACAAGGAGCAGGTAAAAAACAAATCTGGCTGTAGGGAAGGGCAGAGCTCAGGGGACACAGGGCACTTTCCCTGCCTCGTTCCCCAGGCTGAAAGCTGCAGGTTTTGGTAAAATGGCCCCAAAATGAGGTGGGGAATGAGGTTTTTTGTCAACCCCGGGGCAGCTCTTGGCCCTTGAGTGGGGGGTGATGCTCTAAGAGTACTCCTAAAGCATAACGAGGGTGCCAGAAATGTCCTTTATTAAAGAAAAAGGAATAAAATCCCAATTTCTGTGTGGGCAGAACAATTCCCTCGGCCTTTCCGCCATCCTCTTGGGGAATATATTTATATTTATATAATATTTTTTTTTATTTATATATATATATATATATATATTTATTGTATAGAATATATTTATATTTATTGTATAGAAATATATAACGATAACTATATATATAAATATATAAATATATATATTTATATTTATAGTTATAGTTATAGTTATCATTATATATTTCTATACATATATACACATATATGTATGTGTGTATTTACATATATGCGTATATATTTTATGTATATTATAAATATATCCATACATTATATATAAAATTATATATGCAATTATATATATGTGAAAATATGTATAATTTATTATATATAAAATATATATATCCGAAATAATCAGAATACTGGGGGATTTCAGTAGGAAAAGGGCTCATGCTTCACCCCCTTTCCCCGAAAATCATTGAATTGCCCATTTTTATTCCTATTTCCCCTCTTTAAATAATTCATCCCATTTCTCTCTGGAATTATTCCTGCAAAAAATGGGTGACTCTGCAAAGTTCCCAAGGCAACGCCAGAACCCGGGAACAGCCCCGGGAAGTTTCAGATGAAAGGATTTCAAAGCCCTTTGCAAACTCTCATGAATGATTTATTCATGTAAAACACTCATTAGCAGCTCTTAGGGATGCAGCAGGATTGCAGGATCACAAAGAGAGTCACGAAGTCACCCCGAAGGACGTGGCAAGGTTGGTAATGGACATTCCCTGGTCATAAATAGATATTTTTTAAATACACAATCAAATAAATAAAAAATATTAAAATAATATAAAATAATATAATATATAAAATATATTAAATAAATCTATAATACCTAAAATAAATCTATAATAAAATATAAAATAAAGGTAAAACTATTAAATATATTTTCTATTTTATATAAATCTATTTAAATGTTTATATATAAAATTATACACATAGAAATAAACATTGAATCGATAGTATGTTTATAATTAATAATGTAATGTCATTACATTAATAAAGTATAAATATTCATTCTATTTAGAATAAATATTACTATAATTTAATTACACAAATTAATAAATAAATAATATTATAATTATTAATATAATATTAATAATTATAAATATTTTCTCTGGTTTAATTTTGATTTGAAAACTTTGGTTTTTTACTTCTGCCATATTTTCCAGAACAGGCAAATGATGGAATTTGTTGTAGAGAAAACCTGGACATTGGACAACAGTGATTCCTCAGGAATTGCACAAGTGGGGAATAATTGTTAAATCAAAGTGTGGGGATCATTCCTGGTTAATTTTGGGTTTAGGGGAAGGGGCTCAGAGCTGAATTTTTCATGTTGAAAAAGGAATAACAAATAAAGAACTTTGATTAAGATTTAATAAAAATGTGCAGCTTGTCAGGGGAAGGATTTGAGAAAAAAAAAAAATTTCAGTTTAATTCTGAACCTCGCAGTCTCAGGAAAAAAAATAAAAAACCCAAAAAACTAAAAAAAAAAAAACCAAAAAAAACCCCCAAAAAAACCCCAAATCTGGAATTCTGGGATAGAAAACAGCCCTAAGGAAGGAACAGGAAGGTCAGAAATGCAAACAGGGCCAGTGTGACCCACAAGGAGAGAATGCAGGACTCAGTCCTGAAAAATTAACCTGGAATTAATTAACACGTCACGCACACACAAAAGGCTTTGTTAATATTTCAATTAATTGAAGAAAATTTCAACGGCTTCACCCTCGTGTTTATTATTATTGTTACTACTGTTATTATTATTTATTTGCATGGTTTCCCCCCTCTTTTAAAGCAGATAAACCCACGCTGATACGATAATTCCTTGGCAGCGCGGCCTTTCCTAAGGGGTGATTTTTGAGGCGGGATTTTCATTAAAAAGGAATTATTTTCTGCCTGGGGATCATTACCCCATCCACGGCAGCAATTTGCAGGCCCCACTAATTGCAGATTTCTTAAGTGGCAGCTTCAGGTTTCGAAAGACATAAACAAAGGCCGGGGTTTTAATTAGGGATCGGGCCTTGAAGGCCTTACCCAGCTTCGGGAAATTCAGCACTTTTTATGAGGGGAAAATGGAAAAAAAAATCAAAATTCACTATTCTGAGAGAGAAATTCGGGATAAAAATGTTCTGTGGGAAGGTGGGGAGGTTTTGTAGGGAATTATGGATTCCCCATCCCAGGAAGCGTCTGAGGCCTGACTGGATGCGGCCTGTGCTCCCAGGAGGGCTTGGAATTAAATAATTTTTAAAGCTCCTTCTTTAAACCATTCCACGACTCCACAAAACAACACACCAGGAGAACGTGACTATGCAGAGCACTTTGAAAAGGGAATAATTTATTAAAATAAACCCAGGGCTGTGTTTACTGGCGCAGATTTCCAGGCCCCAACTGGAAAAGCCATTTCAGGACACGTCCAAAAGCGCTCCCAGCCCTTCCCTAAATCCCTTCCAGGCTTTGGAGCTCCCAGCCCTTCATTCCCAGCTGATCCCAGAATTTGGGGGTTCTCCTTCACCCACGGATCCCTGGAACCGCAGCTGAGGCCTGGAGGAGCTGCTGGAATTCAAATCTGGAATTGAAATCAATTGAAATAAATGGCAGCCCGGTTCACTGCGGGTTCCTCCGGCTGCTCCCGGGGTGACCTCGGAGGATTCATTTGCCTCCTGTGCTTCCCTACACCCAGATAATAACTGGAATTAAAATCTGCCAAAGGCGACGGAAAATCCGCCTGAGAGGGAAGGGCCCAGGAGATTTTTTATAGAGGGCCCAGAAATGCAGAGGGAGCAGAAATCCCCGCGAGTTCCAGAATGTTCTGCAGCACAAGGGGCTGGGAAAAGGGGAGTGTTCATAGAATCCCAGCTCCAAGATCATCAAATCCAACCTCTGATGGATAAACCTTCAGGTTTAAGGTTTATCTGCACTTGGCAGCACATTGTGTGAATTTTATATAAATACAATTAATTAATGTCTTTAAAAAGAGTGTTAAGTGGTTAAATGGCAAGAAGCAAATCTTAGTATGTGGACTCTGAAAGAAAATAAAATATAAAAATATTAAAAAAGCAAAAATATAGGAACACAGAAATAAACATATAGAAATATAAATATATAGATATATAAATACAGTCATAAATGTAAATATATAAATACACACATATATACATAAAAATATAAATATAAAATATATGAAACTTTTATATGAATGTAAAAATATAAATATAGATATTTTAAAATATAGACATAAATATGAAAACATAAAAATATGGATTTGTGTCCTTTTATGTCTTCATAAATGACATTTCAACTGAATTAATCTTATGGAATAGCTTTAATATAACCTTAGGCTGGTCAATTAGAGTTAAATCTTGGGACATTCCCACCTGCCTTGGACACTTCCAGGGATGGGATATCCACAATTCTCATTCCTCTTTCCCAGGATTCACATCCTAAGTGAGGTGCCAGGAAGTTGAGCTGCCTCCCTTTGTTCCTAATTATTATTTACTCTCCATTTTCCCTCCCAGTATAAATTATCTGCAGCCTGAGAGGGGTCCTAAGGCAAAAGCGTTTGTGGGCACTTGGGAACAAAAGGGTTCAGGCTGATCCCAAGGGATTTATGCAGATTTGGGCATCAGGGATGAAACACGGAGGTGGAATTCTGCTTTTAAGGGTGTCCCTGAATATTTAAGTGATCCCCATCCTGGTATTCCAATAGGATTTAAATTAATTTTATGTAGTAAATAAATAAAACTGTCTGGGGACTGTTGTCCCAAAACACTCCTGGCTGCACAACTGGTGGCTCCCTCAGAAATCTCTTTTTGAGGGAATCCTGATTTGTGTCTTTATTATGATTTTTCTGTCGTTGATTTCCTCCTTCAAATCTCAATAAAACATTTTCAATCCATGTCTGGCTCACTCAAAAATGTTGACAAATTTCTACAACTACCCACCGCCATTTTCTCCAATATTTTAATGGTTTTATATTAAACTCACATCCCTAATTTGTGCTAAATTAAGTTTTCATCAGGACAGAACTATTTCTTGTCTACTTTACCCCCACTTATTTCTGTCCCAGAAAAGCTGGATGGTTCCAACCTTCCCTTTCTCACAATTTTATCCTTTCCAACCCAAAAACTGGGGGAAAGGGAGGGGGAAAAAAACACAAAAAACAAAACCAAGGCCGTGTGAGGCTCGGTGACTTCACCTCGAGTCAGGAGCCAGAACCGTGGGTGGGATTTGGGCACCTTTAATTGCACTGGGCTCAAACCCTGCAAAGCCCAGGAGCAAATCCACCTGCTCCACTTAAACCCCATCCCAGGATTTGTAAGGAGAGGATGGGAGATAAGGCCAAGCTTTCTCCACGGGGTCACTGCGTCAGTGAAATTAAAGATTTATTGAGAATTCGAGGGGTTTTTTTGAGATTTTGTGAGATTTATTGAGAATTCGTGGGATTTATTGAGAATTCTGGAATGGCGAATTTATTTTTTCTCCTTATCCGTAGATGTAGGGGTACAATTGATGCCCCTTGGGAGTGGTTTTGGGGATTTAAAAAAAATCCCAAAATAATTCAGTTCCCCTCTGGGCAATGATGCCACTCCAGCTCTCTTTCACACAACCTGAGAGGGAAAACCCAATGCCAATAAAAGAACCCTTGATCAGGCCCCGAAATAACTGAAATGTGGTTAATTAGCAGCAGATCGAGCCCTATTTTTGGCCCTTGAAAGGGCAAAGTGAATCCTGCCCGGAAGGCGTAGCACGCTCTGGGAAGCTCCGGGAGGGAACAAACACAAACAGGGAGCAAAACAGTTTCATTACTCGCAGAAGTTATGCAGGCAGCAAAGTTTGTTTTGCAACTAATTAAGACTTCATGCAAAGAGGGTGTCACATCCTCCAGGCGCTTCGGGGACGTGTATAAAAGCATTTGCTACGTAGAAGCCTCCCTAATCACTTTTCTTTTCCTCTCCTCCCTGGGTGATCCTGGTAAGTCAATTTCGAATCAATTATTGAATTTTAAATCAATTATTGTTTTTATTATTACTATTGTTGTTATTGCTATCTGAATCTCAAATGACAGGGTGAGCTCGTGAAAGGACAAGGGGGTGTTTTAGCAGAAAAAACCTTTTTATTATCCTTCAGTTTGGAGTTAATTGAAGTTTTGCACTTCAGAGGGGAGAGCTCAGGAAAGCAGGGAGGGCACAGAAAACTCCCTCTGGATCCTAAAGAGTCTCAATAGTTCCATGGTGCTCTTTTCATATTCTAAAGAGTCGGTGTCATTAAAGAAATTATCATTTAAAATTTAATTTCTACGATGTTCTCACCCTCAGCTGTCTTCCAGGAGGCTCCGGTGTCTTTTAAGTTGGAGAACTCACCCTAAATATTTTCCCAGTCCTGCAGCGAGCAGAACACAGTTTTTCCTTGCTCAAAATCCACTTTACTGCTGGCTTCGGTTAAAATATATTTCTAGTTTTGAATCCCAAATGTAGCAGGAACATCCGAAGGCTTCACCTTCTTTCGGGAGTTTTGGGATGAGCTTTTACAAATCGTGTGGAACCACTGGAAGATTCCAAACCTCAGACCAATCTTCTTTTCCCAAAGCCAAAATCAGCCATTCCAGATCCGGCTTTTCAGCTGGAAAAATACCCCGTGGTTGTTTTCTCCTCACCTTCAAGTCTCAGGAGATTGGACTTGAATCAATTGGGGAAAAATACAGAATTTTTAATTTGGGAAGGTTAAAATGGGATGTTCAGGTGGAGATGTGAGAAATCCCCCCTGGATTTTGTCTCCCCCACAGACTCCTGGGGTAAAGTGGGGAATTATTTAGGAAATCACTTCAAGGCCCCCTTTGCCAGTCCTTAATTTCTCCCCTAGCAGCTCCACAGAGCTAAAATGAGGAAAATGAGGAAAATTATCCCTTCTCCCTCCGTGTTTTCCTTGCCCAATCCGTGTGGGCACAATCCAGGGCAAGCACGGCCTTCAATCCATAATTAAACCATGCCCAGGGAAAATCTGGCCTTGATATCAGGCTGGGTCTAAAGTGCTCTGGGATTTCAAATATTCAGTTGATCCATAATGAGACCCATAAAAAGTGGGTGGATCTCAATGTTCCACTTGGAACAGGGTGGGAGGAGGACACGAGCTCCAGCCTCCACACTGGAGATTTAAATGAGGATTAAAACCCGAGTTAAAAATCTAGTATTGAGTTTGGAGTTGTGGTTTTCCACTGGAAAAAGAAGTGGGACGGACACAGCGAAAATCCTGGGAAGAGAAGCAATGGGATAAAAGATTTTGGGGGTTAAAATGGTGATGGTCTGAAAAATATCATTATATTGAAAAGCAGGAAGTTCAACCAGGAAGGAAAAGAGGTCTTGGCTGGAAAACTAAACTGGACGAATTCAGCTCCAGCCTGAGCTCTTTGGAATTCCCAATTTCCCATAAATCCCCATAACCGCGTTACCAAAACCCCACTCTTTATTCCAGATATTTCCCGCCACACTAAGGATGGTTTTTATAATTTTCCCTCTTTTCCTGTTCAATTCCAGGTCAAATTCAACTCCCGCCTGAATTCCTGCTTAATTCCTGCCAAATTCAACTCCCACCTGAGCTCCCAATTTCCCGTAAATCCCCAAAGCCGCGTTACCAAAACCCCGCTATTCATCCCAGCTATCTCCCGCCACACCAAGGATGATTTTTTCTCATTTTTCCCTCTTTCCCTGCTCCTTTCCAGGTCTACCCTACCAAATTCAACTCCCACCTGAGTTCTTTGGTTCTTCGTAATTCCCGATTTCCTGTAAATCCCCATAACTGCGTTACCAAAACCCCGCTATTCATCCCAGATATTTCCCACCAAACTGAGGATGATTTTTCTCATTTTTACCTCTTTTTCTGCTCATTTCCAGGTCTGCCCTGCCAAATTCAACTCCTAACTGAGCTCTTCGTAATTCCCAATTTCCCGTAAATCCCCATAACCACGTTACCAAAACCCTGCTATTTATCCCAGATATTTCCTGCCACGCTGAGGATGTCTTTTTCCCATTTTTCCCTCTTTTTCTGCTCATTTTCAGGTCTACCCTGCCAAATTCAACTCCTAACTGAGCTCTTCGTAATTCCCAATTTCCCGTAAATCCCCATAACCGCGTTACCGAAACCCGCTATTTATCCCAGCTATTTCCCGTCACACCAAGGATGATTTCTCTCATTTTTCCCTCTTTCCCTGCTCCTTTCCAGCTCTGCCCTGCCCCATGTCTCCCTTCCACGAGTGCTGCCTGCCCCCGGGCCTGGTGTGCCCCGAGCCCTTCGCCGTGACCCGCAACGACACCTGCGTCATCAAGTACCCCGACACCGTGGTGGACATCGTGGAGCCCGACTTTCCCCCCTACTCCGTCATCTACCCCGGGCCCACGCTGACCACCTTCCCCCAGCAGACCCTGGTGGGCTCCACGGCCCTGCTGGACATCCGGAACTTCCTGGGCTCCCAGGGATTCCTTGGGTTCGGGGGTAGGTGCGCTTCGGGCTCGGGCGTGGGCGCCTCTTTTCGGGGCGCTTTGGGGGTTTTTAATCCTTTTCCTCCTCACTCATCCCAGTTTTGTTGTGGAACTTGCAGGCCAACCTAAACCCTGCCTGGATATCTGTGGATAGACTGAAAAAGCACAACTGAGCAGTCAGACAGAGCCCGACTAAAGTTTATGGATAATGGATTGTAGAAGTGCCGAGCTCCCGAGGTTCCCATGGAGTCCATAAATCCAGGGATTCCTGGCACTAGACCTGCCCGAGGACTAGAATTTCCAAACCACGAAAAAACCTGAAATTTCTCTATTTACCTCATTCCAAATTAGGACAAACCAAAGCCCAGAATTTTCCAAGAAACCAGATTTTAAAAAAAACATATATGCCTCCTTTTTTTTTCTTTTTTTTTTTTTTTTTTGGTTTGCTAAAAGCTGTGTGTCAATAAATTCGTTTTTATGCCAACATGCACGTTTTATTATCAATTTCTCTCAAAATAAAAAATTACAAAATCCACCCAAACGATATGACTGAAAATCTTGGGTTCCAAAATGAAATTTTACCCAAATTCCTCTTCATTTGCAAATTTTGCTGAACCAGCATTAAAAAAAAAAAAAAAAAAAAAAAAAAAAAAAAAAAAAAAAAGAAAAAGGAAGAAATCAGCCCTACTTGGCATTTCTGAAAATTAGGAATTTGTAGCTCCTTGCTGTGCTTTATTTCTGCTTAGCCTCACCATGTAACGCTCTCCCAGCTTCTTTTGCTGCCTTTATCTCATTTAATGCAAGGGAAAAAAACCCCAAAATCAAAATATTTACAGCAATTGTAAGAGCAAATCTCTGCAAAATCCTTCTGCTAAAATCTACGACAATCATGGGGGTGGGGATTTGTTGTGGACCCTCCTGGAATTCTTTGATTTTATCCTTTCCAGTGAGTTTTGCATTTGTGAACTGAGCTTCTCGTTCCCATTAAATGCTGTCATGCAGATGCACTTTTGGGTTTCGCTTTTTTAGGACAGTTTCGGGTGGAAGGGACCCCAAAAATCATCCAGTGCCACCCCCTGCCATGGGCAGGGACATTCCCCTATCCCAAGTGGGTCCAACCTGGCCTTGGGAACTTCCAGGGATGGGGAATCCATGGAATTGTCTGGGCCAGGGAAGGATTGACCCCTAAAATCCCATCTAAACCAGCCAAGGGAATTCTGGAACGGTTTGGGATGGAAAGGAACCTGAAATCCCAAAAAATCCCACCCCAGTTCCATGGGCAGGGACCTTCCCCTAGCCCAGGTGGGTCCAGCCTGGCCTTGGGCACTTCCAAGGATGGAGAATCCATGGAATAATCTGGGACCCTCACAGGGAACAATTCCAACCCAAATCCAACCCAAATTTCCCCTTTTTCAGTCTGAACCTCCCCCCTGTCCAGTCACTCCAGTTCTGATGGAAAACTTTCTCCCCTTCATTTAATTTTGACCCTTTTTGGTCCCAGAAGTGACTTTGAGACTTTTCCTGAGGCTCAACGCCCCCCACATCAGCATTAACCAAACCACCACACAAAACTGAGGAGATTTTGCCTTTTCCCAGAGTTCATCCAGCCTGGATTTTGGGGTGAAATTCTGCTGCCTGTGGGTGCCGGGCCCAGCACAAAAATGCAGATTTTTTGTTTAATTAATTGAAGCACTGGAATGAATTTTCCAGCTGACTCGTGAGGCTGTTCCCCAAAAATAGGACAAAAATCCTGGGCCAAGCGTGTTCAGGCAGGAGCTGTCACCCTCCCTGGGGCACCAGGCTTGGACAAGTTGGGCAAGGATGATCTGCAACGTGTGAAAGAAATAAATATAAATATTATATATTATGGGCAAAGAGGATCTGCAGCATGGGCATGTGCAGCTTAAAATGTGAAAGAAATAAATATAAATATTAGATAAATATTATATATAACAGGCAAGGACAATCAGCAACGTGTGAAAGAAATAAATATAAATATTATATCTTATGGGCAAGGATGATCTGCAACGTGGGGATGTGCAGCTTAAAATGTGAAAGAAATAAATATAAATATTATATAAATATTATATATTATGAGAAAGGACGATCTGCAATGTGTGAAAGAAATAAATGTAGATATAGATATAGATATAGATATAGATATAGATATAGATATAGATATAGATATAAATATAAATATAAATATAAATATAAATATAAACATAAATATAGTATAGGAGAGGACGATCTGCAATATGGGGACGTGCAACCTAAAATGCGAAATAAATAAATAAATATAAATATTAAATATTACGCATAAATTAGCCGATATTTGGTAACAATTAGAAGTAATGAGTGATCAAGCTGGGAATTAACGAGCTGGAATTTCCGGGGAATCGCATTTCCAAAATCCTCCCCACCGCCCCGCCGGGGGTTTTCTGTCCACACCAATCCACTTAACTTCGCCTAATCCGCAAAGGAAATCTGCAAATCTGCTTTTTCCACAAATCAGCTCCTGGATGATCCTTCCCCTAATGACAGGCGTTGGGAAGGCTCCACAAACATTAATTATCTTTGTACACAAGCCTTGCGACACCAAGGTTTGGATTTGGACATCCAGATGTTGGGCAACAGCTGCACTTTGGCAACACCAGGATGGGGTTGGGAGCGGCATTTTTCGGGATCGTTATTTCCTATTTTTTGGGGCAGGAGCTGGTTTGGATTTTTGGTGAATCAGCTCCTGCGCGCCCCGGGACTGGGTGAAGGAATTGGCAGAAATTAATTCCAGGGTGAATATTTGGGATATTTGGGAATTTTGAGTGCCTTGGACTGACTCAAGGAACTTCCTGGCAGGGACATTTACAGGTATTCAGGATAAACAAATCCCAGATCCTCATCTTTAAGCTATTTTTGCTTTTCCTACACTAAACATCGGAACTAAAAACCGGGATGAACCAAACCACATCTTATCAGCTTTCAAATGTTCAAATATCCGGTGATAACATCACAAAACTCCATTAATGATGCTTCGTTAATACTCCAGCCCCCGAGGGTTTGAATTCCCATTAAACTCAGCCCCCGGGGCAGGTTGGTGGCAGCTGAGGCCGGTGCTGGCCGCAATTTGTCACCTTGAGCCACCCCGGGAGGACCGAGGTGACTCCGAGCATCGGCCACACCCAGGGCTTGCTAAAAATACCCGGCTCCTCCTCCTCCTCCGCATGTTTACATTCCTGCGGTTCGCTCCCATTAAACAATTCCCTGCCCTAAACCCTCCTGGAAATGTGGGATTTTCCTCCGTGGGGGGAGGGATCCATCCTGCCGGGAGGCGGGTGGGGAAAAAATCCCAAAATCCAGTGGGAAAAAATCCAAAATCCAGCGAGAATAATCCCAAAATCGAGTGGGAGTAATTCCACATCGAGTGGGAATAATCCCAAAACCGAACGGGAAAAATTTCTAAAATCGAGTGGGAATAATCCCAATATCGAGTGGGAGTCATTCCAAAACCGAGTGGGGAAAATTCCAAAATCAAGTGGGAATAATCTCAAAATCAAGTGGAAATAATTCCAAAACAGAGTGGGAAAAATTGTAAAATCGAGTGGGAATAATTCCAAAATTGAGTGGGAATAATTCCAAAATCGAGCAGAAAACTCCCGGCCTTTGTAGGGAAACTGAGGCAGGTTTGTGCAATGCCACCCGGGACAAGCAGAGGGAGACGCGAAGTCACTGAGGGAACTCGGATCTGGGGCTCCACCCAAACACCAAAAACCAGGATAAATTTAAAAATAAAAAACAAAAATACCAAAACCCAGGATAAATTTAAAAATAAAAGCAAAACACCAAAACACAGCATGGTCTGGGTTCCACCAACCCCAGAACCCTTCCCTGAGTGTTCTTGTAGTTCCACCAACTCCAGAAACCCTTCCCAGGGTGTTCTCCGGGTTCCACCAACCCCAGAAACCCTTCCCTGAGTCTGCTCTGAGTTCCACCAACCCCAAAACCCCTTCCCCAGCGTGCTCCGGGTTCCTCCAACCCCAAAACCCCTTCCCTAAGAGTTCTCTGGATTCCACCAACCCCAGAACCCTTCCCTGGTTTTTCTCCGGGTTCCACCAACCCCAGAACCCTTCCCTGAGTGTTCTCGGAATTCCACCAACCCCAGAACCCTTCCCAGGACGTGCTCCGGGTCCCACCAACCCCAGGAACCTTCCCCGGGCGGGTTTGGAGATTTTTCCCCACCCGGGAGCCGCCCCCTCTTGGGCAACCACCCAAGACCAACCGAGGTCACTCCCTGCCCCGAGCGGAGCAGGGGTCACCGCCTGGATTTTGGGGTTCTCCGACTTTCCCTGCGAAATCAGAACTCCTGATAGAGCAGAACGCGCGGGGAGCGAGGCGTTAATTGCCGCTAATTACCCGATGGGCGGAATTGTTGCTGATGATGCGAGCTTGGTGCCGCTGATGTCAGCGGGCAGAGACGCTTTGAAGCGGGGGCGGCGAGGGCTGCGAAGCTCCGGCAGCGCCGCTCCCAGCCCAAATCCTCCCTTTGATGATTCCTCGGCCAGGCAGAGCTCCTGACTCAGCCTCTGCAGCGCCGCCGAACCGGTTCGGCCACAAAAACCGAATGAACCGGTCTTAAAGCTGCCCCTGCCCTGCGCAGGGATGTCATTTTCTACAGTAATTCAGGATTAATGGTTATTAAGGCTCTGTGTTGTGGGGTTTGCAGTCTGCGCTCGCTCTTTGTTGCCTTTGTTACTCACGGGATGGTTTGGGCTGGAAGGGGACTTAAAACTCGCCCAGTTCCACCCCTGCCGCGGTCCCGGCTCCTTCCAGCCTGGCCTCGGACGCTTTTCTTCGTTTTGGTGGATTTCTCCTTAAAATCGGGGCGGAACCCTGCTTAAATATTCCGGTTCTGAGGGATTTAGGAGCTCTTTCCTGCTCTGCTTTCTGTGCCGGGTAAAGGGTGCAAAAATCAAAGCGGGGGCTTTCCCAAGGCTCTTCAATTTACGGGAGAATGAGGGATTTCAGTCTCTTAATTCTGAAAAAAAATATTTGGGAAAGTTTTGAGAATGGATTTTCCCAGAAATTCCCTGGAGAAACTGTGCCAGAGCCTCCCCACCCTCAAGGGGAACAATTCCTTCCTCAAATCCCCCCTAAACCTCCCATGCTTCAGTCTGGATCCATCCCCACAATTCCTGACGAACCAACTCCAGGCACAGGAGCACAACACAAAACTCGGGTGGAAAAGAGAAAATTCCACCTGAGATTTCTGCATTTCGGGGGATTTTGGGAGGAGTTGATCCCGTTGTGCTCCAGGGATTGATTTTTCCAGCCAGGATTCGGTTCCTGCGTTGGAATCTTTTCCGAGGGGTGAATTTCACATTTTCTCCACGTTCTTCAATCCTTCTGGTATGGAACAGGAATTTTGGGAAGGGGAGGGAGGTCTTGGAGCAAGAAATTCCAAAGGGTGATACCAGAGACATGGGAAATTTCGGGAGGAGAAGAAAATGGACGAATTTGGGGCAGGATTTTGGGCTCCTCCTCATAAGCAACGTCCATCCAACCTCGTTAGGATTAAATCCTGAGGGGGAAAAGAAGAGGATTCCTCTGCCATGGACGTGATCCCAAAAGGAGCCCCACGGCCCCAACTCTTCCCTGATCACAAAGAAGCCGCTGGGAGGATCTTCCCAAAATCCCGGTGCTCTGCACCCCTTTTTTCCCTTTTTCCCCCTTTTTTCCCTTTTCCCCCTTTTCAGTCCCTGTTCTCTCCGGGGGGAATCTTTGCGCCTGGAAATGCCCACCTTGAGACGAGGTAAAACCATCCCGGGGTTTGTGGCATCCCAGGAATTATTCTGATTTTATGAGGCACCTCCAGAGATGCCGCAGGGGTTTGGAGCTTATCAGGAATATTCCGGAGACATCAGAAAATGAGATTTCAAAGAGGATCTCAAAACCTCTGCGAGTTTGTCATCCAGGGAAATCATTCCGTGGTAATCACGGTAATGACATCCTAGAGGATCCGGGCTGCTGTGACCTCACAAAGAATAAATTATGGAAAGTGTTTCATCAAACTCCTCATTTTAAACTTCACAATTGGCATAATTCATGAACGGCTTCGTTTTTATTCCAAAGATAACCCCGAGCTTTGCTCTTCAGCTTTGCTCTTCAGCTTTGCAGCAGATCCTTCCCCTGATTTAGGAGCACATGCGTAAATCCCACCAATATTATGAGAAAGAATCCCAGATTTGATAAAGGAGGCACGGCCGCAATTCCCTGTGTCAGGTTTTGCCTCCATAAGGAAAATCACCCTGGCGCTCCACGATTCCCTGCGCACTTCAGCTTTTAGCCAAGATAATCTAAAAAACACTCATTAATTCTCGCTGCATTTTCACCTCTTAATGAAACCGGGAGCAGAAAAGCAGGAAATCCCGAGATGAAAAGACCTGGCGAGCTGCCACCTGCATTTTTGGGGTTATTGCCCAACGCGGCTTTAGATAATCATAAACAGCGAGCAAAACAATTCCTGCGGCTCCAGCGGCGATCGCTGCACCGGGCTCGGCTCCCGAGTCATTAAAGCGCTTTAGCCAAGGCTGGCTCAGCCGCCCCCGGCCATGGGGCAGGGTATAAATCCCCTCTCCACCCGGCATCTCCTCACTGCCTCTCCCGGCTCCTCCTCTCCGCCTCTCTGAGTAAGTTCGCCTTCCCCGGCTCTAAAAAAACTCCATTCCCCTTCTGCTTTTGGCGTGGATTTCTCCTCAAAGTCGGGGCTGGGCTTTGCCTGAATGTTCTGGTTCTGAGGGATTTAGGAGCGCTCTTCGCGCTGGGGGAAAGGGGGAGAAAGTCAAAGCGGGGCTTTTGCAGGCTTTGGGATTTATGGGAGAATGAGGATTTCAGCCTTTTAATTCTGGAAAAATATCCGGCAAAGTTTCGGGAATTGGTTTAACTTCGCGTTTGGTTGCGTGGCACGATGGGGGAGAGGGCTCAGGGTGGAATTCGTGGAAAAGTGTGGAAAATCCTGCTTGGAACTGAGCTCGGTGCAGCTCTGCTGCTGCTTGGATCAGCTCATCGTTAATTTAATTGGAGCCACAGCGAGCTACACCAAGCAATGATTATGGACTATTAACGTAACTGTGCCAATAACTTTCATTTCTAACCCTTAAAAGAGATTTACAATTCTAAAGAGCCTTTACAGAGATTAAATGCAGCATTTCTGTAGGTCAGTGTTGCGTTCTGACTTGAAGGAATTCGGAGGAAAATGCCCTGCATGGGTATTTTTGAAATTTTTTTTTAATTATCAAAAAGGATAAATTTAATTTACAAGTTTAAAAAATATTTGGATGCTACACCAGGTTTTTATGTGAGAATTTTACCTGAAGACATAAACATTATCGAATGAATTTCCCCTAAGTGAAAATGCAATTTTGTTATTTGGCTTGATTATATCACTATAGAAATATTTAAACATACATATTATACTATATAAATATTTTAATTATATGTTTCACTTATTAAACGAGCACTTAACACTCCCACTTATTCTCAGCCTTTTGCTTTTTTCCCTGTGTTTTAACAGAATATTTTCCTGTCTGAAAACAACAGGAACCTGCAAGGAAAATAATACAAAAATTAAGCTGGGGTGCTAAGCTGATTATTCCAGGCTGAAATACGTGGAAAATCCGGATTTATGTTTTCTTTTCCCAAGCGTGGGAGGGACAGAGGCGCTGTGGGAACGAGTTCCAGCGCGTCCTCGGGAATTCCTCCAAAGGGCCGGGGCTGGGACGTGGCACGGGAGGAAAAGAGGAGGAGTTCTGCTCCAAGGGAGGAGGAGAAAAGGGGGAAATTTAACAGGAATTCAGAACAAATCGGGCTGGGAAAGTTAAAGGTGG
This sequence comes from Myioborus melanocephalus, assembly GCA_035040975.1. Lineage (NCBI taxonomy): Eukaryota > Metazoa > Chordata > Aves > Passeriformes > Parulidae > Myioborus > Myioborus melanocephalus. The sequence goes on along the minus strand of JAWWLS010000113.1, from coordinate 6,473,525 downwards.
GAGATAAAACTGCATCCAAATTACCTCCGAGGATCCCTTAATGCCAAATGTCAATAGCCAAGGAGCAATTACGGTTTTACCTCAATTATCCCAAACAAGATCTCAAAACGAAATGTCAATTGCCAAGAGATCAATTCTTCTTTTTATCTCAATTATCCCATACAAGATCTTAAAAGGAAATTATAGACAAGAGATCAATTCTTGTTTTTATCTGAATTATCTCTAAAAACCACTTAGAACCAAATGTCAGCAAACAAACGATCAGCTCTTGGTCTAACCCGAATTATCTCTTAAAATGTCAATAGCCGAGTGCTCAACTCTTGTCTTTTCCCGAGTTTAGGAAAACAATATCCCTTTAGAGATATCTCGATTATCTCTAAAAACCATTTAGAGCCAAATAAACCAGCTCTCGACTCGTGTTTTTATCTCGATTATCTCTAAAAACCCTTGGAACCAAATGTCAACAAACCAGAGCTCCAGTTCTGTCTCTATCTCGATTATCTCTGACGATCTTTTAGAGACAAATGTCAATAAACCAGCCCTTGGCTCGTGTCTTTATCTCGATTACCTCTAAAAACCCTCAGAGACAAATGTCACTAAATCAACGCTCAAATTTTGTCTCCATCCCAATTTCCTCTGACGATCTCTCAGAGCCAAATGTCAATAAACCATCGCTGAAATTTTGTCTCTATCCTAATTTCTTCTGATGATCTTTTAGACCCAAATGTCCCTAAATCAACGCTCAAGTTTTGTCTCTATCTCGATTATCTCTGACGATCTCTAAGACCCAAACGCCAACATCCAAGAGCCTCCAGGAGTTATTTGCTTCGCTTTTAGACTTTTTCTTTGTGATTTTTTTAACCCCGCAGGCTCTCCCCCAGCACCACCAGGCCATGGCTTCCACCCAGCTGGCCTGTGCCACCCCCTGCGAGCCCAAGTGTCCCCAACCTCTGGCCAGCAGCACCAACGAGCCCTGCGTGGTGACCTGCGGCGACTCGCGGGTCATCATCTACCCCCCGCCCGTGGTGGTCACCTTCCCGGGGCCCATCCTCACCACGTACCCCCAGCAAACCGTCGTGGGAGCCTCGGAACCCTCGGAGGTGACCCTGGCCGAGCCCCAGGCCGCGGTGGCGGCCGAGGTGACAGCGGGGGACAAAGTGGCAGCGCCGGTGGTGGCCCGCGCGGAGCCGCGCTGCGGCCCCAAATATTCCTACAGCTACTCGTCGCAATGGACTCATCCCTGCAATTCCTACCGCTCCGGGAAGCGCTGGCCGTGCTGAGCCCGGGGAAAGGGAAATTCGGGCTGAAATCCCAGCGGGTTTTTCTCCCTTAGTTTAGAGCTGTTCTCCCGCAGCTTTGCGGCGCAGCCGTCTGCTCCCGCCGCGCTTTGCCTTATCGCGGATTTTTGTTTTTTTACTGGCACTGAGCTTAGAGAGGTGACTTGAAATGCTCGGAATCGCACACGGCAACGCTGCCAAAAAAAAGGGAAATTCCCCCGTTTTTTACAGGCGGCATCACTTGGATGCCGGTGATTTGCCAGAGCCTCGCTGAACCCCCGGAACGATGCTCTTTGTATCCTGTACAGTTTTGTTCCACAAATGTAGGAAAACTTCTCTTTCCAAATAAATTTTCTCGACCGAAATACATTCTCTGTTTTCCTTTATCACATTAAAAAAAAAAAAAAAAAAAAAAAAAAAAAAGGGAGGGTTGGATGGGATATCAGGGAAATTCTTTCCCCAGAGGGTGCTGGGCACTGCCCAGAATCTCCAGGGAATGGGGTGAAGCTGTGACGGGAGGTTTAGGATGGATTTCAGGGTACTGCCCAGGCTCCCCAGGGAATGGGCACATTCCCAAGGCTGCCAAAGCTCCAGGAGCGTTTGGGAAATGTCCTCAGGGAGAGGAGAAAGCCCAAAGGAGACTCCAGGATGGGAGCAGAGGGATGGAGCAGCTCTGCTGGGAGAACTGGGGTTGTTCAGCCTGGAGAAGCTTTGGGATCACCCAATTATGGCCTTGGAGGACCTGAAAGGGCTACAAGAAACACGGGGAGAAATTTCTCTCTGTGGTGTGCCAGGACAAAGGGGGAAAAAGGGTTCAGACTGATGGACAGGAGGTTTAAGTGGGACATTGGGAAGGAATTCTTCCCTGTGAGGGTGGATGGATTTCCCAGAGAAGTTGGGGCTGCCCCATCCCTGGCAGGGTCCAAGGCCACGTTGGACAGGGCTTGGAGCA
>JAWWLS010000113.1:6424176-6445395 GCA_035040975.1 Myioborus melanocephalus | reverse complement strand
ACCTCCTGTGCTACTACGAGCTGTAACTTCTTACTGTCATTAAAAGATCTTGCATCACACCGCTGCCTTCTGTTGTGTTTTAATGTTCTTTTTAAAACTACATTTGACTTTGCTCATTATTTACTTGGCACACATAGAAAAAAAAATTTTAGATTGACACCAGTTTCTCAGATCTGCATTTGTTAGCAGAATTTGAGGAGACGGAGGGGCACTGAGCACCTCGATTTCTGCTCCAAAATTCACATTTGCCATGTCCCACCTCTGCCCCTCTTCCACCAAAAACATTCCTGTTTCCAAAGCTGCAGCTGTAAAGATTGTGAACATTTAGGAAAAATTAGTCAGGACAATTCCAGCCCAAGTTCTGCCCTGCAGGAAAACCCAGTTTTGGAAGGGATTTCCAGCAGGAATTGTCTCCCCACAGCCCTGGAGTGCAGGTGGGAGGTGGAATTCCCTGTCCAAACCCCCAAATCCCCAAGCTCCCAAACCCCCAAATCCCCAAACCCCAAATCCCCAAACCCCCAAACCCCCAAACCCCAAACCCCCAAATCTCTAAATCCCCAAACCCCAAACCCCCAAATCCCCAAATCCCCAAATCCCCAAACCCCCAATCCCCAAATCCCCAAATCTCTGACGGGAGCTCGGGCTCTGCTCCCCCTCGATCTGCACCAGGGAAATTTTGGAAAATTCCTCCTGTAAAGGGTGTCCGGGCCTTGGAAGGGGCTCAGGGAGGGTTGGATCCCCATCCCTGGAGGTGTCAGAGGAATTCCTGGAATTCTGGGTGAGCTTGGATTTGATCCTGGAGGCTTCTCCAACCTCCGCGATCCCGGAATTCCGGCTTTTCCCTCTTCTGCGGGAGTTCAGGTCAGATGAAACAGGCTAAAAATGCAAACCAACGTTTCCCTCCGCTGGTCAGGAGGCGCAAATTCAGCGGCTGAAGGGATTCATTTCTTATTTAAATTTGCTCTGGTTCAGGCGTGAATTTGGTTTAAAAGTTTAAAAAGAGCGGAGTAGAAAATAATCTTTCCTGTTGCGGAGTCTGAAAGCAATTGGAATTTATTTGTATTTTCAGAATGTATTTTTTTCAGAATGTTCAGACTTAAATTTTGAATAGAATATATTAAAAAAAAAAAAAAAGAAAAAAAAAAAAAGAAAAGCATTGAATGGGGATGAGCAGGTTTTAACCCGTCCCATGAATCAGAGCCCTTCATTAAATGCCTCCATTTATTAATCCCCAGAAATTTCACTCCATCTTTCTCTAATTAACTAAAGGTTCTATAAATTAGATTTCCACCTAATGACTGAACTCATTTTTGAGTTCTTCCCCATGTTTTTAGGCACAGAAGTGAATTCCTGCTTCTGCAGGAATTTCGCATTTTCAGGGTTCTGGACACCCAAATTTTGCATTAATTTGGATCATTGAAGGGACTTTGGAAAATGTTCTCCATTTGCTGAACTTTTCCCGACAATTCCTGGCCCTTCAGTGTCCCTCAGCCCTTTGGGAGGTGCTTTGGTCACTCAGAAATTATCTGACCAATGTAAACATCAACAAAATTAAATTTATTTGCCCATGTCACGCCTTCAATTAAAATAATTGGTTTCCTCTCCATCAGCGGTTATTAATATATTCTCAGCTCAACCTGGCAACACAAAAAAAACCCCACAATATTTTTGTCTTGAAAACCTTTTTGGCTCCTCCTGAGCTTTAGTGACGAAATCCAGATTTCAGAACTGACAAGGGAATTTTTAGGAGTTATAATTATAAAATTATTTTGTAGCAAATCTTATTAACGCCGATTTTCAGCCTTCCCAGCACAAATCAAGAGACTTTTAAAAAAAATTCAGCAAATACCTCCCTGTATGACCTTCCCCCGCTGTGAGCCAAGCCTCATTTGCATATTAAATGAGGATAATGACAGGCATTGGGGAAGCGCTGAGCCTCATCAGAATTTCTGGTATCAGCGCCCTCCAAAAACAATCATTAGAGTTTCTTTGGCAATGTTTGGATTCTTTCAACCCTCCCGGTTTGAATTCCTCGAGTAGAGCAGCGAAGGGAGCCCCGGGGGGACAAGGGAGGTTTTTCTTCATTTAAATTATTTATATTTATTTATAATTCCTGCCGTCCCCTGGAGCAGAGTGACAGAGATCTGGCTGGAAAATGCCACCACAGCAGGTTGGGGAGCGATTCCTGCCTCAGGAAAAATCCCTCCCCAGGGGAATGTCCAGCCCTTTGTGCTCTCCAGCCCTCTCCAGGCAGAAAAATAATTTGATTATTTTAACTCCTGTGAGTTTTGGAGACCTGGATTTCATCCCTAAAGCTGAGGAGGACTCCAAAAGTTTTTGTTTTAGCGTGGAAGAGGAGATCTTTGGCTCGTTATTATGGATATGGAGCCATGGAATGGGTTGGGTTGGAAGGACCACATATCCCAGTACCCCAGGTTGCTCCAAGCCCTGGTCTTGGGCACTTCCAGGATGGGAAATCCATGGAATTACCTGAGACCCTCACAGGGAACAATTCCTGCCCAGAATCCTGCCCAAATTCCCCCTCTGTCCCCCTGACCCCATTCCCTGTGTCCTATCCCTGCAGTTCCTGAGGAAAAATCCCTCTCCAGCTTCCCTGGAGACCCTGCAGACCCTGGAGGGGCTCTGGGGTCCCAACATCCCCAACATTCCCAACATTCCCAGCCTGGATCCATCGGGGAGGGGCTCCAGTCCCTTTATCAGAGTCGTGGTCTCCTCCGGGCTGGCTCCAACAATTCCAGGTCCCTTTTATTTTGGGGACAGCAGAACCCGGCGCAGAATTCCCAGTGGGATCCCACCAGAGAGAGAAGAAGGGGAGAAGCCCCTTCCTGGCCCCCCTGCCCATGGATGCAGCCCAGGACAGGGAGGGATTCTGGCCAGCTCATGCCCACGGATCCCATTTATAAACCCCATAAATATCACACACGTCAATGATATCACACGACACCGACTCAAGCAAATTTTTCCAATAATTTCATGTGGGAAAAAAACCAAGCCCCAAAACCCTCACACCATAAAAATTAACCACATTTCTCAGATGCTGCTTTAATTGATCCCATGCCTCGGCCTGCACCTCTCCTAGGACAAATTATAGACAGGAGAGGGACCTAAAAGAATCAATGGAACGCCTGTCATTAATTGTGACGGAAATCCCGGAGCGCTCGGGGTGATGCTCCTCCGCTCCCCGGCCGGTTTACATCACCCTAAAATGTGCAGTGCCCACCTCCCTGGTGGGGCCACGAGGTAAAGAACCAATCCATGGCTTCCCAGCTGACCAGGAATTGGGGCTGGAGCTGTTCTGTGTAGCCTCCAGCCCCATTCCCAGGTGTCCTCCGGGTGCTTTCCCAGAAACTCCTCTGTCCTGGAAAGTCTGGAGATGAAAGAATCTCCCGGGCTGTAATCACAGTGCTCAACCCCAGGAATTCCAAAATTGTCCTAAATGCAGAGGAAAACAATTATAGCAATTGGGCTGCTGATGTACTTCCCAAATTTGTCCCGTGACTAAGGGGAGCTCTCGGGGAACTGCTCCGACCTCCACAATGGGAATATAAAAATGCTCCCAGCCCCGGCGCTCCTCACACGGCTCCTCTTGGTTTGCTCTTCCCACTGAACGCGGTAAGTCCAGACCCCGTTCTCCTGGAGAATCCTTGAATTTGGGGGGAGATCCTTTGCTCGTGGGTGTTTTCTCCTGGGTGATTTTAATCTGGGGGGATCAATGCATGGACATTCCCTAGAATGGGGAAGATGGGAAGCTGAGTTTAATCTGGGGGACATTCCCGTGTCTTTGGAAAGATGGGAAGCTGAGTTAGAAGTTCTGGGCTTCTTTTTTTTTCCAGTGGTGGCACCAGGAATTTTCAGGCCTGGTTGTGCAAGGAGGAAATGGCTCCTTCTGGCGGGATGTTGCAATGGGGGATATGGAAAAGTCCCAGGAATTGTTTTTGTCCCTCTGGAGTCCCTGGGGCAGCTCTGAGCTGCAGGGTTTAAACCTTCTCTGTCCAGCACAGTGTCCTTGCTAGAACTGGCGCTGACAAAGCCAGGAGAAGGAATTGTTTATGTGCCAAGATTAAAAGCAGACAGGGAGGCTGGAGACTTAATGAACTCCTTGAGTTGTGCGTTTCCAAGAACTCCAGAAAATGCCAGGAGGGATTCGAGTCAGACACTGGGACTCCCTCACTGAGATGGGATTTACCCCAGCCTGTCCCCAGAGCCTGGACACCAAACAAATCCCATCTTCAGGAAGATTTTCCTTTCTTGGAAAGGGTTTTCAGGATTTGGAAGGGAGGTTTGGAGTCCCCGTCCCAAGGAAGGGCTGGACGTGGCACTCAGTGCTCTGGGCTGGGGTTGGACCCCATCTTGGAGGTCTTTTCCAAATTCAATGATCTTTGGGATCCTGGGGTTCTGGAATTCTGGGGTTCTGGAATCATGGGGTTCTGGGGTTCTGGAATCATGGGGTTCTAGAATCATGGGATTCTGGGGTTCTGGGGTTCTGGAATCCAGGGATTCTGGGGTTCTGGAATTATGGGGTTCTGGAATTCTGGAATTCTGGGTTTCTGGAATCCTGGGCTTCTGGGATTCTGGAATTCTGGGATTCTAGAATCCTGGGATTCTGGGGTTCTGGAATACTAGGGTTCTGGAATTCTGGAGTTCTGGAATCCAGGGATTCTGGGGTTCTGGAATTCTGGAGTTCTGGAATCCTGGGGTTCTGGAATCCAGGGATTCTAGGGTTCTGTAATTCTGGAATCCTGGGGTTCTGGGGTCCTGGAATCCCAGGATCCTGGAGTTCTGGAAACCTGGAATCCCGGGATTCTGGAATTCTAGGATCTTGTGTTCCTGGGAAATCCATGACCTGAAAACCCCGCGGCAAACCCCGAGGGATTCACTCAACATTTCCACCCAACCCCACCTCTCCCACACCACGGCCCTGCCCTCACAAAACCCCTTTTCCTCCCTCCCTGTCCCAGGCTCCCCTCCACCCCTGCACCCCACCACCGCCACCATGTCCTGCTGCTACTCGCCGTGCTGCTACAGCCTGTGCTGCTCGCCCTGCTACCGCACCTGCACGCGCACCTACACCTGCAGCCCCCGCGTGACGCGCACGCTGAGCTGCTGCCGCCGCTCCTACAACGCCTGCTGCACCTCCCGGCGCTGCACCACGCGCTGCTACTACCCCTCGTGCTGCTCCTACACCTGCTGCTACCCCTGCTGCTGAGCCCGGGGGAAAATCCCCCCGGACAGACCCACGCCCACGGAAGACGAACGGATGAGCGCGCTGTGGATGCCCGCGCAAAGCCCCCACGGATGAAGCCACCGCCAGCGGGGGGCTTTGCTGTGCTCTGAAACCTCTTGGAATTTCTGGGTTTTTGTTGTTGTCTCTGTCTCCTTCTCCCTGCCTTTCTCAACTCTCCTGATGATTCTGCGTTTGAAGGCTCCCACGGCCCCTTCCAGCGACGGGGAGGGACGATCTGCAATTCATGTGAGACTGCTCGGGGTTGCTGCAATGGGGCTGGAGGACCTCTGTGAAATTAGATTTGGTGTCATCTGCATTCTCAATAAGCACTTGCAGCACGGTGCTGCAGCCCTGGGTGAGGGAGCGTTACGGCTGTCTCGCCTTTGATCTGCTCTTACGAGGACCTGAAGGATGAACAACACAACTTCAGCGAAAAGGAATGTTCTGGAGAGCAGTGACTCATCTCCTGGAGCTGCCTCCAGCATCCCAAAAACTATAATCTTTCTGTATCTGTGCCAGCTCTTTTTCTTGCTCTATTAAATACTTTCTGCATTTGAAAAAAAACAAACCTCTGGAGATCCAGTTGTTTTCTTGCCTGTGTCCTTGGTTTGGGTGGATATTCTGGGAGTTGTGGAATTCTGAAGGGGCTTTCTGGACTCAAATCTGTGTCCAGCTCTGGGCCCTGCATGGGAAGGGGGCATTGAGGGGATGGAGAATGTCCAGGGATGGGAAAAGGGTCTGGAGAATCCTAAGGGAGGCTCAGCCTGGAGAAAAGGGGGATCCAGGGGGAATTTCGGGCTCTTCCAGGGGGGATTTGGGATCTGATCCCAGGGAACAGGGACAGAACAAGGGGAAATGCCCTCAAGCTGTACCAGGGGAGGCTCAGGTTGGACATGAGGAGAAATTTCTTCCTGGTCAGGTCTTGGAAGGGGCTGCCCAGGAGGAATGAGGACATTTCAATCTTTTTTTTGTCTTTAGAAGTATTTGCTTTCTTCCCTCCCACTTTTGTCCCCCATTTTCTGGCTTTTAGTCCTTGGATTTAGTATGTTATTGAAACTGCACCCATAAAAATGGATTTTATTCAGCTCAAATGGATTTTCTTATGTTCCATGTGGAAGATCAAGTGGATGGTTTGAGTTTTCCAGGCCAACATCCACACAAGCAAAGTCACCATCATTCCCACTTGTCCTGTCCTTATTCCCTGGGATCAGACCCCAAAATTCTCCCTGGAAGAGCCCAAAATTCCCCCTGGATCTCCCTTTTTTCAGGCTGAGCCCCCCCCAACTCCCTCAGAATCCTCCATTCCCTTTTCCAACGGCTCCAACTCCATTCCCTTATCCAGAACCCACTCCTACCCCTCAATGTCCATCTTGGCATGAGAGGCCCAGAACTGGACACAGGATTGAGTTCTTAATTTTGTCTTCCAATCTTTTTGCTGTGAGGGAACTTCATATTTATGTGTCCTCCGCCCAGTTTCTGGCATTAATTCGAATTTAAAATAAGCATAAAAAAAGAGCAAACAGGATGCTGAGGCTTCCTCAGGATTTTGGATGCCAAAGACTTCAAGCTGTTTGAGAAACTTAAATGACAAATAAACCCAGAAATGCTGAATTGATGCAGAAAAAAACCCCTTTAATAGGAACAAAACACAGAGATAACTTCAAAGGGATACAGAAGGGAAAGACCACACTCCCAAAGTCACATAACACCCACATCATCCAGTCAGAGGGAACTTTTTGTGCAGCACTGCCACAAACACGGAATTCGGTTTGCTTGGAGGATTGAGGAGAAGTTCTGGGTTGAGAGGAGAGCTGGGGCAGCGGGATGAAGGCGAGTCACCTCCAGCCCTCCAGCAGCAGCGCAGCGCTCTCGGAGCACCCCGGCCATGCCTCTTGTCCCCAAAACTCTGCCCAGCCATGCTCTCCACTGCTGGACTCTCCACCAAACTCGCGCTGGGTTTTGAGGCGGCTCCCTCCAGCTCTAGTAGCAGCCCCCGAAGCTGAACCTTCGCCCGTAGCGGGAGCCGAAGGGGAACCCGTAGCGGCCGGAGTAGAACCCGGGGTATCCACAGCAGTCCCCGGAGCCGTAGAGGCCCCGGTAGCCCCCGTAGAGCCCCCCGGAGCCGTAGCAGTCCCCGGAGCCGTAGAGGCCCCGGTAGCCGTAGAGGCTCCCGTAGCCGTAGCGGTCCCCGAAGCCGTAGAGGCCGCGGGAGCCGTAGAGGCTCCCGTAGCCCCGGTAGCCGCAGGGGCTGCCGCAGTCGTAGCCCCGGTAGCCGTAGAGGCCCCCGTAGTTGCAGGAGGAGTAGCAGTCGTCGTCGCACTGGCCTTGGAGGAAAGTCATCTTTGGGAGATGGAGGCGTAAAACCTGCGGCGGGAGGGAAGGAGGAGCGGTGAATACTCTAATAGTGCGATCTTCCTCACCGGTCCCGTGAGAACGAGGGCAGAGGAAGGAATTATGAGCTGCCTCTTAATGCCCCATTTGTATAATCTGCTCATTTACCCACTGCCTTCAAATTATTTTTATATTCTACATTAATGTGGATTCAATATACTCGTGTTAAACTGTTTCGTATTCCTGGCATTGGTGGAAGCCCTGATGGAATCAGTGGCCACAGATCAAAACCTCGCTGCTGCTTCAGGGTTTTTTCTGAGGCAATTAGAAACCCATTTTTCTTTTAGGATATCAGCTTTTCATGGAGCTCTGCATTCCTGACACTATCAGGAAAGTCTTCCCAGAATTTTCCTGTGATAACACCCCTGAGGTTTTGGCTCCATCACCCTAAGACCCATTTCTGCGCTTTCCACCCATTTTAATTTGCACCTGGAAATGCTGAGAGCCCACAGAAGAAACCACACAGCGTGGACACACATGAGAACATCTGCTTGGCCAGACAGACCCAAAATCCCACTTAAAATAGGAGACTTAAGAAAAACCCACCAAGTGTCATGGTGGGGAAACCCTTTCCTACCTCTGCTGTGCTGAAAACCCCTTATCAGGGAGCCCAGGTACCACAGAGTTCCACCTGCAGCTTTAAAAGCTGAATCCAGCCAGCCCAGGTAAAAGGAACAGCAAAACCTGACAGCTCAGAGGAGCCACAACCCCAACAGAAATTCTGAAAGGCAAATTCCCAGTGCAGGGGGAGAAAGGAGGAAAAGCTTACCGAGTTCACCGGGAGGAGAAGGCAGGAGAGCTGATGAGGAGCCCTGAGCTCCGGGCCCTTTTTATACTCCAGCTTTGCCCTCCTGGCTTATCTCAGACGCCCTGTGGACTCAAAAGGTTTGGAGCCCTACTGGTTGGCAAACAAATTTGCCTGTACGCGTCATATCTTCAATTAATGTAATTTTCCTCATTGTTAGGGATTATTAGTGTGTTCCCGTATGTCCCATGTATTACAGGTTTCTTTCATCTTAACATTTTCTGGGCCAGCAACATTCCTGATACCATTTTACTGCCTCCGTTGTCAAATCTGAATTTTTTTTTTTTTTGTATTATAGGAATGCTGTTTCTGATTTCTCAAGGTCATTGGAGAGAGAGAAATTTTCAGTAAAAAAAAGAAAACTTTCCAACTTGTTTGAAAGTATTTGTGTTCAGTAGAAGTGCACCATGGTGTTTTATCTAAAGGAAATGTAAATGTAGGGATTTTACACTAAATCTCATCAGCTTCAGGAAAAAGGAGCAGAACTATAAATAAATCTCAATTCCAAAGTGCTCCTGAATCAAAGCCGTGCTTCTGCAGGAGCAGGAAGAATGTTTTTAACAAAAATCCAACTGCATTTTTTGCAGTGTCATTCACCGGAGAGCCTGATCCAAGTTCAGCAGAGCAAAGTGGAGAATTCTAGCCTCAATTTGATCTGGAAATGAAGAAATTATCAAGATTTGCACAAAAGGAACATTAAATGAACACTAAAAGAACCCTGCTGGTATTTTTTTCCCATAAAGAATCACCATGTGCAGAAGTTGTGATAGGGAGGAACTGTGGAGTTTAGGGCAGAACTCCTTGGGTGACCTTCACCTAATTTCTGGCATTAATTTGAATATAAAATAAGCGTAATAATGAGCAAGCAGGATGTTGAAGCTTCCTCTGAATTTTGAATACCAAAGCACTTCATAAACACTCATTAATGTTTTCAATTTGCAAAGTGTTGCTGGATTTAAATATTAATAGCTTGCCACCAAAAGACACCTCCAGATTTAATAATGAGATCACTCCTCAAGGTCACTGCTTCCTGAGCCATGTTAAGGTGATGCTCTTCCTTGACAGACAAAAATTTTCCCAAAAGAATGGCTTACAATTGGAAGGAATATTTGGGAACGCCCACAGGGCAGTTGGAAAATGTCTTTGGGTGGTTGTTGGAGAAGCTGGGATACAAACCCAGAGAGTGGGACATTCCACCTCCAGGAAGGTCATGGAGATGCTGAGGTGGAGGATTCTCAGTTCTCAGCACACCAAAGCACAACCTCTCTCTTTGCCATCCACCAGCGGCACCGGAGGCTCCGACGCCAAGCCGACGGACCACCTCAGTAATCTGAATATTTCCCCAAATAAATATATCTCCAAATTAATAAATATCTCTTCAAGTATCTCCTTGGTTTGGCCACAAGGAATTCAGGGCTAATTTCCCTGGAAATGCTTTAAGATTAAAGAAATTTCAAAGGGTTTGCGTTGGCACCATGACGCCAAGCACGGAAAATATGAAAATGATGGTGACGTAGGTTGAAGCAGTAAGGGGTGGGCTGACCCAGTTTGGAAGGTATAAAAACCGGACCCCCGACTCGGAAAAGTCATCCGCTCCTCTCAACTTCTCCTCTCGACTTCTCCTCTCAGCGAAGCAGAGGTATGTATTGGCTCTACTCTCCTGTGTGTACGTTCCTCTAAATATTTTTTTTTAAGTGATGCTATATATATCAAATATGAATATGAATATGAACTTGGATATGAATATGAATATATATTAAATTTATTGTGGTTATTTATTTATTTATCTAATAGGTACTGCTGTGTCTGTATGTATTTATATAACATATAAATACGAACCTGTGTCTATGTGCAGGTACAGGCATTCTGTAGGAGATTTCTTGTTGTTTTAGAGCCAACGCCGAGCGCAAAATTCCTTGTAATCTCAAGGAGTTTTGATCTTCCACTCAAGGCGTTTTGCTCTTCTTTCCTGTTCTTTTTTAAATATTAGGCTTTAAAGAGGTTAAAACTGGAAATTTGCCACCATAATCTGTAGTAAAAGATCATTTTCAGTTCTGGGTTATATTTACTGCATTTTTCTTTCATTTTTACATTTCTCTGATTTCTGAGGCAGGAAAGCTCAGGTCTCAGCTGGCAAAAACTTCATTCGCTACGTTTAGTCAGCAGTTTCCAAAAGTTGACGAGGGATAAAAAAGCAAAGTTGTTTGGGATTGAGGAGATTACAAAAAGAAACGAGTTAATTAAGAGGGTTAAACCGATGCACAGGAGGGACCGAGTCGGAGCCTTTGCTCTGCCCTCAGCAGCCCATAAATTTTTGTTTCTGGGTGTGTGTTCCAGACTCTCCAAATCAACAAGGATGAATTCCTTCAAGGAGTGCTGTGACAACTCTTGCTGCGCCCAGGGCGGCAGTGACAACTTTGGTGGCTTTGGTGGCTCCAACTTCCGTCCCAGGCGCTCCTTCAGCTTCTACCGGGACCAGTGCCAAGACGTGCCCCCATCCGGCTTCAGGAACGTCGGGACCTTCTTCCACCCCTCCGGGAACATCCGCGGGACCGTCTATGCCAACCTGAACGGCGACATCGTTGGGAAGCTCTCGGGGAAGATTGAGGGGCTCCCTGGGCTCTTGGGTTGCATGGGTAACTTTGGTAACTTGGGAAACATGGGGTTAAGTCTCCCCTTCTCTGTTCAGTTTGGGGACAGAACCCTCTGAGCTGTTCCCAGCAGGAGTAGCTCCCGTGGGATGGAATGCAGGGCACGGATTCATGGCTTTGGTTACGGCACTGATGAACGCCGGGCGCTCGCACCTCCCGCTCGGGGGGATGTGTGGGCGCCAGGCTGCGTAGAACACCCCTTGTAGGATCTCCTGTCTCTCTAGCTGTCACTTTCAAAGGGTTGAGGCGCCTTTAGAGAACTTTGGTGGAGTGGAAAGAGACTTTTGGGTGTGAGGAAAGCGCTCCCGACTTTGTGTGGGAGTTTCTGCAACAAAGTCCACTTTGTTCGACTCTGAACCAAGGTGACTTTTAGCAGAGGAGCTCCCGTTCTCAGTCCCTGCTGCACCTCACCTGGCAGCAGAAGAAAGAAACACATTTGGACTGGCAAACTCCATCATTTCCACCTGGAGAAACATCGCTGACCATCGGGAGCGCTCTGCTTGCCAAAGTCCCTTCTGTATCTCTGCCAACTTCTTCTTTCTGTACCCCACTGCTTCTCATTTCCAATAAAATTAGTCTGGTTAGAAGCTTCAAATGTCTGCTTTGTTTTTGTCTGGGCACTTTAAAGGGACCCCCAGGAGCCCTGCAATGAGAGGGCAGGCCCAGCTCTGGATGTTAGGGACTGTCACCACAACTCCATCTCAATGGCTCCTGCCCTGACTCATTTCCCCCCGCAGAAAGAGGAACTTTAACCAACCCTTGACTTTGGGTTTACCCAAATATTTCCCCAGAAAGAGGCATGGCTCGGGTGATTTTGCCCCCAGAGAGGCTCCTGGAGCAAAGCCGGGGTTTGTGCTTGGGCAATGAATCACAAAAATGAGATACTTGGGGATCTCGTGGTGGTCCACGGCAGGAGATCGGTGGTGCTCGAGGTTAAAGCCACCCAAGATGAAAGACCAAAGGCAGCCAATCCATGGCCAGCTGCTGGAGGGTTCAGCTCCTCTGCAGATGGAGCAGCCAGTTCTTCAGGGAGCTCCTGCCAGCCCCTGCCATGCCCCCGCAGGAGCACCAGCTTGAGTTTGGCATGCTAAAGATGATTTACGTCCAAAACATTAATGATTATTTAGATTTAGAAAGCTAATGATGATTTCAGTCTTAACTATTAGAGATTATTTAGATTTGGAATAATTAAGATTATTTAGGTTTCAAATACTAAGCATTATTTGGATTTAAAATCGTAAAAACTATGTAGGCTTCAAACATGAAGGATTATTTAGATGTAAAATATTAAGAATTATTTTCATTTTGAATACTAAAGACAATTTAGGTTTAGAATACTAAAGATGATAGGTGTTTCAACAAGCAGGGACCAGGCAAAGGTGCCCGGATCCCCTGTGAGCCCATTCTCACATCAAAGAACTCAGCTGGAATCAAAAACTTCATTGCAGGAGTGACTTTGAGGGGTCGCCTCTGGGCTGATTTCCCAGAGACAGCCACGGCCACCCCTCTTCTCGCCGTGGTGGCCTCCTGCAGAAGCATTTTTGCGTTTCCCAGCTCTCAGAGAGAAGTGGAGCAAAGGCTTGACAAAATAATTGAGGGAGGAGGCTTGGAGAAGCCATTCCACGGGCAGAAAACCAGGAGCAGTCAGCAGAAACGCTGATCCCCCATCCCAACACCCATTTATTTTTTTTTCCCGTCGTGTTCTTGATTTCCCGTTCCAAGGAGCAGAGCTGAGCTCCAGAGCTCCATTTCCTTGTCAGGGCTGGAGCAGCCCCAGCCAAGAGCGAGGGCTGGTCTGGTTCCTGCGTGCCCCAGTTTGAGCAGGACAGCCCCAGATGGATGGGGGTGCCCCAGGAACGGGGGAAGGTCAGGGAGGAGCTCCCCCCAAGCGGAGCACGGCCCCTGTAAATCAGAGCAGCCCTTTGAAGGTGGCAAAGCCTTGAAGGGAGGTTTTGCAACCCTCCTGCTGTCAGCACAGAAATGGGCTGGGCTGCCCGGGGAAAGCGTTAGGAAATGGTGTGGAGTCTCCCAGCATGGTAAGCTCAGCTTATCTCCCTGGGATGCCTCGGGCACACAAAGCCTTCTCCTGCCTGCACTGAGAGTGGGGAAGGGCTTGGACAGCCTTGCACGGGAGGGGAGATGGAATAAACCCCAGGAGGACGAAGATCTGGGCGAAATTCTGAGTCCCTTGGTGCCACTTGACCTCCGTCCCTGCCCGGGTGTGCCAGCACAGCGCCGTTTGTGACGTCCTTCCCTCCTGATGTCCCCCTCAGATCTTTCACCCACAGGTGGTGATTTCCTGCCAGCCCCAGCCCTGTCACCCGCCGTCACCTCCCGCCACAAGGCCGACCTGGAGCCGCCTGGCTCTCACCTCACTTCCCCTTCCTGCCTGGAATGAGGCAGCCCTGAGGGTGTCCCTCAGCTCCAGGGGTGCAGGATCTCCTCCTCTGCTGCAGGTCACCCTTCTGGAGACACCGGAGTGCCAAATTCCTCACCCCAGACGCTCCCGTCGCGGGAGTCACCAAGCAGGGACGGGACGTTCCCTCGCCTGTTCATTCCAGCTCGTCAGGAGAAGTCAGGAAGTTCCAGATCACCCTGGAATTGCAGCCCAGACCCCTCCCAACAGCAAAGCTCGTTTTCCTATGGATCTCTCCTGATGTCTCAGGAGCATTTTCCTCCTACATCTGTTCTGGGTGGGCGAAGAGACCTTAAAGATCATCCCAGGTGGCTCCAAGCTGGCCTGGGGCGCTTCCAGGGGTGGGGAATCCATGGAATACCCTGTGCCAGGGCCTCACAATATCCAACCTAAATTTCCCTTTTTCAGTCTGAACCAATTTCCTGTTGTTTTGAGTTTCCAACCATCAGTTCCTGCACAGCTTCCTTGATCCCTCCCAGATCCCAAAACCTGAATTATTTTGTGTCCTGAGGGATGGAGAATCCATGGAATATCCTGTGCCAGGGCCTCACGTGGAAAAATTCCTTCCCAAAATCCAGCCTAAATTTGCCTTCTTTTGGTTTAAACCAATTGCCCCTTTCCTGTCACTCCAGTTCCCGACCATCAGCTTTTTTGATCCCTCCCAGATCCCAAAACCTAAATTATTTTGTGTCCTGAGGGATGGGGAATCCATGGAATACCCTGTGCCAGGGCCTCACGTGGAAGAATTTCCCGAAATCCAACCTAAATTTCCCCTTTTTCAGTCTGAACAAATTCCCTCTTTCCTGTCATTCCAGTTTCCAACCATCAGCTCCTCCACAGCTTTTTTGATCCCTCGCAGATCCCAAAACCTGAATTATTTCGTGTCCTGAGGCTCAGGAAAAGTGGGATGGGGAACTTGTGGCCTGGCTGTGATATTTTCATAACATGCAACAGCTGGGTGATTTAAATAACTGCCAACCAGCTCCTGTAATTCCATTCCCTACTCGGGAATGTATTCACTGGGGAATTATCCATTTAAATGTTCTCCTGGGAAGATTTAATGCCACAGGAGATGCCTCCAGCACCAAGATTCCCTGCGAGCCTCAGGATCTTCCCTAAAGACTAAACCTGTCCCAAATGAGAAGTTGGGCACCTCATTGTCACCCAAACTGGACTAAATTTTTAAAATATTTGTTAAAAATTCCAGCCTTTTAGGAGAAGGAAATAATTTCAAAATTCGCAGTATTTAAATGGATATTAACCCATAATTAATATTAAACTGAATAATTAGGCTCAATAATGAACCTAAGAGATATTAGTAAATGCTTCTATCTTAAAAAGGCATTTAATCTTATCAGTGAGACGCCCGACATCTTTAGCCCTGTGAAAGGACATTTCACACCAAGGGTTTTTATAGCAAAAAGAATAAAAATGTATGAAAAATAGTTCCATAAAACCCACTGTCAGAATTCCATCATTTCACTGAATTTTCTGGTTTGTGGTAATCACAGATCTCAATTTTAGCTGTGAAAGGTCATCCTGAAAGGTGTTAATAAGCTGCAGCTCATTCCCAAATGCTGCCATCAACAAAGGCTTTTGAGGTTTGGGAGATTTTTGCCCGGCTTTTGAGGTTTGAGAGATTTCTCTGTTGTAAGGATTCTGTTGTTGGGGAGAATCTGGTTTAATCGCCTGCTCCAGAGATCGCCAGCATTAATTACACATTATTACAGCACCTGGGCAGCTTTGTGTTCCTTCCACATGAGGATAATAATACCCCAAAGAGTGGCTACTCCGGAATAACCCCACACTCCCGCGTCATCCTGCAACCCTTAAAGGCACTGAGGCTGCTCCTCACACTCTGCAGAACATTTCAGGGCTGGGGAAAGGTTTATTACCAGTTTTATTCCCAAAGAAATCCCCAAATTCCATGGGGGAGCATCAAAGTCATGTCCTGGTTGTCCTGGTTATTGAAGGGGGAGGGTGTCCAGGGGTGGGAATGGGGCTGGAGCAACTGGAAAAGGGAATGGGGGATCCTGAGGGAGCTCTGGGGGTTCAGCCTGGAGAAAAGGGGGGTCCAGGGGGAATTTGGGATCTGCCAGGGGGAATTTGGGATCTGATCCCAAGGAACAGGGACAGGACAAGAGGGAACAGCGGTGGTTCTGCCGGGGTGGGAAATTAGGGGAAATTCCTCCTGGAAAAGGGAAAAGGCCTTGGAAGGGGCTCAGGGAGGGTTGGAGTGGGCATCTCTGGAAGTGTCCAAGGAAGGACTGGACGTTGGTCTAGGTGACCAGGTGAGGATGAGGCACAGCTTGGACTCTGTGATCCTGGAGGGTTTTCCAACCCTGTGCTCTGGATCCCCAGGACACCAGGAAAAGGAGCCAAGAAAGCCAAAACTGAGCAAAAATCTCAATGGAAAATGGGAATGTGGGGAAGGAAGGGACAGCTGAGGCCGTGCAAAGGGGATCACCCACAGACCTTGGCCAGATCCCTCAGGAATTTCCCTCTCCTGGTGCCGGGATGGGCTTGGTGCAGCAGGACAAGGACAGGGGACACACAGAGACACCAACAAGCTGCTGTGACATCTGGTTTAATGAGGAAGAGCAGGTGAGACACAGCACAGGTTTCAAGCTGCCCACAGGCCGTGGTTTGATGCGGGGTGACTCAGGGAATGTCTGGGGCTGCTCCTCCTGCGGTGGCAGCCGGCCCTGGTCACACAGCACGGCAGCAGAGACGGGGCTGGGGCGCTGCAGAACCATTTTTATCCATCAGGAGCCACGGGAAGAGCTCAGAAATGGATCTGAAAGGGGTCTCGGGCCAGATCCTTGACATTGCCACAGGCACAGAAGCACAGAATGGTTTGGGTGGGATTTTAAAGATGATCCAGTCCCACCCCTGCCATGGGCAGGGAAACCTCCATTATCTCAGGTTGCTCCAAGCCCCATCCAGCCAGGCCTTGGAAACTTCCAGAAGGATGAGGCAGCCACAGCTTCACTGGGCAACCTGTGCCAGGTCCTCACAGGAAAGAATTCCCTCCTAATCTCTCCCTAAAATCTAAATTTCAAAAATCTAAAACCCTAATTCCTCCCTAACCTAAACCTATAAAGATCCCGACAAGCCCCCAAGGAACCAGGAGCAACCCTTAGCTTTGAGAACACCCCAAGGAGCCAGGAACAACCCTCAGTTTTGAGAACACCCCAAGGAACCAGAACAACCCTTAGCTTCGAGAACAGAGTGCTTAGAAAGAGAGGAAAGCTTCAGAGAAGGAAAACCAGGAAGGGCAGAAGGATGGAAATGGATTTTTGAGGCCTTCAAACATCCACCGATGGTTCTAACGCCGCCCCAAGTGCTCAGCTCTCCCTGGAGCTGCGTCCTGCCGGTCACTCTCGTCCAGCCATGGCCTTAGCAGCAGGGTCTGCAGCTGCCCACCGGGTACCCCCGGCCCCACCTGGCCCCACCATAAACTTGGGAAGCTCCGGGGGTTCGGGCAGCACCGAAACCACCTCCAACAACGGCTCCGACCCCGGCTCCGGCGCTGCCGCCGGCACCGGCTCCGACTTCAGGCACTCCCACGGAGCCCACGGTGCTCTGCTGGGGGAAGGTGCTGAGGATGGGCCCGGGGAAGGTGACCACCACGGGAGGAGGGTAAATGACCACGGTGGAGTCCGGGCACTGCCGGACACAGGGCTCGTTGCAGGAGTCGGCCACGGGCTGGGGCACGGCCACGCCGCAGGGGGAGGCGCTGCCGTCGGTGCAGGGGCTCAGGGAGTGAACCATGGCTTGGGTGGGGATCTGTGGGGCAAGGAAAATAAAACAAAATTCATGTTGGTTTCGTAGTCAAACATGAGGATAAAAGGGTACGAAGAGGCTCAAGGGACAGGGAGGATTGTCATAGCTCAGCACCCAAAATACATCCCTGAATTGTGGACTGAATGCAAATGGAAAGGGTTTTCATGGAATATTATTCAGATCTCACCCAGATCTGCATTTCCCAGTGGCTGAGCAGTCACAAATGGATTCATTTACCAATCCCAGAATGCCTGAGGTTGGAAAACTCCCCCAGGAGCCCAACCTGTGATCAATCCCCACCTTCCCAACCAGACCACATCCAGTGGTGCTCACCAGCAGAATGTCAGCCTGATCCCCAAACCACACTCAAAGGCTTGGTTAGAGGGGGAATTCAGGGAATTCAGGAGGAATTCAGGAGTTCAGGAATTTAGGAATTCAACTTACCTACAGCACCAGAGAGTGAGAGAAGAGAAGTGATGGTGTGAGATGTGAGGTCGGGCACTTTTATACCCGGCCTCGCAGTGCCCAGCACGTGAATCACCCACATGCAGAACTTCCTAATCAATTACTAACCATGATTCTTTCCAGATCCAGCTTTGTTAACGGATGCTAATTGTTTGAGATAAATCACTCTTGCTAATTGCTGGCTTGCCCTTGTGTCCTGCATGACCTGTCCTTTACTGCCTTCCCCACTCTGCAATTTCAGCTTTATAGGGAGGGGATTTTTTTGTGTCTGCATGTCAAAGGGAAAATATTTATGGGGTTTAGGCTTGATCTTCTCCATGACTGGACTCATTCCTTGGCGGGGGAGTACCAGATATTTTTCTGGATAAAGATATCCTCAACTGAGCCCAGGTAGAGCTGAAAAAGTGAGGGATAAACTGGAGTTCTGGGTTCTTGGGAATGAAATACTGGGAATGAAATATTTGATGAAATATGAATAACCTGTGTTCTGAGTTCTTTAGACTAATAAAAAGTCTGATCGAAGCTCTGGCTCACTGCAAAAATCCTGAACTTAATAGCTGCAGACCCAAATAAGTCAGGACACCTCTTTCAACCCGACACCGAGTACCCAATTTAGACATTCCAACAATAAAACAGAAAGAAAGGCAAGACCACATTTAACATCACATTAAACCCCCATATTTTCCCGAACCATAAATCATGGCTGGATTTGGGGAATGGCAAAAAGGGCCATAAACGGGGTGTGACTGAGGCAAGACCTCGTCAGGCATTTTTTCCATGGAGTCACCAAAGGGCACCCGAAGCTGCTGGAAGAGCTGACGACGGGAACAACGAGTGGGAGACGCCCCTGGAATGCCAGCTGCTGATGAATCCTGGCTGGTTGGGGTTATCATCCTGCTCAACCCGAGGAGGAGGCTCAGGGGCAGATGCCGAGGGTGGCACGGGTGTGAGCTGGATGGACACTCCCACCCCTGGCAGCTGCCCCGTTCTGGTTCCCATTTGGTTTAAAAAACAAAAATATTTTCTTACTTCTGCTCTCTTTTATTAAAACTCGCCTCAAAGACTCCTCCCTTGGGTTGGAAGGGACTTCCAAGACCATCCCATTCCACCCTCCAGTGTCCCAGGTCACTCCAAGCCCTGTCCATCCTGGCATTGGACTCTTCCAGGGGTGGGACAGCCACAATAATCAAAGATAACCACGGGGATTGCAACATCCACCTTCACCTCGGATTAAACTGGCCAGCAATTCATCCCCAAAGTCAAAAACATTGGAATTAATACCTAATTAATGGTTTCAGCCAGCTGAAGATTAAACTAGATGTTAAATCTTATCTTAGGGATTTGTTAATGATGAAAAGTCCAGATCTTTACTCCAGCGTGGGAGGAATCCACAATGCTGGGATTTGTTCCCTCTGCAGGGTGGATTTCCGTGGACACAACCATTAACCCTGACAAGAACCATGTCAAGGCTTTCTGCAGGTGTTTCCAAACACGCCATAAAAGCTCATTAGTGCCCTGGTGTTGTCACTGTGTCGTTGTTAACAGAGGTGTAACAGCTCAGGCACAACCAGGAAATAAAAGTGATGAATCAACAGGTGACACGTGGACAGAACTCAGCACCTGAGTGAGGAGCACAACAGAGCAGTGTCAGCTCGATTTTCCAGCCCAGACAGGCTGAAGGATCCAACGTCAGCTCTTCTAAAGATAAAGATGCAAAACACAAAAAATCACCGGCTTCATAAAGATAAAACTGAAAGGATTGAGGGAGATCTGAGCCCAGGAGGAAGGAGAGCCCTGAGGACGCCATTGTGGGTGAAGTGTTCAAAAGAAACAGAGACCAGGGATCCAACCCATCGCTGAGACCAATGGAACACCAAACCCAGAATCCCAGAATCGCTGGGGTTGGAAAAGGGCCCCAAGGTCACCGAGCCCAAGCTGTGCCCAACCCCACCTGGACACCCAGACCAACGTCCAGGGATTCCTCGGACACCTCCAGGGATGGGGGCTCCAAACCTCATCTCAGGACTTTGGAGAGACAATCCCACCTCCCACGTGCCCATGGCAGGAGTGGAATGAGATGTTCTAGAAGGTTCTTCCCACCCAGACCACCCCACAATTCCCTGATGACTCTGCTTCCCTCTCCAACACACAAACACGTGGTGCATTTACTAATTAAATAAAACCACAGCTAAACCACCACGTCCAGCCAGGCTGTTTTTCCAAGGGATTCTCTGAGCTGGAAAAAAGGAAAAACACCTTTATCAGAGCCTGTTCTCACCCCAAAACTCAGCAGCTTTGCCCTGCTGATACATGAAGACACTTTAGTGATAAATGAAGACACTCTGGTGATAAATTAAGACACTCCTGATTCATGAAGACACTTTGGAGGTGCTGAGCTGGCTCATCCTGGTATTTATCCGCACATGGAACAGGACATGAAACAACACCTTCATAACAGGACCTCATAAACCCCTCACAAACGCTCATTAATGTCTGACACGAGCCAAGCCGGCCCGGCTCAGCAACGCCAGCACAGAGCCAATTTCACGGCCGCGTCCCGGCACATCAAAGGCTGCTAATTACCCTAATGACATCACAGAATCGTTCCTGAGGGCCCAGCGCAAGGCACGGGGACAGAGCCAAGCTCTGGGTGCAGAGCTGAGCTGTTGGGATGGTCCCACAGGTATTGGGATGACCCCAGAGCCGTTGGGATGGTGCCAGAGATAGTGGGATGACCCTAGAGTTGTTGGAATGACCCCAGAGCCACTTGGATGACCCCAGAGAGATTGGGATAGTTCCAGAGCCGTTGGGATGGTCCCAGAGCCACTGTGATGACCCCAGAGCCGTTGGGATGTTGCCAGAGATAGTGGGATGGTGTCAGAGTCGTTGGAATGACCCCAGAGCTATTGGGATGGCCACAGAGCCATTGGGATGGTCCCAGAACTGTTGGGATGGTCCCAGATCCGTTGGGATGGTCCCAGAGTGCTGGGGATGACCCCAGAGGCATTGGAATGGTCCCAGAGCCGTTGGAATGATCCTAGAGTGGTTGGGATGGTCCCAGAGCCATTGGAATGACCCCAGAGCCATTTGGATTGTCCCAGAGCTATTGGATTGACCCCAGAGCCATTGGGATGGTCCCCAGAGCCATTGGGATGATCCCAGTGCCATTGGAATGACCCCAGAGCCGTTGGGTTGACCCCAGAACCATTAGGATGACCCCAGAGTAATTGAGATGGTCCCAGAGCCATTGGGATGACCTCAGAGCCATTGGGATGACCCCAGAGCCATTGGGATGGTCCCAGTGCCATTGGAATGGTCCCAGTGCCATTGGAATGACCCCAGAGAGATTGGGGTGGTCCCAGAGCCATTGGGATGACCCCAGGGCCATTGGGATGACCCCAGAGCCATTGGGATGACCCCAACCAATTCCCACTCCCCCAGTGCTGTTTCCCTGTGGTCA
>JAWWLS010000113.1:6355346-6373403 GCA_035040975.1 Myioborus melanocephalus | reverse complement strand
GCCTTGCTGTGAGCCATGCAAGACTGTCTGCTGTGACCCGTGCCAGAAGCCTTGCTGTGACCCTTGCCAGTCCTGCTGTGACCCATGCCAGAAGCCTTGCTGTGACCCATGCCAGTCCTGCTGTGACCCATGCCAGTCCTGCTGTGACCCATGCCAGAAGCCTTGCTGTGACCCGTGCCAGTCCTGCTGTGACCCATGCCAGAAGCCTTGCTGTGATCCGTGCCAGTCTTGCTGTGACCCATGCCAGAAGCCTTGCTGTGATCCGTGCCAGTCTTGCTGTGACCCATGCCAGAAGCCCTGTTGTGATCCATGCCAGACCTGCTGCGACCCTTGCCAGAAGCCTTGCTGTGATCCGTGCCAGTCTTGCTGTGACCCATGCCAGACCTGCTGTGACCCGTGCCAGAAGCCCTGCTGTGACCCGTGCCAGTCTTGCTGCGACCCGTGCCAGTCCTGCTGCGACCCGTGCCAGTCCGTGTGCTGCACCAAGGTGTGCCACAAGTCCGTGTGCTGCGTCCCACGGCCCTGCTGCTCTCCGTGCTGCGTGGTGAAGAAGCCCGTGGTGGTTTGCTGCACCCCCGTGAGGAAGTACTGCACCCCCTGCATCCCCATCCAGCAGTGCTGTGCCAGCCTCAGGAAGACCTGCTGAGCTGCCCCAGGTGGCTCTGAAAATGGGCACAAGGAGGTGGAAAGCTCCTCGTTTGCCTCTGGTTCTCATGGTGATGGGGACAACTCATAGCGATTTTCTTCTTCTTTCCAAGCTTAAGTTGCTGCTTCTTTCTGTCCTTTATTTATCAATTGTCTTTAGCTGTTGACTGTCTTTAATTAATTATTGACTGCCTTGAGTAGCCTGAATTTACCACCCATTGTATAAGACATTAGATATTAGTGGGGTGTTAATTCTCCTCTTGGTGTTTGGGAAACCTTTGGTGTCATTGTGACCGCTCCTCATTTCCTCTCTTGACTTGTAGACAATAAAACTTGGCATTCAGCAAAACACAACGTTTGGTCTTTTGGTTGTTCTTACATGGCTTTGCCTTTACTTTGTCACTTTGCCCAGAATTTGTCCCTTTGCCCAGAATCTTCCATGTTGCCCAGGATTTGTCACTTTGTCCAGGATTTGTCACCTTGCTCAGAATTTATCACCTTGCTCAGAATTTAGCACCTTGCCCAGAATTTTCCACTTTGCCCAGAATTTTCCATCTTGCCCAGAATTTTCCACTTTGCCCAGAATTTACCATCTTGCCCAGGACTTATCATCTTGCCCAAGATTTGTCACCTTGCCCAGAGTTTGTCCTCATTCCAGCACCATCTGTGCCTTTGTCCAAACTCCACACATTTGGGACACAAAGAACTCTCCAGGCTCTTGGCACAAATTAAGTCGTGTCTGAAGCAAGCAGAGCGTTCCTGATCCTCTGGAATGGGTGCCCAGAGGAGCTGTGGGTGCCCCCGGATCCCTGGAACTGTCCAAGGCCAGGTTGGAGGGTTTGGAGCAGCCTGGGACAGTGGGAGGTGTCTCATGGTAAGGGGAGGAACGGGATGAGCTTTAAAGTCCTTTCCAGCCCAAACCATTCCTCGATTCCTCCTTGCCCTTCCTGAGCATTCACCTCACTCATATTTTACTACAGAATGGAAAGCTGGAGTAATTAAAACTCAAAGGGCGAGGACTGAGCAAGGTAGAACTGCACCATCAGAAAACACAGCACTCCATAAATCAGAGACTCCTCCAAGATCCTGACTTGGAAAGGATCCACCAGGATCATGGAGCCCAACTCCTGCCCCTCCAAAAACACCCCAAAATCCCACCCTGTCCCTGAGAGCATTATCCAAACATTCCTGGAGCTCTGGCACCCTTGGGGCAAAGCCCTTTCCTTGGGGAGCCTGCTGAGTGCCCCACCACCCTCTGGGGGAAGAACTTTCCAGAAATATCCAACCCAGACCTTCCCTGTCACAGCTCCAGCATTCCCTCAGGTCCTGCCCCTGGTCCCAGAGCAGAGGTGGGAGCTGCCCCTCGGGAGGAAGATGTGGACAGCTCTGAGATGCACAGGAGCTCACCCCTGACCTCGGAGGGGACATTCCAACAGGAATACCAGGAGGAATTCACTACTCACTGGACAGCAGGCAGCATCTTCGTCCCACCACCATCTTCCAAAAGGAAAAGCTTAGAAACCCCCAGAAATCGTTGAATTTTTACGGGAGCAGAGAGTTTCAGCTGCGCATTCCGAGCCGGGAATGAAACCCGGGGCTGGCATGCAACCTAAAAACCTCATTCCTAAAATAACAAACCCATGAGTCAACGATACCTTCCCTCCCTGGCTGGGACTTTCTTTGCTATTAAAATGCAGGACTCAGCTTGGAATTGCAGGTCTGGAGAAAATGCCCGGAGCTCTGGCTTGATTTGCTTCCTCTAAGCTTCACACGCCACATCTGCATTAAAATCATCTTCTCTACGTGTTTGACTCTCTGGAAATATTGCTCGGGTCTTCAGGAGGGTTTTTATGCGTTGTAAATCAGGCAGGAGGTTATCCCAGAGCAGAACATTCAATAAGGAGCTTTTTCTTTAAGAAATCTTGTGAATATTCATAATATTCATTCCATCCTTGAATCACAGAATCATGCGGTGGTTTGGGTTGGAAGGGGTGTCAAAAACCACCTCGTTCCAGCACCCCTGCCATGGACAGGGACGCCTGTAGCTAGACCAGAGCTCCATCCAACGTGGCTTTACCCCACACTGGAAAAGCTGCAGGGACAGATTCCCAAAAATCTCCCAAAAACCTCAAACTCACAGAACCACCATGAAAGTTTCCAAAAACATCACAGGATGGGGTGTGGCCTACAAAAGGAACTTTGTGAGGATGTTATTTCTGACCCAAACTCAGGTTAAATGGTGTTGAACAGCAAGGAAAATGCTCTAAATGCTGACAGTTGTGGGTTGGCTCAGCCTGAAGAAGAGACAGGTTTGGATGGGATATTGGGAAGAAATCCTTCCCTGTGAGGGTGGCAATGCCCTGGCACAGGATATTCCATGGGTGTCCCATCCCTGGATGTGTCCAAGGTCAGGCTGGACAGGGCTTGGAACAACCTGGGATAGTGGAAGTTGTCCCTGCCCATCCAGGAGGGTTGGACTAGATGATTTTGGGGTTTCTTCCAACCCAAATCATTCCATATTTCTATGACTACAATACCAGGATCATCTTGGCCAACAGGACAGCAATAAAACCCGATAAAAATGCCATGAATGATTGATTCGAGGGAGATGTTTGAGGGTTTACACAAGGAGGACGTTGCTTCCTGCAGGCAACTCCTGGCTGTTATTGAGTGACCAAAACAATGTCCTCCCCTGGGGACAATTCCAGAGGGGACACCCGACGTCACAAGAGGTGGTGCTCACATCCTGGAAAGGCAGATCCTGTCCCAGTCACCGGGGATCACCTGCCACCACGTCAGCCTCTCAGTCAGAGCCTCCTGGATGTGATGGCAGCCTCTTTTTGCCGTGAATTGGTGCTGCCTCAGCATCCTGGAATTCCCATTTTTACCGGAGTATCCTCTCATCACATGGAGGCACCATCAACATCTTCTGACGTGGAGCTGTCCATGCTCTGCACAAATTAGGTTCCTCATGTGAGCACTCAAACGTGATCACCACAAGTCTCCTCAGCCCCAGAAACCTTTGGGATAATCTCAGAAATTGGGAATGTGTGGAACCAACACAGGGGAAAACCCTCACATTATGAACTGTTCTTTGAAAGCCGCTTCGTTTAGACTCAACCCATCCATTCCATGGATGAAAACAAAAAAAATCTTAACAATACAACAAAAATTACAGAACAGGGAGTGTGAGGACCCAGCACCCTGAAGGGAGGCCCAAGAGCAAGACTGAGAAAGGGCAAATTTCAGCCTAAACTTTGACCACGGGGGCAGGAAATAAAAGGATTCCCATTGACCAAAAATTTCCACCAACCCGCAGAGATCCTGGCCAAGGGCACAGGGGACACATGAGCAATGACAGCTCCAAGTTCCAGGCATGGTTGTCCCACTGCTTCCGCACCTGGCTCCCCCCAGGCACATTGTTAAGCGTCCCTGTGTCCCAAGGTCGTTCCTTGGGAAGGGATGGGAATGCCTCAGAGCTCCCTCCCTCCCTCCCTCCGGCGCCATTAACACAAATCCATTAGAAAATTTGCATCTGTTGTTTCCTCTGGAGGAGTAATTATGGGGCACAATTGAGGCGGTGAGCAAACAGAAGGAGGCAGAGGAGGAGGAAGACACGTGAGGGGGTATCCCGGGTGATGCACGGGGTCGGAATTGCCAAGAGATGCCTCATTTCCAGGGGAGGAGGCTTTGGAGAGTATAAAAGGCTCCCCCCAGCCCAGGGGTCTTCATTCGATCATCTCCACTTCTCCTGTCCTCTCTCCACTGCTCAGCAGGGTAAGTTGGACTTTGCTACTTGTCTTTACTTTGGGATTCTCTGTTCCCCTGGGCTTCTCCAGGGCTGTCTGGTTTGGAACTGGACGCTGCAGAAGATTTTGGGATCACGGATTGGTTTTGGGGACCAGGGATTGGTTTTGGGCTGCGTTTTGGATTGGTTTTGGATTCTCTCGGGCAGAACCAGTGCTGGACAAAACACCAGAAGCGCAGGAGCCTGTCCTGGGATTCAGGACATCAGGCACATCCCTGGCCAGTTTGGGATGGATTTGGGGATAAGAAAGCTTTAAGCTGCCTCAACCTGTGGGGGATTCAAGCAGAGGAAAAGACAAACTCTCTCTTTCCCTTCCAGCTTCGCCTCCACTCCCATCACCAAGATGCCCAACGGATGCTGCGGCGGCGGAAGTAGCTACACCATGTGCTGCTACAGCAGCCCCAAGACCTGCAAGAGGCCGATGTGCTGCAGCCCCATGCAGTGCTGCAGCCCCTGCTGCAGCCCCTGCTGCATGCCCATGCAGTCCTGCTGCTACAGCATGCCCTGCTGCTACACCATCAGCAGCAACAACAACGGCGGCTGCTGCGGCGGCAACAACGGCGGCTGCTGCGGCGGCAACTAAACCCAGCGGGCTCGTTCCCTCTTGGATACGGATTTGGATATGGATAACGCCCCAAAAGCTGCTCCTCCTGCTGTGCTTAGAGGCTGTAGAACTCCTCTTCTTCTCCTGCCTTCCTTCGCCTCATTCTTGTGATGCGCCCTGAAGCCACTGCCCAGCGAGCTCCTCCCGCGAGCGCTGGCGCTTCTCCTCTTGGTGTGTGGGATGCTTCACTCTTTTCATCACTGTTTTGTTTCAATCTTTCTGGAAAAAAACCCAATAAA
Organism: Myioborus melanocephalus; assembly: GCA_035040975.1. Classification (NCBI taxonomy): domain Eukaryota; kingdom Metazoa; phylum Chordata; class Aves; order Passeriformes; family Parulidae; genus Myioborus; species Myioborus melanocephalus. Next base: position 6,368,107 of record JAWWLS010000113.1, on the reverse strand, counting down.
ATCTGTAGTTTGTGACCCTGCAACCTCCTGGTGTTGAGCTGTTTGTTCGCTGGCGGATCCAGGGGGTTTTGCAGCACCTTTCACCTTTTCCCGGTGTTGGGATTCTCCTGTCTCCGAGGTGTTCACTCAAATAAAATCTGGGTATTCCTGATGGTAAATTAATTCAAACTGGAGTTTCTGGCACCTCTGGGAGTGTTATTTGCCCTCTCTGTATAAAATAGCAGAGAAATAGGAAGAGAATGGGAGAAAAAAAAAGTTGGGTGGAGACCTCACAGCACCTTCTAGGATATGGAGCAGCTCCAGGGAAGCTGGAGAGGGACTTTTCATCAGGAACAGCAGTGACAGGGCAAGGGGGAGTGGGGTCCGACTCACAGAGGGGAAATTGAGGTTGGATATTGGGAAGAAATCATTCCCTGTGAGGGTGGTGAGAACCTAGCACAGGTTTTCCAGGGAACTTCTGGTTGTGCCATCCCTGGAAGTGCCCAAGACCAGGTTGGACAGGGCTTGGAGCCACCTGGGATAGTAGAAGGTGTCCCTGCCCATGGGAAGGGGTGGAATAAATGGATTTTTAAGGTCCCTTCTGACCCAAACTGTGATTCTATGAAAAGAATTCATAAACTCAGAAAAACCAGGAGTGTTTTCAGGAAGAGCCTGACACAGACACATCCCAGACAGCCAAAATCTGCCTCAGGACCCACAGCCAGTCCCTGCAGACAGTTTGACACTCAGGACACGGAGGTTCTGCCTCTGCCAAACTGAGTTACCAGACATTTGTTTGTAAAATAAATGATGAGGAACCTCTGCTGCCTTCAAGGGTTGGTTGGAGTTCTACCAAAACATTAAAGTTCTGCACTGCCACCTTTTTTATGCATTTAATGCCCTTTTCTGACTCTGTTTCCACCCTGCCCCTGTCCCCTGTTTGCACTGTGATCCACACCCCACTCCCCAAAAATGATTTGGGTACCTTGGTTCCACCAGGAGCTGGTCACGACCATCCAGGGTGGGAAATGCCCACCTCCACCTCCCTTCTCACCACCAATGGAAAACCTCCCTCAGGAGGCACAAGTGGAGTGCATCCCTTTGCTTCTGCCCCATTAACTCCTGGTAAATTAATAAATTGATCTGTCCAGGTGCGTTTGTCTCTCCCATGAGGAAGGAAATGCCGCTCGTGTTCTCCTGCCCTTCACGCAGAAATCACAATTACCGCCTTGCTTCTCCCTCCTTTCACTCCAGGAATTGCTCTCATGCCAGGGAAGGAGCTGCTGGCATTTCCTGCAGGGATGAAACAGCTCTAAAATCCCAATCTGCTCCCCCTTGCACCACACAGAGAGCCAAGCGAGGTCCTTGTCACCGTCCTCGGGGCTGGGCCCAGCTCACCTGGGCCGACCCCTCACCTGAGCAGCCCCGGGATCCCTGAGGATGTCAGGCAGCAGCAGGGAACTGGCCGGGCAGGATCCTCCATCCTCTCATTAGGCAGCTCTCAGGATAATGCAGCGAGGCCCTCGACTGAGAGCTGCAATTTCAGGCCGTGAAAAATTCCCTCCCAAAATTCCTGCCCAGTGCTGCTGCCAGGCTTCTGCTGCCCAAGGCTCTGCCCTGCCTTGACGTCCCTCCCTTCTCTGTCCCTCACAGAAAATGGTTTCACCTCAACAAAGTCTCTTCCTGAGTCCCTGCCTCCCACTCAGCTCCACCAGCCCAGTGAGGAGCAGTTTCAGTGCTGGGCCCTTCTCTTCCACCTCAATCTTCTGAATTTTTGGTTCATTCTGGGCTCCCTCCATTTCCAGCACCCTCAGAGGGTCCTGCACCGAGTCCAAACCCCTCCGTCCCTGCTCAGGGACAGGATTCCAGGATTCCTGGATTTCAGCTGGATGCTGCAGGAAGGAAATGTTGATTTGGGGTGCTCCACACCCATTCTTGGAGCCACCATCCCTTGTATTGCCTCTTGCACAGGCAGAGCTTCCCCTCAACCTTATAACTGAAATATTAATTAAATACTAATAAAAATAAAAATTAATAAATAAAGTGAGAGCTTCCCAAACCTGGAAGTGTCCAAGGACAGGCGGGATGGAGCTCTGAGCAGCCTGGACATGTCCCTGCCCATGTCCCCTGCAGAGGGGTGGAACTGGATGATCTTTAAGGTCATTTCCAACCCAAACCATTCCACAACGCATTTTCACGGGGTCACACGCGGGTGACTGAGCCCCAGACATCCCAAACACTCCTGGCTCCCTCCTCACGTGTGCCTCCGGTGACCAGGAGCAAACAAACATCCCCATTCTCCTGACATTTTCCCAATTTGCTCCGAACGCCATCCCCACGGCACGACCGGCACGACGCCGGGTCTGGCTCTGGGCTCCAGCACTGATTCAGCACCAGCTGCTGCTGCTGAGTCAGTCCCAGAGCATCTCCATCCAGCAGATACGAGGCCGCATTTTTCAGCTCCCTCACAAGGTTGTGGGGAGGGCAAATTCATCCAAATTCACCGGAGCCCTTTGATTATCTCCAGGCTAAACCATGACGAGGCAGAAGGAGCGTGGCAGATCACCAGTAATGAGGCGAAATGCAAATTCCAGGCGACACCTATGGCTAAAAAATATGGGTTTGGATGGGTAAACAGGGAAGCTGGAATGGTCAATGGCTGTCTCACTTCCAGGAGGAAGGAAGGCCGGGAGTATAAAAGGGCTCCGGGCCCAGCTCGCTTCATTCGCTCATCTTCTCCTCCCTTCAGCTCTCCTCGCTCTTCAGCAGGGTAAGTGAGAACTTCCAACCCTTCCTTCACCTCCCAAAGGGGAATTTTGGATCTCTAAAATTTGGATATCTGATATGTATAGCAGATCTAGGGGTTTCTGGGGTCTGGGATGGGGATTGGACATCGGGGTTTTATGGACTCTGCACGAGGAGTTTTGGGGATGAGCTGGGAATGTTCGGGGAGGCTCTGGGACTATCAGCAGGGCCATGCAGGGGAAGGGCGTGGAGAACATTCCAGAAGGGTCCAGAGGGAGGGCTCAGTGCTGGGTTGCTCCTCCTAAGACACCAGAATGAGCCATTGGGCCCCTGCACCACAGGAAAAACCCAGAACTGCGGCCACCATTTCCAAACAGGGCACCCCTGGGTCTGCCCTCCTAGAACCCCCAAAGGTGAATGAACCACCAGAGCCTTGAATTTCCCCCAAATTCCAAACCTGCTGCTCCCCCTCACAGCCTCTCTCTGCTCCTTCCAGCTCCGCCTCCACTCCCACCACTCCCAAGATGCCCAACGGATGCTGCGGCGGTGGAAATAACTACTCTGTGTGCTGCTACAGCAGCCCCTGCTGCTGCAAGACCCCCATGTGCTGCAGCCCCATGCAGTGCTGCAGCCCCTGCTGCATGCCCGTGCAGTCCTGCTGCATGCCCATGTCCTGCTGCTACACCATCAGCAGCAACAACAACGGCTGCTGCGGCGGCTGCTGCGGCGGCAACTGAGCTCACCCGGCGGATCTCCAGCTTGGACACGGATTTGGACATGGATCCCAACCCAAACGCTCCTCCTGCTGTGTTTGAACACCTAGAATTTCTTTTTCTGCCTTTAGTGCCCTGAAGCCGCTGCCCAGCGAGTTTCTGGCACTGCTCTTCCTTCCCCTCCTGGTGATGGCACTGTCTCCTTCTCCATTCTCTTCCTTTAATCCCCAATTAGCCATGAAAGACAATAAAATTTGTAACTTCTGACCCTGCAAACTCCTGGGTTGTGTTTGTTCATTTCTCTTTATCCCTTAAACCATCAGCAGCAACAACAACAGCGGCTGCTGCAGTGGCAACTGAGCTCACCTGGTGGATCTCCAGCTTGGACATGGATTTGGACACGGATTTGGACATGGATCCCCATCTAAACGCTCCTCCTGCTGTATTTGGACACCTAGAATTTCTTTTTCTGCCTTTAGTCCCCTGGCTGTGCCCAGCGAGTTTCTGGCGCTGCTCTTCCTTCCCCTCCTGGTGATGGGACTGTCTCCTTCTCCCTTTTCTTTCTTTAATCCCCAATTAGCCGTGAAAGACAATAAAATTTGTAACTTCTGACCCTGCAAACTCCTGGGTTATGTTTATTCATTTCACTTTATCCCTTAAACAGTAGTGTGGGATGTGTTTAGCGTTTGCCTAATTGATTAATGTAATTAATTTTGCATGTTTGGCATTCTGTGACGACAACGCCCTGGTGTTCCTGGTGAACTCTTTGGGTTCACCTGGGGGAAAACGGGACTTGCAAATGAAAAATGTCACCTCAGCAAGAGGTGACAGTTTAATTCATTAGTTTAATCAGTTTAATTAATTTTTATCCTGCTCATTTGAGATCCAGTTTGTGACTGAAGCATCTTTGTGGTCCTAAAGCCAGAGCTGGAGGTCTTCTATTCCTAATGGTAATCTTCCCAGATCTAAAAGCTCTTGCTGAGCTTTTAAAGGTTTTAAAATTATTAAACAGACCAGGGTGGTTCAGGTTGGAAGGGATTTTAAATCTCATCCACTCCCACCCCTGCCATGGACAGGGTCACCTCCCACTAGCCCAGGCTGATCAGATTTAGGTCCAGCCTGAAGGATCCAAAAAACGCTGAGTGATTTCCTCTGGGTTGTATTAAAATGTGGGAAATTTTAAGAGACCAGATCAGAAATTCAATATTCACACTCGGGGATTTGTGAAATCCTCGGGAAGGGAAGTGGCACCAAAATTCCTTTAATGTGAAAAAGAAAAAAATCCAAACCCAGCATCAACTTGGGGCTCTGGCAATGAGCTCTAAACCTAAAATCCTGCTCGGCCCGAACAGATCCCGAAGTCTTTTTCATCTTTGCACACAAATCCCGTGGCTTCCTGCCAGGCAATTCCACTTCTCCCGTAGCTACGGAATAAATTAATAAATCACAGCAGAGCCCTGTCAGGTGCCAGCGCAGCCCTGGAGCCACACCCCGGAATTCTGCGGATGCTTTTCGCAGTGATTCAAACCCAAATTCCACCGGACAGAGCTGCGAGCATCCCTTACTCCACATGGAAATGCCTTTGCAGCCCCGCGGGGCTCCTGGGAGAGGAATTTTCCTGGTACTTCAAAAATGTCTCGGCCACAGAAATGCAAACTGGAGCAGCTCCACAAAGCAAAAATGCCAGAAAGGTGGACACGGTGCTTGGCAGAGCCTGGAATTGTTTCTGCGTGAGGTCACCGCTCCTCTGGTGTCCCCATTCCAGACTTTCCACACATAAAAGGCTTTTCCTCGCCGTAGCCAAGGTGCTCCGCGCTTGGGAGCGAATTAATTTAATTTAATCCATTTAAATCAGGGAATAAACCTCCGGACATCCCACCCCCAGCCTGCCACTGTCCCCCCGTGCCCGATTCCCGTAGGAATCCCGGATTCCCATCTCCCACCCGGGGCTGGGGCCAGCCTGGATTCCCTCCCCTTCCCCTGGAAGGACTCCTGGACCTTTTTGTGGTTTTCCCACCTCCACCGGAGTTCCCTTCTGGGCGCATCACTCAGCATCCCGGCATGCCAGGTATCCGCATCTCATCCCGGGATCCCGTGTGACTAACGCGGGCCAGGGGCCCATCCGAGCCCGGCCGGGACTAATGGGATAATGGCCACAGCCTCTGCAGAGCGCTGCCCACACCGGGCCGAGCGTTAATTGGGGCTGATTAACCCGGCAGAGAGCTCCAGGAACAAAACACACACACACACACACACACACACACACGGCAGAGGCCTCAGTGCTCAGCTATTCATTCCCAGGACGTGCCTCACTCCCTGCAGAGCTCGGCCCATATAAAAGCTTCCAGCCCCGGCTCTCTGTGCTCCGGACTCCGATTCCCTGCTCAGCCCGCCCGTTTCTGCTCGCAGGGTGAGTTGGATTCTCTCCGATTCCTTGGAAATAGCAAGAAAAAACAAACAAAGAAAAAGAGGTGGAGGTGTTTTGTTTGCGTTTTCCCAGGTTGTTTGTGCCCAAGGGCTTGGTCACCCTCAAAGGATTTGTGAGTCATGGGAGGAGCAGCTCCCGAGGGAACTGGGGGGGCTCAGCTTGGAGAAAAGGAGGTTCGGGGGGAATTTTGGGCTCTGAGAAAGTCCCTGAGAGGAGGGGACAGCCGGGGCGGTTCGGGCTCTGCTCCCAGGGGACAGGGACAGGAGGGGAGAAGCTGTGCCAGGGCAGGCTCGGGTGGGACTCGGGAGGAATTTCCTCCTGGAAAGGGGTCAGGGCTCGGCAGGGGCAGCCCGAGGAATTCCTGGACGTGGCTCCTGCCTGGGTGATGTTGATCCATCTCAGGCTGGACTGGATGACCGCGGAATTCTTTTCCATCCTCAATAACTCCCCGATTCTGTGATCTCTGCCCCAGGATGCTCCAGCACAAAGGCGGCACCGACCACGACCTGTGCCAGCACAGGACACCTCCCACCTCCACCGGGCACTGCCACGACCCCCCCGAGATCTGCCCCGACCCCCCCAAAACCTGCCCCAACCCCCCCGAGATCTGCCCCAACCCCGGCACCCTCAGCCACGACACCGAGGGCTCCACCCAGAGCTGCCACCCCCGCGATCTGTGCCCACCCCGGCCGTCCTGCTGCCCAGCCCCGCAGAGCTGCAAGCCCCGGCGGCGGGTGGAGGTGAGCCCGGTGCCCCCCGTGTGCCCCCCGCCCGTGAGGATCCACCGGCGGCCGCTGCAGCAGCACCGCCCGTGCCCGCCGTGCCCGGAGCCCGACCCGGGCAAGCCCCGCAGGCGAGTGGAGCAACGTCCCGAGGAGGAGGAGGAGCCGCCGGTGGTCCTGCAGCCCCCGCAGCATCGCTGCCCCTGCATCCCGCGATGCCCCCGGCCCGTGCCCTGCTGCCCCCGGCCCTCCCAGCGCTGCTGTCCCCCCGTTGTCCCCCTGCCACCTCACCCCGGCCACCAGCAGCAGAAGCAGGTGACGCTGGTGCCCCTGTGCGTGAAGAACTGAGCCCAGGGACCCCTCCCCAGCTGCTGGCTGGGTTTGGGGGGTTCGCCCCCGGCCCAAGGGATGCTCCCAGTGCAGCTCTGGGCTCGCTGCTGCTCTTTGCACGGCAGATTTGGGGAACTGGGACGGGGGAACGTCTCCACCCACGCGTTCTTCAAGGCCGTGCCCTTCCTATGCTCAGGCTCCGTCATTCACAGCCTAAATGGCGAACAAGACATCCAAAAAAGAGGAGGATTCCAAAAAATACTGCCCACAATGACTGCATGCCTGGCCATTGGCAACCTCACCCTAACAGGAACGCCATTCCTAGCAGGGTTCTGCTCAAAAAATCCTTGAAAGCCCAAACACATCCTCCCTACACACCTGAGCCCTGCTCCTAACCCTTCCAGCCACGTCGCTCACCGTTCAGATTTGGGGATGCCCTTCTTGACCCCAGCACTGACACTTTAAATTTTTAAATTCGGGGCCTTCTCCCCTCACCGGGTTTTGGTTTTCCCTGGGTTTTCCCCTCCTGAGGCCGCTCGGACACGGATCTGCTCTGCCGGGCTTCACCTCCAAGGCTGTTTGGAAACAGCTCCAGGACTTTGCAAGGAAAAAAGGAACCACTGCAAAGGCAGGAGCATCACAGACTCCTGCAGCTTTATCTGCTCCCCGTGTATTCAATAATAAATTTTAAATTATTTAGCAAACTCTCGGTTCCTCTCTTTTTTGCCCACCGACATTACAGCGAGATGTTGAAAACCATTCAGACTCTCCTGAGGAAACTCGTACATTTAAATCGGAGTCAGGGTTTCAGCTCTGCCCTCAGGGGTTTTTCCATGTTGGAAAATCAAGAATAAATTTTAAAATTATTTAGGAAACTCTCGGTTCCTCTCTTTTTTGCCCACCAACATTACAACGAGATGTTGAACACCATTCAGACTCTCCCGAGGAAATTCATATGTTTAAATTAGGGCTCACACGGGAGGGCTCCAGCTCTGCCCTCAGGGGTTTTTCCATGTTGGAAAATCAAGAATAAATTTTAAATTATTTAGCAAACTCTCGGTTCCTCCCTTTTTTGCCCACCAACATTGCAATAAGATGTTGAAAGCCATTCAGACTCTCCCGAGGAAATTCGTACGTTTAAATCGGAGTCAGGGTTTCAGCTCTGCCCTCAGGGGTCTCTCCAGGTTTGAAAATCCTCCCCACCGTGGTTTACCCAACCCGGGAGCTGGGCATGGGCAGAGCCGGGCACCAACATCTGCCCTGCGCCTTCATCCCCCGAATGGGAGCAGTGCACATCCTCATTTGCATGCTAATTATGATAACGAGCGCGTGGCCCGGCACGGGAGGGGTGGCTGTGCGTGCCGGGGATGCCTTTTCGCTCCTGCAGGAAGGTGCAGGCACACACGGGTGACCTGCTGCTGCTCCTCGCTTAGCCAGAAAAGCCTCCACAAAGGGCGTGAAAATAAAAAATTTCATTTCTTTGCAATTTCTTTGTGTTGCCTCGGCATGACCCGGGCATGTCCTCACACAACGACCACGGAGAGCTGGAAAGGGCAAAAAAGGAAACTAATCCTCATTTTGTCCACCACAGCAATTTCTTTTTCTCGTGTCTCTTTCCGAAGAAAAAACCACTTTCCTGTGAAATTTACCTGGGGAGAGGCCTTGTTTAATTAAGAATTTTCCTCCCAGTTCCCAGAACAGTGGCTCAGGGCCCACAGACCAAGGGCCAGCTCAGCCCTTGGTCAGACCCTCAGGTCTGATTTGGTCCAGTTTAACTCCCAAGCTGCTTCTCACAGCCCTCCCATCCCAGTTCCCCATCCCAGTTCCCAATCCCAGTTCCCCCATCCCATTCCCCCATCCCAGTTCCCCATCCCAGTTCCCCATCCCAATTCCCCCATCCCAGTTCTCCATCCCAGCCCCTCACCCCAATTTGAGGATTTTCCAAGTCCATCCCATTATCCAAGGTTTTTAATGAACCTGTTAATCAGCACCAGCTCCAGAATCAGCCCCTTTTTCACCCCCAATTTGTTCATCCACCCAGTCCAAACCTCCCCCAGTTTAACCCCGAGGCTGCTGGGGGAGACTGTGCCAAAAATCTCATAGAAGTTGGGGCAGAACCACAGAATTGTGGAGTGGTTTGGATTTGGGTTTGGGGGTGAGTCTGGAATGGAAAAGAAACAGAATCGTGGAATGGTTTGGGTTGGAAGGGACCTCAAAAAACCAACTTGGGGTGAGGAGAGGGGCAAGTCTGGAATGCAGAAATGGAGAGGAAACAGAGTCATGGGAAGGTTTGGGTTGGGAGGGATCTCAAAAAACCATCCTGGGGATGAGGTGAGGGGCAAGTCTGGAAGGCAGAAATGGAGAGGAAACAGAATTGTGTAATGGTTTGGGTTGGGAGAGACCTCAACAAACCAGCTTGGGGTGAGGAGAGGGACAAATCTGGAATGAAGACATGGGGAGGAAAGAGAATCATGGAAAGGTTTGGGTTGGAGAGGACCTTAGGGATCATCTCACTGCAACTCCCACAGGCACCTTGCACCATCCCAGCCCTGTCCAAGCTGGCCTTGGACACTTCCAGGAATGAGGCAGCGAGAAATTCCCTGGAAAAGCCGTGTCAGGCCCTGCCCATCCTGGCTGCCTCATGCCCAGAGCCAACCCCAGCATCACGGAAACCAACGGGCACGATTTGCTTTTGGTGACTCTGAGCTGGCTCTTCCCCATCACCTGCTCGTGCTTCACCTGGAAATGCTCCTGACGGGCAGCAGGAGGGGAGGGTCGGAGCTCCTGACTCACAGGTCACCCTGCAGAGGGTGAATAAGTCCTTTATTACCTGGCTCACACATCCAAAATGGGGCTTAGGCCGTCTCAAGTCTTTTATGTGCCCCGCTGGGGAGCGATGTTATAATTAAAAGATGCTTATCAGAAATGGTGAGTCAAGCAGAACATGCCAGGCACTGGGAACAGCATCTAAATGGAGGAGATGTTTTGCTAATAAATAATTTAATCCTCGTTCCTGCTGCGTGTTTCATGTTCAGGGGAGCTCTCGGAGCTCTATAAAAGCCCTTGGCCCCTTGGCCTCTCACATTCTGCTCCCCTTCCTGTCTTTGTTTGAGATCTGGTGAGGCTCATCTCTTCTTGGATGGGGTCTGGATTTGGGAGGTGACACCTGGACCTTCAGACCACTCTCTGACATGGGAGAAGCTCTTGGGGGACCTGGGGTGGGATTTACAGCAGTGCCACCACGTGTGGTGGTGGTGCCTTGTGGTTGGTTTTGCTCTTGGAGGTGAAAAATGGGAAAGGGAAGGTCAGAAAGAGGGTTTGGATGGAATCTGGATGCAATCTGACCAGCGTTGAGCAACCGCAGGAATTTCCTCTGGATCCAAGCCCTCAGGATAAAAACCCCAAGGGAAATTAAATGGAACCAGAGGAGACTCCAACACCAACCCATCTCTTTTCCAGGTTTACTGGATCCAAGCCCCAAGGGAAATTAAGCAGAACCAGATGAGACTCTGACACCAATGCATCTTTTTCTCAGGTTTACTGGATCCAAGCCCCAAGGGAAATCAAACAGAACCAGAGGAGATTCTGACACCAACCCATCTCTTTTCCAGGTTTACTGGATCCAAGCCCTCGGGACAAACCCCAAGAGAAATCAAACAGAACCAGAGGAGACTCTGACACCACCCCACCTCTTTTCCAGGTTTTTCCCCCACGTCCCCGCCATGATTTACTCCTCAGGGAGAGAATCCTTCTTCAACCTGAACTCCACCTGGTACGACCCCTCCGGCTCGTGGCTGGACACGCGGCGCACGCCCTTCCGCTACGCTTACTCCACCTGCTGCTCCTCGGGCGGCTCCTCCTCGGGCTGCCACGGCGAGGGCGTCCAGGGCATGTGCGGCCACGACTACCGGCACTACGGCTACCGGCAGCCCCGCTGCGCCGAGCGCTGCCGCGGCTCCTCGGGCTCGTGCCACGGAGCGGGGCACAGCTGCGTCAGGAGGCCCACGTACAGCTACGGGGGCTCAGGGGGGTGCCAGGGTTATGGGAGGTCTGTGTGTGCTGAGAGGTGCCAGGGCTCCTCGGGTTCGTGCCACGGAGGAGGGTCCAGCTGTGTCAGGAGGCCCACGTACAGCTATGGGGCATCAGGGGGGTGCCAGGGTTATGGGAGGTCTGTGTGCTCCGAGAGGTGCCACGGGACAGTGGCCCAAGGGGGGAAGCCGTGCTGTGGGACCCCCGTGCAGAGCATCCCAGTGCAGAGCTGTCCCCAGCCAGTGCAGAGCATCCCAGTGCAGAGCTGTCCCCAACCTGTGCAGAGCATCCCAGTGCAGAGCCGTCCCCAACCAGTGCAGGTCTGTTCCCGTCCCTGTCCCCCTCCTGTGAAGAGCATCCCAGTTCAGACCTGTCCTCCACCAGTGCAGGTCTGTCCCCGTCCCTGTCCCCCTCCTGTGAAGAGCATCCCAGTGCAGACCTGTCCTCCTCCCGTGAAGAGCATCCCAGTGAAGAGCTGTCCCCCTCCAGTCCAGACCTGTCCCTGTCCCCCTCCAGTCCAGACCTGTCCCTGTCCCTGTCCCCCTCCGGTCCAGCAGGGCTGTGTCCCCATGGCCAAGCAGAAGCAGGTCTGCAAAATGCCAGCCCGGAAGATCAAATAAAGGACCTGAGGAGTGAGGGGGAACAAAGGGAATTGTCCCTGTCCCACCTTCCCCTTGTCCTGCTTTGTCACCCATCTCTGCTCTGTCCCCCTGCTTGTAACGCGCTCTGAAGTTGTGACCCGCTGATGCTGTGAAATGCAAAATGCTTTTCACCTCGTTTCACAGCAGATGTGGAGGCAATGAATTAAAAAATGCTGGCTCAACACCCCCTCGCATTTGTGTTTTTATCTCCTCATCCCTCTGAGCGGCTCCTGGTCCTTCTGGTGGCCAGGGCTGGGTTTGCAGCGGCCTCGCAAGGAGGCTCCGGGGTGGTTCCACCTGGCGGCTCCTCGTCCCCACTCCAGGCAATTTCCTGGCTGGTGAAGTAACAGTGTTCATCACGGGGTGTTTATGCAAGGGGGTAATTAAATATTAATACAGTTGTGTAAGAAAAATCCACGTTTTAACGGAGAGGGGGGAAAAGCAGAGGGTCTGTCTGGGGCCACGAGGCAACGGGCGCATCTGGATTGGCACCATAAACCTCCAAAAAAAGCCCTGGGGGAAAAAAGGCAGGAAGAGGACTTGGGAACGGCTCTGAAAGCCCCAAAATTTCTGGTAGGGTTGGGAGAGGAAGCCCCTGGGAGGATTTCTGGGGCCAAGCAGGGATGTGGAGCCGGTGTGAGTCACGGCACCGCGCGCTCGGAGCTCCTGGCACCTGCCCAGCCCTGGTGAGCGCCTCCATCCCCTCCGGAGCCAGGACCTGGCACCATCAGCCACCTCCCAGGGCGGGGATTTCTCTGGAAGAAAAAGGGAAAAGAGCAAACACAGGTGCAGGGTGGGGTTTTTAGGGAGGACAGTGACAGTGACACCTCCCCAAGCCTCCCTCGCCAGCCTCTGCGAGGGCATTTCCTTCATTAAAACAACAAACGACCCCAAAAAAAGCCATTTCCCACTCAGAATGGTGTCTGTGGAGCCGGGGATGCCTCTCCAAGGAACAGGAGATTTGTAGGGGATACCTGTAGGGTCAGCACAGTCCTGCCCTGTACGTGGGCCCAGGTGCCCCCAGGTGCTGCTCAGGTGTTTGTCTCCATCGATGGAACAGGTTTATCCCCGTCACAGAATCACAGCTGTAATTAATTGTGAATAATGAGTTTCACAAGGATTTCCATTCTCCCAATGTTTGTGAAATATCCCGAGTCACGTTCAGATTTCCTCA
>JAWWLS010000113.1:6326849-6350823 GCA_035040975.1 Myioborus melanocephalus | reverse complement strand
AGAGGTTTTGAGCCAAAGAGTCCTATAGACAAAAAAACTTTTTTTTTTTGCTTTTTGGCCCCAAAACGCCGCCCCTGAGGGAGGTACCTCCACGTGCTGGTGGCAAACCCCCAGCCAGCCTTTCTAGAAACGCTGTGCCCAGCCCTGCCCGAGCCCTGGGTCGTGCCAGGGGCGTTGCTCGATGGTTACACAACGAGCTGCTACATTTCTTCTCAGCTTGTAATTAAAACGAATTGGGTAATTTATTGCTCCGGTATTGCCATTCATGAAATGGATGTTACCGGTGATAAGATTGTTCTTGAGTGCGTCAGGAGGATCTGAAATTTCTGGCATTGCTGAAAAGGGTGCAGGCAGCAGCTCACTCCCTGGTTTTGGAGCAGGGATGGCTTGGGAAGGCTCCTAGTCCGAATTTGGGGTTTGCCTTGAGCCCCCCACCTCAAAACTCGAGATGGCCAACCACAAAGTGTAGAGGTGCCCATTGTTAACAAACCCAGAGCAATTAAAACACGAGGAAATGAACAGAGGGAGACGCCAAGAGCCAAAAAATTCCTTTGAGTGTTTTTTTTCCCAGAGGTCATTGACCACATTTCTGCTGAGGCCAGAACAAAACCCAGTTGAAGAGCAGCGACCAAACCCAGGCACAGTTTGTCCTGACATTGTTCTAGATCGTGGCAGGAGTTTAGCAACACAAAAGAAGCTTCAGGTTGCTCACCTGGCTCCTTCCCCTGCCCTGTCCTCCCGAATTTCCCAAAATCTTTCGTTTTGGGTACCAGCAAATGTGGGTGGGGTTTGGATGGCAGGAACCACTCGGTCTCCATCTCCATAAAATCAACGTGGACAAAGACAAATCAAAGGCAGGAGAGCTTGGGAGGAAGGAAAATATTTCCCACCCGGGGTTTTCCAAGCTTTTTCACACCAACAAAACCACAGCAGCTCCCAGATGGGAAAATCCAGATTTCAGCCTTTTTTTGCTTCCTTTTTAACGATTGCAATGTCTTCCATAAGCAGTGACAGAAAAGAGCCAAACAAGCTCCACGGTCCTGAAGAATTCCCAGCCCACGCAGCAGAAAGGTACAGGGAGTATCCCCAATTATTGCCTCTCACGAGCTCTCCGTGTGGGGCTGAGCATCCGGGATTTGCTGGCCAATTAGGAGCTAATTGGGGATCAGCGGAAATGCAAAAAGGGTGTTCAGCAGCTCTGGAGAAAGTCCCGGGGGTCTGCCAGTTGCCCTCAGCTGTGTGTAGCTGAAGGCTCCTGTGGGATCCTTCCTCTTCCTCCTCCTCCTCCTCCTCCTCTGGCAGCGCCAGAGCTGCTCACCTGGAATAAAACCATGGATTTGTTCCCAGGCTGAGACTCAACCACGTAATTAAGCACCTTGCTAATCCTGGATCCTTACCCAGGACAGGGTTTATTCCTTCCAAAAATACGAATTTCAGATGCTTGAGCTTCTCCTGGCAGGAAACCTTGGAGTTTCCTCATCACCCCACGGTGTTTTCATCAGTTTTAAGAGGAAGGAGACAAAGGTGATTCCAGGCAAATCCCAAAATCCCTGAGGCTGGAAAAGCCCTCCAAGGCCATCGAGTCTGAGCTGTGCCAAATCCCCACCAATCCCCAGCCCAGAGGGTCACAGCCAGGCCTTCCTTGGACACTTACAGGTGACTCCAAACCCCTTTTCCAAGGCCTGGCCGCCCTTTCCAGGAAAAATCTTCCTCCTGATTCCCACCTGGGCCTCCTGTCAGAGTTGCGCAGAGTCAGAAATTCCCCCTGAGCCCCTTTTCTCCAGGCTGGGCCCCCCCAGCTCCCTCAGGAGCTCTCCAGGCCCTTCCCCAGCTCAGTTCCCTTCTCTGGGCCCCTCTTGCCATGCGTGCCCAGAACTGGACAGTCCCCTCACCATCCCCAGCACAGACAGAATTCCTGCTAAATCAGAGTTTTCTCCTTTCCCAAATCTGTTTTTGCCACTTCAGGGCCCATTTTGGTTTTTTTGGGGGGGGAGTTGCAGGCTCAGAGAACCTCAGGACATCCCGGAGGGAAGTTGTGGTTTGGGGGTGAGGCATCATCTCCCCCTGCACCCGAATCACTCATGGGGTGTGATCCACACCAAACCTGACCTGGGGAAACCGGGGCCACCCACGGCTCCCCCAGCCCAGCCCTGCACAGCAATTAAAGCTCTGTGGACAGGAAAGGCGACCTACAAGGAGAGGCAATCCCAGCGTGGATCAGGTGAGTCACCCCAGGAGCCCCAGAAATGGGGAGGCAAAAAAAAAAAAAAAAAAAAAAAAAAAAAATTAAAAAGCCACCGGCGAATTAAACGAACGGGACAGGGAGGGGCTTCTCCATGTGGGGTGTGAAGAGAGGGTATAAAAGTGCTGCTGTCCCCAAAAGCCTCATTGCCTCTCATCCTTCCTCATCTCTTCCTGCCCCAGCAGCCTCAGGTAAGAGCTTGGGGGCTCCAGAACCATTGTGGGGGTGAGTTTGGATCCCCACACCTGGAACAGGGCTGGGATTTGTGCTGGGGTGGGTTCAGAGGGAGCCCAGGGGTTCAGAGGGAGCAGAGGTGGGGATGTGGAGGGAGGGTCTGGGGTCTTGGCTCTGGTTTTGGAAAGCCAGGCATGGCCTGGGTGTCCCAAACGCCTTCGGTGGGACAATGCCAGGGGGGAAAAGGATCCAGAAATGTGGGATCTGGCTGGGAACACCGGGATCCCTTTTCCCAGTGCCAGCCAGGGAGGGTCTGGGGTCTTGGCTCTGATTTGGGAAAATCTGGGCGTCCTCATGGCCTGGGTGTCCCCAACACCTTCAGTGGGACAATGCCAGGGGGGAAAAGGATCCAGAAATGTGGGATGTGGCTGGGACTGGGACAAGGAACACCGGGATTCCTCTTGCCTGGAAGGGCAGGAGCAGGAAGGACAAACCCGTGGCAGCTGCTGTGTCCCCACAGGTGCCCCAGCCATGTGCTCCCGCCAGGACAAGGACCAGTGCCACCGGCAGCAGCGCCAGAGCAGCGGCGGCTGCCACAGCTCTGGGGGCTGTCACAGCTCCGGGGGCAGCTCTGGGGGCTGTCACAGCTCCGGGGGCAGCTCTGGGGGCTGTCAC
The DNA here is from genome assembly GCA_035040975.1 of Myioborus melanocephalus. Taxonomy (NCBI): domain Eukaryota; kingdom Metazoa; phylum Chordata; class Aves; order Passeriformes; family Parulidae; genus Myioborus; species Myioborus melanocephalus. The sequence continues at coordinate 6,347,732 of JAWWLS010000113.1, read as the reverse complement.
AGCTCGGGCGGTGGCGGCTGTCACAGCTCCGGGGGTGGCGGCTGTCACAGCTCGGGTGGCTCCGGCTGCCACGGGAAGCCGCAGATGCCGGTCCAGCAGCAGCAGCAGCAGCAGCAGCAGGTGCCGCAGATGCCCCAGCAGAAGATGAAGTGACAGCGTGGCCACCGCCTTGTCACAGCTCTGGCAGCGAAGGTCACACGGGGACCGGATCCCTGTCACCTCCCCCGGGAGTCCCGAAGTCACCCCGGTGCCCTCCGGAGCCTGGCAAGGGCTGGGCTGTGCCCAATAAAGAGTCATATTCCCTAAATCCCGCTGGTGTTGGTGTTTCCTTGCACTCCAGAGCCTGGGAGGCAGCCCTGATGGGGATTTGGGGCTGAGATGTTCTCCAGAACCAGACCAGAATGGGGTTTAAGGGCTGGGATGTTCTCCAGAGCCAGGAGGAGTTTTTGGGGCTGCGATATTCTCCAGAATCAGGGACACAGCCCAGGGTGGGGATTTGGGGCTGGGATGTTCTCCAGAACCAGACCAGAATGGGGATTTGGGAGCTGGGATGTTCTCCAGAACCAAGGACACAGTCCAGGATGGGGCTTTAGGATTGAGATGTTCTCCAGAATCAGGAACACAGCTCAGGGTGGGGTTTTGGGGCTTGGATGTTCTCCAGAACCAGGAACACAACCCAAAGAGGGGATTTAGGGCTGAGAGGTTCTCCAGAGCCAGGATGGGGTTTTGGGGCTGAGATGTTCTCCAGAATGAGGGACACAGCCCAGGATGGGGTTTTAGGACTGGGATGTTCTCCAGAACCAGCCCAGGATGGGGTTTTGGGGCTGGGATCTTCTCCAGAACCAAGGATACAGCCCAGGATGGGGTTTTAGGGTTGGGATGTTCTCCAGGGTCAGACCAGGAGGGAGTTTTGGGGCTGAGATGTTCTCCAGAATGAGGGACACAGCCCAAGGATGGGGTTTTGGGGCTGGGATGTTCTCCAGAGCCAGCCCAGGATGGGGTTTTGGGGCTGGGAGGTTCTTCAGATCCAGGATGGGGTTTTAGGGCTGGGAGGCTCCTAAAATCCAGGCAGGCACCAGTTTGGATGGTTTTTATTGGGGTTTTTGTGGTGTTACAACAGTTTGTGTGAGAAAGGGGACAATAAGCAGGGGGAAAAAGCCTTTGGGATATTTACAGTGCAGAAAGATCTCTCTGAACATCCACCTCCCCACCAAAAACCCGTGGGAATTCTGCTGTTGACTCCAAATGAGCTGGAGATGAGCTGCCAGCAAAAATGAACTTTTAATTTCCCCCCAGGAATTGCCACTCTGGGCTCGTTATTTCTGTACAGGCTGATACCAAATAATCAAATAATTCCCCTGCTCATCCCAGCCCTATTAACCAGGGATTTTTTTTTTTCACTTTCTCCCCATTAATAATTGGGGTGAAGGGGCTGAGATTTCAGCGGGGTTGAGATTTTTTTGCTTTTTATGAGGAAAAAAAGAGAAAATCTGCCCCAAACCACCCCCTCCAAGCCTTCAAAGCTGCATTTTCAAAGCACCCCGAGGAGACACCGCTGGAGCAAAAGGAGACCTGGGGGTGTTTTTGCCTCATGGAGGTAAATTGGTGGAGCTGGGCTTGGTCCTCACTCATCCCAGGATGTTCCTGGCTTGGAAGGAGGAGCAGGAAAAGCCTGGAAGGAGATCCCAGCATCGGAGCAATCCTATGGAAAAGGAGGAAAAACCAACGAGGGGGGCTCACCCACAAAACCTGGCAGGACTCCAGCCCGCTCTGATTGGTGCCCAATTACTGCTCAGGGTTAATTAGAGCTGATTAAACGCCCCGCAGAGCCCGGCCCCTGCTCCATCCCACCCTCCCCTCTGGGCTGGGCTCAGCGCCATGACCACACCTCGTCACCTGCGGGTGACACCGGGCTCTGTCCCCACCTCAGGAGGTGACATCACCCTGCTGTCCCTCACCTGCTCCCTCCACGTGCCCTCAGTAGATGCAGGGCTTGGTGGGACCCCTCTCCTTGTTCATGGGCTCCGTGTCGGGCTCCGAGGGCCGGGGCATGGCTCTGCACTTGCTGCTCGGGGACCTCTGAGGGGACACACGGCCCTGTCAGCCCCTCCCGGGCTGGGGAAGGGTCGGGACCCCTCAGCCCGAGGTGCTGGAGGGGTCCAAACCCGTCCAAACGGGGCTGCAGAGATGGAGATGCCCCTGCGGGAAAAGGGGAGAGGGGCGCCGCAGGGAAAACCCCAAGAGAGGAGAGACCCCAGCCCAGCCCCGGGATGCTGCAGACCCCCCTCATCCCCCCAGACACCCCAGAGGGCAGAGGGGGATGTGGTGACGGCAGGAACCCGGTGGCTGCAGCATGCCCAGAGCTCAAATCCCAAATTTTGGGTGCCCCAACTGCCCCAGCTGTGGGTGCCCACCCTGCCTCTCTGTCCCTGCAGCTCCTGAGGAAAAATCCCTCTGCAGCTCCCCTGGAGCCCCTGCAGATCCTGGAGGGTCTCTGGGGTCCCCACATTCCCAACATTCCCGACATTCCCAGCCTGGATCCATCGGGGAGGGGCTCCACTCCCTTTATCACCTTCGTGGTCTCCTCTGGACTGGCTCCAACCATTCCAGCTCCTTCCCAGCCTCTTCTCCCCCTCCAGCCCCTGCTCTCACCTTGACAGGAACGAATTCCTGCTGGATCAGCTTCTTGAACTCGCTCCTGCTGAAGGTTTCTGATTTCCTGCCCTTCCTGGCGTTGCCCTGGGAGCTCTGCATCATGTCAGTGATGGCTTTGATGAGCCTGGACATGGCTCCAGTCCTGGACAGGAGCAGAACCTGAGGCCACAGATGCGGGCAGGATGGCAGGAAAATCCCCCCAAACATCCTTCCCAAAAACCCCAAATATGCCTTCTAAAAATCCCAAACATCCCTTTAAATAATCCCAAACATGCCCTCCAATAATCCCAAATGTCCCTTCCAATGATCACAAACATCTCTTCTAAAAATCCCAAATATCCCTTTCAAACATCCCAAATATCCCTTTCAAAAATCCCAAATATCCCTTGCAAAAAATCACAAACATCCAATGATCCCAAATATCCCTTCCAATGATCCCAAACATTCCTTCCAATAATCCCAAATATCCCTTGCAAAAATCCCAAACATAAATATTCCAAATATCCCTTCCAATGATCCCAAACATCCCTTTCAAAAATCCCAAATATCCCTTCCCAAAATCACAAACATCCAACGATCACAAATATCTCTTCCAGTAATCCCAAATATCGCTTCCAAAAACTCCAAATATTCCTTCCAATGATCCCAAACATCCCTTCCAATAATCCCAAATATCTCTTCCAATAATCCCAAATATCTCTTCCAAAAATCCCAAATATCCCTTCCAATGATTCCCCCTAAACATCCCTTCCAATGATCCCAAATATCCCTTCCAATGATGCTAAATGTCCCTTCCAAAAATCCCAAACATCCAATAATCCCAAATATCCCTTTCAATGACCCCAAACATCCCTTCCAAATATCTCGAACATCTCTTCCAATAATCCCAAACATCCCTTCCAATAATCCCAAATATCCCTTCCAAAAATCACAAACATCCAATGATCCCAAATATTCCTTCCAGTAATCCCAAATATCCCTTCCAAAAACTCCAAATATTCCTTCCAATGATCCCAAATATCTCTTCCAAAAATCCCAAATATCCCTTCCAGTGATTCCCCCCAAACATCCCTCCCAATGATCCCAAATATCCCTTCCAATGATCCTCCCAAATTTCCCTTCCAAAAATCCCACACATCCCTTCCAAAATCCCAAATTTCTTTTCCAAAAACCCCAAACATCCCTTCCAAATATCCCAAACACCCCACCTCAGCCTTCCTGCGTTTGATTTCACCAGACCTAAAAAGAAACTTTCCTTTCCCGGCTTTTCCGAGGACTTTCCCCTCGATCCCCCTCATTTTTCCACTTTCCCTTTCTCAATTCGAGGGAAGCTGTGGGGTGAATGACTCAGCTCCTGCAGGTGCCCAAAGGAGCCCATCCCGTCCTGCCGCCGGCTAAACCCGGTTCCAAGGCAACCCCACGAACACAAAAATTCATTTTAAAGCCGAAAAGAAGCGATGGAGCCTCACCTGGATGCGCGCCGGCAGTGGCGGGAGAGGCTCGGAGCAGCCCCGGGCAGGAGCGGGGTGGGAGGAGGAGGAGGAGGAGGAGGAGGAGGAGAAGATTCCTTCCGGTCAATCCTGTTCTCTTCCCAGGGAGCCTCCCTCGTTCTCCTGCGCTCCCAGGATGTTTACGGCACACCTGGAGAGGTGGATGTAGGTCAGGGACGAAGCACCTCCTTGGGTGCTCAAAAAACGCCCTTCTCACATAAAATTCTGCATTTCACGTCCCCTAAATGGGGTTTTTTCTCTGCAAGACAAGGGGGTTGTGGGTTCGGCAGCTGTGGCACGGTGGGGACACCTGGGGACACCTGGGGACCACCATGGGATCCTGGCCTGATGGATCTGGGGTCACCATGGGATCCTGCCCTGATGGATCCATGGTCAGGTTCTGATCCTGCCCTGATGGATCTGGGGTCACCGTGGGATCCTGCCCTGATGGATCCATGGTCAGGTTCTGATCCTGCTCTGATGGATCCATGGTCAGGTTCTGATCCTGCCCTGATGGATCTGGGGTCACCATGGGAACCTGCCCGGATGGATCTGGGATCAGAACCAGTCTGATCTTGCCCTGATGGATCTGGGATCACCATGGGAACCTGCCCTGATGAATCTGGGATCAGGTTCTGATCCTGCCCTGATGGATCTGGGATCAGGATGTGATCCTGCTCTGATGGATCTGGGGTCACCATGGGATCCTGTCCTGATGGATCTGGGACCAGATTCTGATCCTGTTCTGATGGATCCGGGACCAGGCTCAGGTTCTGATCCTGCCCCAATGGATCTGGGATCAGGCTCTGATCCCGCCCTGATGGAACCAGGACCAGGACCAGTCCCTGATCCTTCCCTGATGGATCTGGGCTCAGGCTCAGGTTCTGATCCTGCCCCAATGGATCTGGGATCAGGTTCTGATCCTGTTCTGATGGATCCATGCTCAGGATGTGATCCTGCACTGATGGAGCCGTACCCAGGACCAGGCTCTGATCCTGCCCTGACAGATCCAGGACCAAGCTCTGATCCTGCCCTGACAGATCCAGGACCAAGCTCTGATCCTGCCCTGGTGGAACCGGGACCAGGCTCTGATCCATCCCCAGGACCTGGCAAAGGCTCAGGGGCCGCAGTCACTCCCAGCTCAGCTCATTCTGCTCCTGGAGGAGCTGCGGGGCTGCCCGGATCCCTCCCCATGCCCAGGTCCTGCCCAGATCCCATCCCTGCCCAGGTCCTGCCCAGATCCCATCCCTGCCCAGGTCCTGCCCGGATCCCATCCCTGCCCAGGTATTGCCCCCTCCCCCTGCCCAGGTCCTGCCTGGATCCCTCCCCTGCCCAGGGCGTGCCCCTCTCGGGCACCGCGATCCCCAGATAGGGACAGATCTCTCTGGCATCTCCCCGCGGTTGGGACAGGAGGGGCCGCAGAGCCACCCACGCCCCTCGGCGGGTTGGAAATGGGATCAGGGCAAGGGCTGGAGCCAAATTTTCCTTCCCCAGCAGGATGAGGCAAGAGGCAGCAAGTCCCTGCAGGTCCCTGGGTGATTTTGGGGCAGCTGCAGCAGCTCTGGCTGCTCTCTCTCTTTGGGAATCCCAGGAGATTTTGGGGGATTTTTTGGGATTCCCTTCAGGGCTGGGTTTGGGGCATCGCTGTGGGGAGACCAGTTGTGGGTTTCTCTGGGTCTGGATTGAAGAAATTTGAGACAGAAATTCATGTTTGGACTCAAGTGTTTATTATTGTGTTTATTATTTCTTATCAGTAAAACAATCTCAGCACTGTGAGTTTGGCAGTTTTTCACTAGGAGGCACAAAATGGCCAATGATCTCTTGTTCCAGGATCTTTTAAGGCTAAATTATCCAATTAAGAACTGACACCTGGATTATTTTCCCTTTTAACCCAACAACTGATCCCAAAGAGCCCAAAATGGGGATTTTTCCACCCAATTACAAAATGCCACCCAAACCCATGAAGAAGGAGGAAGAAGAAACACGAAGAAGAAATTCAGGACAACACCCTGTGCCCTCCATCTTGCACACTAAAAATCCCAAAACCTCAATTTCTCACCCTCTATAATTTCACACTTTTGTGGGTTCCAGTCTATTTTGAAGTTCAGGGAATTTCTCCATGGGCGAGGGTCAAAGTCGGCGCACCCCTGGCGGTGGCAGCTCAGGCAGGACCTGGTGGCCTCTGCAGGTGTCACATCCTGGCGATGTCACATCCCAGCAGGTGGCAGCAGGAGCCCGGGCTCGCCTCTGAATGCCAGAGTCTTTCAGGGGATGATTATAATTATATGTTATTAGAGGATTATTATTTAAATAAATAAATATAATAATTATATTATATTATATCATAATATAATATTATATTATTTCTATATTATATATTAATATAATATATTATATATTAATATTATATATCAATATAATATATCAATATGATATATAATATAGTATATAGTATATAGTATATAGCATATGTTACATTTATATAATATATAATAAATTAATTTAATATATCATATATAATATATTAATCTAATATTGTATTATATTAGATTAATCTTACTTTCTTCTTATTATTATTTTATATTGTATTATATTATATTTTAATATAATATACAATATATTCATATTGCTTATTAATATAATATCTTACATTATTATATACTATTATAATATAATAACATTATATATCAAATATATAAGATATAATCATGAATATAATGTAATATATTATATACTATCCTATAAATGATATCATTTATTAGTAGTATTTATTTTTTATCATTATTATTCATTAAATTTTAAAAATAAAATTTTTAAGTAAAATTTGAAAATAAACATTTTTAAAACTCCTCATTTTTGGGGCGCAGACCTGAGGGGACCCTGCTCCTGCAGCAGCTTTGACCCCGTTAGGAGGAATTTGACATTTTGGATGTCAAAACCACTTCCAGAGGAAGCTGAAGCAACCTGAGGGTGAAGCAAACCCGGGGAAGTCTTGTGTTAATTGTCTCTTGTGTTAATTAATTCTGCCTTGCTTCAGCTCTTGCTGCTTTGGGGAAGTTTCTGGAAGGTTCCTTCCCGGATCTGGGCGGTTTCAGGGCTTTGAGTCACCCTTGGGAAATCAGCTCCGCTGCTTTTCTGCCCCAAAAAGGGTTTGGGGAGCTCCCAGCCAGCTTTTCCCTCTGGAAAGCAGCTAATTATTAACTAATTAACCTTTTTGGGGTGTTCTGGGTGAGCGATTGGGGTTGTTTCATGTTCTTGTCCATAAACAGGTTTTTAAGCCCAAAACTTATCGTGTCCACCACCATCTGTGGAGCAAAAATGCCCTAAAAAGGGTTTTCTGCAGAAAATATTGCTCATCCTTCCTCCCATCTCCTGCCCACCACCAGAGCTCAGCCTTGGGACATCTGTGCAGAATTTCCAGGCCAAAATAATGGGGGTTTTTTTCCAGTTAGAAACGCAAAAATCTGTCAAATCCAGGGTGCAACCCCAACCTCTGTGAGCCACCAGCAGCTGCTGGGGTGAATCCCAAATTTCCAAAGTCCCAAAGGGGAGAAAAGAGAGAAAAAGCCCAGAAAAAACCACAGAGACACCGGGGAGCTTTGGGAAACTTTATTTGGCAGCAAAACCACGGCGCTGGGAGGAAGAGGGGGAGGAAGAAGAGGAAGGGAGGGAGGATTTTAAGGTGGGATTCAGCTCTGGAACCTTCTCCAAGCTCCAGGATCGCTCGGAGGGGCTGCCTCAGTGGTGGTGCTGGTGCTGGTGGTCCCAAAGTCCCAAAGGTGGATTTAGGAGTGGAAAATAGAGAAAAAACCCAGAAAAAAAACGCAGAGACACCAGAGAGCTTCGGAAATCTTTATTTGGCAGCAAAACCACGGCGCTGGGAGGAAGAGGAGGAGGAGAGGGAGGGTTTTAAGGTGGGATTCAGCTCTGGAAGCTTCTCCAAGCTCCAGGGTTGCTCGGAGGGGCTGCCTCAGTGGTGGTGCTGGTGCTGGTGCTGGTGCTGGTGCTGGTGCTGGTGGTCCTCCACCTCGTGCAGGTGCTCGTGGGTGGCACAGGTGACACGGGTGACCAGCAGCATCATCTCCCCAAAGCTGATCTGGGCGTCCTTGTTGACGTCCAGGTCCTTCATGATCTGGTCGATGGTGGCCTTGTTCTTCACGTGCTGTGAAGGAGAAGGAGGGGACAAAGTGAGGGTAAAATCTCCTTGTTTTATCCCTGGGTGGACAAAATTTTCCTTTGGCTTTAGGAAGGTGAGTTCCAAACAAAAAAATTGGTTTTTCGGGGGGTGTTTGGGCTGTGGTTTCCAGGGGGAAAATGAGATTTTGGGCTGATTTTTGCAGAGAAAGGGATGAGAGCTGTGAGGTTTCCCTCGTGGAGAACGTTTGGGATGGGGTGTTTGGGCAGGAGAGCAAAGCAAGAGTTTCTCCCCTGGGTAGACAAAATTTTCTTTTGGCTTTAGGAAGGTGAGTTCCAAACAAAAAAAAGGGGGGATTTTGGGGTTTTTGTGGTGGGGTTTCCAGGTAGAAAATGAGATTTTGGGCTGATTTTTGCAGAGAAAGGGATGAGGGTTGCTTTGTGGAGAACATTTGGGACGGGGTGGTTGGGCAGGAGAGCCGAGGAGAAAAGGGTTGAACCCAAACCCTGGGGACAATCCAACCCCTCACCTTCAGGTAATTGGCCAGCTGCTTCTCAATCATCATCTTGAGCTCCTTCTTGGTCAGGGTGTCCCTGTCGCCCTCGCGGCGCGAGAACTGGTGGAAGACGTCGATGATGACGTCCATGGCCTTCTCCAGCTCCGACAGCTGCTCCTGGCTCTGCTGGCCCTGCAGGAGAAATGGTCACTCGGAATGTCCAGGAGAACCTGGGATAACTGGGCTGGATCCAGGAAAATCTGGGATATCTGGGTTGGATCCAGGAGAACCTGGGATATCTGGGTTGGATCCAGGAGAATCTGGGATAACTGGGCTGGATCTAGGGAAATCTGGGAAAATTGGGCTGGATCCAGGAAAATCTGGGGAGGAATGTCCCTTTTTGGAGCTGTTGGAGGCTGAAGGACCTCCTTGTCCAAGGAGGATGAAGGAGAAAATCCGGGGAGGAACTGTTCAGTTTTGGAGCTGTTGGAGTTTTTTCCGAGGAGGCTGAAGGACCTCACAGCCTCTCTGTCCTACAGATGAGAGCTCAGAGCTGATTTGGCCCCAAAATGGGCCTGGTCTGAGGCTGGTTCTGTAGATAAACCAACCAGAGATGGTGATAACACCCCAAAAACACACAGCAGGTGATAACACCCCAAAAACCTTCAGTGGGGACACCAAGCAGGTGACAACACCCCAAAACCTTCTGTACGAACAAAGAGCAAGTGTCAGCAACCCAAAACCCTCAATGGGGACACCGAGAAGGTGACAACACCCCAAAAACCCGCAGTGGGGACACCAAGCAGGAGATCTGACATCCAGAAGCCTCTTTGGTGGCCAAGAACCTCTTCCAGGAGGAAACCTCTGTCCTCATGGGCTCTGGAGATGTTTTGCCCAGCCAGGACCAAGGGTGGAGATGAAGAGAAGCTCCCTGAGGATCTTCACACCTGGAAATATCTGGAAAAGAGCATGGACACCCCAAATGCCCCCCCAGCACTTGCCTTGCTCATCTTGTCACCGCAGCGAGGTCCCCTGGGGCGGGTGCGGTGCCAGTGTCACCCCAGTGTCTCTTATAGCCCAGCCATGAAGTGTCCCCGTTGCGAAATGTCCCCATCCTGTTCCTGGCTGGCCCCACAGGCCCCTGGCATTGCTCAAGGCTCCGGGAAGTTCCCCAAAAGTGGCTCTGTGGCTTTTGCCGCAAGCTCAGGGTGTCACCAGCTCAGGTGGGGGTGGCCCTGTCCCCTCACCTGCTGGGATTCACCAGCAGCTCTGGGCAAAAGTCCCTTCCCGTGGGATTCTTCCACATTTGGCAGTTTTCCACATTTGGGGTTATTCCACATTTGGGGTTTTTCCACATCTGGGATTTTTCCACATTTGGGGTTCTTTCACCTTTGGGGTTCTTCCACATTTGGGATTCTTCTACATCTGAGATTTTTTCACGTTTCGGGTTCTTCCACATCTAGTATCCTTCCACATTTGGGGTCCTTTCACATTTGAGATTTTTTCCACACTCGGGATTTTTCCACATTTGAGATTCTTCCATATTTGCGTTTTTTCCGCCTTTGGGGTTCTTCCACATCTGGGATTTCTCCCCATTTTCCTCCTTTCCAGGGCTGTTTGCTGTTGCCAGGAGGTGAAGATCACCCCCTGCCCTGCTCGTCCCCAAAATGTCCCCACCCTTGGTCCATCCCAGTGTCCCAGGACTTGCCAAAAACCTCCAAAATCACCAAGCCCGACCTTTGACCCTTCACCAGAGCAGAACGCCGGGTGCCACCCACTCCTGGCTGTGTCACACGGGGCACAGGTGGCACACGGGGCACAGGTGGCACCGAGACCGTCCCCAGCCTGCGGCAACCATCTGTCCATGAAAGACGATCCGGGCGTGTTCCCAGCCTGGCCCAGCTCCAGCAGCTCCGTTCCATCCGTGCCAAGGGTTGTTTGTCCCCACCCCAGGTGTGCCCTGAGCTGCAGAGCCCAGGTGTGGCTGAAAGGTGAATTTTTATTTCGCTTTCCAGGCCTCTGTCCCGGATTTTGTGGCTTTTTTTGTGGGGTTGTTGTTTCTCGGCCTGGCAGAGGCCCAGCGCGGGTCTGGCAGCTCCGAGCTGCCAAGCTGGGGAGCAAAACAAGATTTTCCAGTGTTTCCTCATCAAAATGAGCTGCTGCTGACTCAGCATGCTCGTCTGGGGTTGGTTTGACCTGCCCAGCTCGGGTTGGTCTCGTCATGGTTGGTCTCAGGTTGGTCTTTGGCCTCCTGGTTTTGGAGGCCAGAACAAGGCCTAGGCCGAGTTCAGGAGCTCCTTCCAGCAGGAACTTCCTCCTGGAAAGAGCGACCAAGCCATGAAGGTTTGGAGTCCCCATCTCTGGAGGTGTCCAAGGAAGGGCTGGACATTAGTCCAGGTGGAGACAGGCCACAGGCTGGACATTGGTCTGAGTGACCAGGTGGGAACAGTTTAAAGGCTGGATGTTGGTCTGAATGACCAGGTGGAGACAGGTCAGAGGTTGGACATTGGTCTGAGTGACCAGGTGGGAACAGGTGTGAGTGACCAGGTGGGGACAGGTCTGGGTGACCAGGTGGAGACAGGTCACAGGCTGGACATTGGTCTGGGTGACCAGGAGGGGACAGGCCACAGGTTGGACGTCAGTCCGGGTGACCAGGTGGGGACAGGTCTGGGTGACCAGGTGGGACAGGTCTGGGTGACCAGGTGGGGACAGGCCACAGGCTGGATGTTGGTGACCAGGTGGGGACAGGTCTGGGTGACCAGGTGAGGACAGGTCACGGACTGGGCTCCATCTTGGAGGTCTTTCCCAAGTGAAAGGACCCCAGGATTCCACCCCCAGCCCCCAGGCCCGGCTGCTGGGGTGCTCTGCTTTCACAACAGGCAGGTTCTGCTGCAGAACAGGACATCTGGGGACACTGGGGACATTTCACAACAGGGTGTCCGGGGGTGGCCGCGGTGTTGCAGAGTTTTGGTGCAACTTCAGGAAACTTCCTTGGGTCACTTTGGCCACCCTGGAGGTGCCAGGGGGACAAGGATGGGGGGACAAGGGGTTCCAAGGTGGCCTGAGCCAGGGGTGACCCCCAGGTGTGAGTGGTCAGTGGTCACTGAGGTGCCCAGGGACAAGGGGCAGTGCTGAGGGTCACAGGGACGGGTGCTGGCACCACTTTGGTGGCTCTGAGGTGTCCTTGCAGAAGAACCTGTGTGTCCAGCTGTCCCCAAGGCCCAGGTTCTGTCAGGGAATCCATGAACCGGAGGAGAAACAGCCCAGGACCTGCTGGGAGGTGCCCGAGGACCCACAGGAACACCCTGAGTTGCAAAAAATTGCAAAATTCTTTCAAAACTCACTTTTAGGGGCAGGAGAGTGGCTGGTGTGGGGAGACAGAGCAGCAGCTTTGTCCGCCTGGAGTCCATATCCCAACACCCCAATACCCCAACTTCCCAAATCCCAAATTGTCATCAAGCAGAGCAGTCCCAGTGCCTGAGATCCAAGATTTGGGATTTTGGGTGCTTGGGTGTTGCCTCAGATCCAAGATTTGGGATTTTGGATGTTTGGGGATTGCCTCAGACCCAAGATTTGGGATTTTGGATGTTTGGGGATTGCCTCAGATCCAAGATTTGGGATTTGGGATGTTTGGGTGCTGCAGTTTTGGGATACGGCGGTATCTGGACTCCACATCTCTCCCAGAACGGCAGAAAATCATCATTAACGCATCCTGAAATCCCAGTATCCCAAACCAGAGGATTTTGGGCACTGGGAACATTTTGCTTCATGAGGATTTTTTGGCAAAAACCATCGCTTCAGATGACGCCACCCACCCCTCTCTGTCGTTCCTGCCGCCCCCACGATGGATAAAGAAAAGCTCAGAGAACTTCAAGTGCTGCTTTATTGTGCCATGGGGCTGCTCCAGGCGGGCAGGGAGCAGCCAGACCCCAACTCCCCAAAGCTTCCCTCTCCCATTGTTCCACGCCAGGCTCAGTCCTTGTCGGGCCCGCAGCGCTCGGAGCCGTGGCTGATGCGGTGGGCATCATCAGCCAGCTTGCTCAGCACGATGGTGTACTCCTCAAAGCTCAGCTCCTTGTCCTTGTTCAGGTCGGACTCCTGGAAGAGCTTCTCCAAGTAGCCAGCCTGGTTCCTGTCCTGAATTTGGGGACACGAGGAAGGGTCATGTCCCTGTCCCAGCTCCACTTCCAGGCCTGGGTGGATCCTTCCCTGCCCTGGGAAGGGTTTGGGAGCTGCAGGATGTCCCAACCCTCCTCTACCTCACCCTTAGCCCCAAATTAAACCCCAGAGGGAACAGGATTTTGTCCCAAATCCCTGTAATTGGGGACACAGTGGTTTTTAGGAGAAATCAGTTGCATCATGCCAATTTTGGGAGAAATCCATTTAAGCAGGCCAATTTTTGGAGAAATCCATTGCATCAGGCCAATTTTGGAAGAAATCAATTGGAGAAGGACAGTTTTGGGAGACATATGTTGGATCAGGCCAATTTTGGGAGAAATCCATTGGAGAAGGCCAATTTTGGGAGAAATCCATTGGAGAAGGCCAATTTTGGGAGAAATCCATTGAACCAGGCCAATTTTGGGAGAAATCAATTGCACCAGGCCAAATTTGGGATAAATCAATTGCACCAGGCCAAATTTGGGATAAATCAATTGCACCAGGCCAATTTTGAGAGAAGCCAGTTGGAGAAGGCCAATTTTGGGAGAAATCCATTGAATCAGGCCAATTTTGGGAGAAGTCCATTGATTGGGCCAATTTTGGGAATCACCAATGATGAACTTGCATCACTTTCCAACTTATTGAGAGGAGACTGCAACATTAGAACTCCCAGAAGTTCTAATCCTCAGAGCTGAGGCCCAAGAAGCCCTTGAGAAGGTTGGTGAGGCCCTTCAACAAAGACAAGCACACAGATGCCACAGCCATCTCTTCTTGCAGTGTCAGAGGGAAAAATGCAATTGTGTGACCTCAGATTTCAATGGGACACCTCAAAGAGGGATCCAAGGGGATTTTCTTATCCTAGGATCTCCAAAATCAATTTTTACAACACGAGAAACAGCAGCTTGGGTCATAATCAGAGCCAGAGCAAAATTGCTGAAAACAGCAAAGATTTCACAATTTAACTGCTTTTTAAAAGAGAATCTGGTTTTGGGCATTACAAAAACCAGAAAAACTGCAAATTTCATGGCTGGACTGTTCAGGTGTGAGTTTAACTCACTTTCCAAAGCCACACACATGGAATCTTTCAACTGGGCATTGCCAAAACCAGAAGAATCTCAAACTGCAGTTTGGACTGCGTCAGTCTGATTCGCTTCCCACCACCACCAACAGCAGGGCTGACCCCAAAACTGGGTGTGACAGAAACCCCCCGTCCCCCCGGGAGCTCCTGGACCCCATCCCCGTGGGATTGTCCCCCGGGCACTCACACAGGTCCCCAGGAAGGACGGCGCCTGCTCCCTCAGCAGCGTCCTGAAGTCGCTCATGCTCAGGGAGTCTCTCTCGCCCTGGCGGATGCTGTACTGGTGGTACGTGTCCACCACGGTCTGCAGGGCCTTCTCCAGGGTGCAATTCCCCGGGAACTGCTGGCTCCCGGCGTGGCTGTGGGCGCTGGTGGACATGGCTGAGCTCTGGAGGGACCTGCAGGGGTTGGGGACAAACATCGAAGTGTGAGAGGGGACAAAAATCAGCGCCTGCAGCTCCTTGGTGGGGAGGAGAAAGTGAGGGGGTTTGGGGATGTTGCTCCAGTTTGGCTTTGCTTGTTCCAACACACCTGGGGGCCTTTCTCAGGTGAGAAAGTTTGGCTTTGTCTCCAGGTATGCTGGAAGCAGCTTGTTCCAATACACCTGGAGATCCTTCTCAGGTGAGGGAAGCAGGGTCAGGCCAGTGGGGGCATTTAGGACACAGAATTAGTGGTTCCTCCACCAAAATCCCATTAATTTGTCCTCATTTTCCAACCCAAGCCCACCTCCTGCTCCACCCCGAGGAGAACCCATCACCGTGAGCTGATGGATCCCAAACTGCTTCTCCCTCATCCTTTTCCCTGCAAGGACCATCCTTGTCCTACTCACCCTGGTCTCCGAGGAGGGTTTGGATCCGTCGCTGTGACCCAGGAGGCTGGAGCAGCCCTTTTATACCTGTCTGAGGTCCTGTTTCATCAGAGCTGGTGACACACCTGCCACAAGCATCGGCTTGAGTTCACATTTCCCGCACCTGGAAATTGCCAGGTGGGAACCCTGAGCCCCTCCCGGCCTCATTCCTCCACTTCAAGTTCCTGGTTGCACCCACCAGGCTTTGGAAATGTTGTCCTTGGCCCCTCCATCACCTCTGACAGGGCTCAGGGAGGGGAAAAACCCCAGCTTGGTGACACCTCCGTGTCGAGGGCAAGGCCTTTCGGGCAGAAGTTGCCAAAACTTGGGGAGTTTTGCAACACGGCGAAAAATTTGCACATTTTCCTTCTGCTGCAGGAGCAGACTGGGCTGTTGCACGTGGAAACGGGGATGACTTTGTCCCCTGGGTGAGTTTTTAATGTGATTTCTGTTTTCTGCAGCGCCGACTTGTTGGACGCTGCCCAAGACAAAGCAGCGTCTGTTTTTTATAACTTGTTTTCCAGAATATTTTCCATTGTTTTCCACTTGTACTCTGCTCTCATTCCAGAGATTTTCTGGAGGAAACTGGGCACAAAACCAGGAGAAAACCCAAGGCCAGGGTCTTTTCTGGCTGGTGCAGGAACTGCTGAGTGTTTTGCAATTGTCAACTCTTTGTCACCCATGTTAGGGACAAGGACGAGCAGATTTAAAATCAGACAATGAGAAGGTTTAAAAATCAGACAATGAGAAGATTTAAAATTGAACCATGAGAAGGTTTAAAATGGGACAATGAGATTTAAATTTGGACCATGAGAAGATTTAAAATCAGCCAATTAGAAGATTTAAAATTAGACAATGAGAAGGTTTAAAAATCAGACAATTAGAAGGTTTAAAATCAGACAATGAAAAGGTTTCAAAATCAGACAATGAGAAGGTTTAAAATCAGACAATGGGTAGGAGGAAGAGGGAAGGACCAGCCAAACCAGGGGTGCCCGTTCCTGTTTGAGGATGCTCCTGTGTCCCCGGGGCATTGCACGGATTTATTCCGGTATCCCTGACTCACTGCATTGCTCCTTTTGTTTCCCGGTCCCGCTCCTTGCAGGCTGGAACCCATCCCAAACTGGGATGTCAAACTGGAGTGTCACCCATCCCCAACTGGAGTGTCACCCATCCCAAATTGGGATGTCAAATTGGAGTGTCACCCATCCCAAACTGGGTTCCCAAATTGGAGTGTTATTGATCCCAAATTGGAGCATCACCCACCCCAAACTGGGTTCCCAAACTGGAGTGTCACCCACCCCAAATTGGGATCCCAAATTCAAGTGTCACCCATCCCAAACTGGATTCCCAAATTGGAGTTCACCCACCACAAATTGGGATCCCAAATTGGAGTGTTATTGATCCCAAACTGGAGTGTCACCCGTCTCAAATTGGGATGTCAAATTGGAGCGTCACCCACCCCAAACTGGGTTCCCAAACTGGGGTGTTATTGATCCCAAATTGGACTGTCACCCACCCCAAACTGGGTTCCCAAACTGGGGTGTTATTGATCCCAAATTGGACTGTCACCCACTCCAAAATGGGATCCCAAACTGGAGTGTCACCCATCCCAAACTGGGTTCCCTAATTGGAGTGTCACCCACCCCAAACTGGGATCCCAAACTGGAGTGTCACCCACCCCAAACTTGAGTGTCACCCACCCCAAATTGGGATGTCAAACTGGAGTGTCATTGATCCCAAGCTGGAGCGTCACCCACCCCAAACTGCGTTCCCAAGCTGGAGTGTTATTGATCCCAAATTGAAATGTCACCCACTCCAAACTGGGACATCAAATTGGAGTATTACCCATCCCAAACTGGGATCCCAAACTGGAATGTCATTGATCCCAAACTGGAGTGTCACTCACCCCAGATTTGAGTGTCACTCATCCCAAATTTCACCCTGGTCCCCCAGCTGGCAGGGAAATCCTCTGGTGCTCCTGTGCACCTCCCACACTCGGCCCCTTTCCCAATTTCCCCACTTTTTCCCTAAAACCCGTGGGGGAGCAGCTGGCCATGCCCAGCCCTGCAAGGGCAGCAGTGCCCAAGTGACACAGGGGTGGCAGTGAGTGACATTTGCCTCGAGGGACGAGGGTGGCACCCTAAATTCAGAGCTGTCCTGTGTCACTGAGGTGCCACCCAAACCCCGCTGGGTTCACCTGGGACAGGCCCTGGTTTGGGGGATGTTGGAGCCTCCTCAGCCTGGGGGTTCCCTACTCAGTGTCCCCTCACTGATGGGTCCTGGAGCTCTTGTCCCCTCCTGTTTCAGCCCCCAGGAGCCCACGGTGGCCTTCAGGTGTGTGGGGATGTGTCCCAAACCGTGAAAGGTTTGACTTGTTCTGCAGAGCGGCAGCTCCAGGACAGAGTCCCCAGAGACCCTCAGCCTCGTGCTTTGCTCTGCTGGGGCTGCTGGGCTGGTTTGGGGTCACAAAACATCTCACACACGCCTGGGAAGTGGCACCCCCAGAATGCAGCATGCCCGGGATGTGGCATCCTTGGGATCTGGCATCCCTGGGATGTGGCACCCCCGGGATGTGGCACCTTTGGGATCTGGCACCCTCAGGATGTGGCACCTCAGGATATGGCAGCCTTGGGATCTGGTGTCTCTGGGATCTGGCACCCTCAGGATGTGGCATCCTTGGGATCTGGCACCCTCAGGATGTGGCACCTTTGGGATCTGGCACCCTCAGGATGTGGCACCCTTGGGATCTGGCACCTTTGGCATGTGGCACCCTCAGGATCTGGCATCCCTGGGATGTGTCACCCTTGTGATGTGGCACCCTTGGGATGTGGCACCCCCAGTTCCAGGGCTGGATCTTGACAGACATCTGGGAAAGGACCCTCCCAACTGTGTTTCACTTCTGGCACTTCCTGGACCTTCACCCTCAGATCTGACACTCTCCAGGAGCCCACTCAGCCTGTGCTGCCCACTGAGGACCCCCCAAAACCTTTTCCTGACCCCCCCTCTGCCCAGAACAATGTCCCCCCCATGCCACTCTCCCCTTCCCGTTGCTTTTCCCCTTCACTCTGGGTTTAATCACAGGCTGAGCCTCACCCCCTCCCCACAGACCCCAGGAGACGGAACACAGATGGATTTGTGCTCAAAGGAAGGGATTTTATTTCAATGCCACCAAGCAGAAGCAGGTGACAAAGATTTGGTTCCAGACAAAGGGGGACGCAGAGTCCCATGGCTCGGCCACCGTGGCAGATGGTTCCATTTCAGTGACGGTGGCTGTGCCCGTGCCCGTGGCCGTGCCCGTGGTCGTGGCCGTGGTCACCACCAGGGCCCTGGTGGGACCTGTTGTGGGCATCGATGGCCACGAGGCTCAGCGTGGTCAGGAACTCGGTGAACTTGAGGCGGCCGTCGTGGTTGGCGTCAGCTTTGGTGAAGAGCTGCTTGATGTAGCTGTCCATGGTCGTTTTGGGCTGTGAGGGGAGCACAAAAGTCAGTTTGGGGTCATTCACCTTTACCCAGCGAGGGCTGAACCCCAAAAAACCCTCCCTCGCTTTGGGAAGGTCCCAAGATAAAGTTCTGGAATGTTCTGCCCAGGGAGGTGGTGGAGTCACCATCCCTGGATGCGTTTAAACAAGCCTGGACGCGGCACTGGGTGCCAGGGTTGAGGGGTTGGGGCTGGACTCAATGATCTTGAAGGTCTCCTCCAACCAACCCAGTGATCCTGTGAATTCTGTGGACCCTCCCCATGCCCAAGGAAGTGCCCAAGGATGAGCTCTGAGCGCCCCAATCCTGCAGGAGGTGTCCCTGCCCAGCATCCCCGGAATGAGAGGATCTCCCAGGCCCGTTCTCACCCATCCTATTGATTCCACCCCATCACAGTGATCCCATCCCACTGATCCCATCCCATCCCATCCCATCCCATCCCATCCCATCCCATCCCATCCCATCCCATTAATCCCATCTCAACCTATCCTATCCCATCACATCTCATTGATCCCATGCCATCCCATCCCATCCCAACCTATCCCATCCCATTGATCCCACCCCATCGATCCCATTGATCCCATCCCATCAATTCCATCCCATCCCGTTCCATCGATCCCATCCCATCAATTCCATCCCATCCCATCCCATTGATCCCACCCCATCGATCCCATTCCATCCCATGGATCCCATCAATCCCATCCCATTGTTCCCATCCCATCCCATCAATTCCATCCCATCCCATCGATCCCATTCCATCCCAATCCCATTGATCCTATCCCATGAATCCCATCCCATCCATCGATCCCATTCCATCCCAATCCCATTCAACCCATCCCATCAATCCCATCCCATCGCATTGATCCCATCCCATCGATCCCATCGATCCCACGGATCCCACCCCACGGATCCCACCCCGGGCTCTCACCGGCACCGTGTTCTTCAGGAAGGGCTCGGCCGTCTCCTTGAGCAGGCTGGAGAACTCTCCCAGGCTCAGGTAGTCGTCCAGCGGGCGCCGCGCCGCGTACCGGTGGTAGACGTTGACGGCGCATTCCAGCGCCAGCTCCAGGTCGGTTTTCATCCTGCCGGGAAAGGGACAAACGGCAAAACATCGAAGGGAACCCGAGCCCAGGCACTCACCAGGAAGGATCTGCTCACCTTGAATGAGGTCTGGGCTCAGCAGAGGGAGGAGCAGGAGGATTGGTGGTGCCGAGCTGGGGATGGAACCTTTTATACCCTCCCGGAGCTGCCGGGAGCTCCAGGAGTTGTGCAAGGCACGCAGCACGCCCAGGTGAGGATTTCGGGCTCCTCACCCCATCCAGGAACTGTTATCCAGGGAGGGGAAGCCCCAAACTCATCAGGCAAAAACAAGGAAACGCCAAAAATTGCATCAGGGGGCAGCAATGGCACTTTCTGGAGCGTTCCACAAGAGTTTGATAGAGATGATGGAGGAGGAACTTCTCTGGGTGGGGGTCTCCAGTGGGATGATGCTGCTTTTACCCAGGTGGTTTGTCACTGATGTTTTTGGTGAATTTGGCTGCTGGACAGGAGTTGGATTAAACCCTTTTCTGACTCACAGATGGGGCAACTGAGAGGTGTTTGAAAAATTTTAATTTCGTTTTGTCAGGCTTTGAAAATTCTTCAGCAGTTCACAGACACGTGCCAGGGGTGGCCACCCCTCCATGAGGACATTTCCCTGGATCCAGGGGACAATCCTGCTCTGTGCACTTCTGCCAGGGACATTTCCCTGGGTCCAGGGGACAATCCTGCTGGGTGGAGCTCTGGCAGGGACATTTCCCTGGATCCAGGGGACAATCCTGGTGCAGGTTCTGGGAGGTGGCACTTCCCAGCAGCTGGAATTGCTGCCCAAGGATAACCCAGGGCATCATCTGGGTGATCCACCCCCAGCTGTCCACCAGGTTTGGGACCCCCCCATTGCTCCCAGTGGAGCCCTCCCAGTATTCCCAGTATTCCCAGTACTCCCAGAATGAGCTGCAGAACCCCAAATGTCTGGAGGGGGGTGGTGAGGAGCCTCCACCCCGTGTGGTCACAAAGATTTTGGGAAGTGACGATGACAGCGGTGGTGAAACTCTTCCCGCCAGGCTCCTCATCCCAGGAACTGCTGCCAAAAAAACCCAAAATTGCAAAAGAGGGAGACAAAAGGACGGGGTTTGGGATGGGGACGGGCGCGTCCTCTACGGGAAGGGGACGCGCGCGTGGGCTGGGCTGAGGGACAGGGTGACACAGCAGGGACAGGGTGACACGGCAGGGACACGGGTTCAGACAGGCCTGGGGATGGCAGAGGGTGTGGCTGGGCCATGGGGACAGGGACAAGGACAGGTGAGTGTCATGGGGATGAGAGGGGGACAAGGACAGGTGAGTGCCAGGGGGACAGGAGAGGACAAGGACAGGTGAGTGTCATGGGGATGAGAGAGGGACAAGGACAGGTGAGTGTCATGGGGACAGGAGAGGGACAAGGACAGGTGAGTGCCAGGGGGACAGGAGAGGACAAGGACAGGTGAGTGTCATGGGGATGAGAGAGGGACA
>JAWWLS010000113.1:6294433-6304481 GCA_035040975.1 Myioborus melanocephalus | reverse complement strand
CCCCCAGAGCATCCCCTGCACCCCCAGAGCATCCCCTGCGCCCCCACCCTCCGCCCACCCCAAAGCCAGGACCCCACCACTCCTTGCCCCCCACAAACGAGGTCCCCCTCTCCTGCTTTGTTTGGGTTTTTTTTGGGGGGTTTTTCCATTTTTTTCCTTTATTAATTTATACAAAAACGATCGCGAGCGGCCCCGCCTGACCCCAGCCCGAACCCCCTGGAGGTGTGGGGAGCACCGAGAGGGCAAAAACCCCAAAATAACCCCAAAATAACCCCCCAAAAACCGGGGGGGAACCGCAGGGACGGCTCCGGGACCACCCGCACCCAACCACGGGCACGGCGGAGCTCGGGGTGCCCCTGGAGGTGCCCTGGAGGTGCCATGGGGCGGAGCTGGGGGGACGAGCCCCAAAATCCCGGGGGGATCGAGGAGGATGGAGCCGAGTCCCGATGGTTCCGGAGCTCCGGGACCGGGGGAGCCGAACCTGGAGGATCCCGGGGGGACCGGGGCTGGGACAAATCCGGGGATGGAGGTGCCCTGGAGGTTCCATGAGGGGGTCGAGCCCTCCAATCCCCTCAATCCCGGGGCATCGGGGAGGATGGAGCCGAGTCCCGACGGCTGCGGAGCTCTGGGACCGGAGGGAACCGAAGCCGGAGGGTCCCGGGGACCGGGGTGGGACAAACCCGGGGGTGGAGGTGCCCCGGAGGTGCCCCTGAAGGTGCCCTTGGAGGTGCCATGGGGTGATGGGGCTGGGGGGACGAGCCCCCCAATCCCGGGGGCCGAGTCCCGATGGCTCCGAAGCTTCGGGACCGGGGGAGCCGCACCCAGAGGGTCCCGGGGACCGGGGTGGGACAAGCCCGGGGCTGGAGGTGCCTCTGGAGGTGCCATGGGGGGGTCGAGCCCTCCAATCCCCTCAGTCCCGGGAGGATCGGGGAGAATGGAGCCGAGTCCCGATGGTTCTGGAGCTCCGGGACCGGGGGAGCCGCACCCGGAGGGTCTCCGGGGGATCGGGGTAGGACAAGCCCGGGGATGGAGGTGCCATGGGTGGGACGAGCCCCAAAATCCCGGGGGCCGAGTCCCGATGGCTGCGGAGCTCCGGGACCGGGGGGAGCCGCACCCGGAGGGTCCCGAGGATCGGAGCTGGAGGCGGCTCCGGGGTCAGGATCCCCCCCGAGCCCCCCGCGCCGGGCTCGGGGCAGAGCTGGGGGCTGGAAGGAGAGCTGGGCGGGGCAGGGATGGAGAGGGCGGGGGGATCCTCCGAGGTCGCTTTTGCCCCGGCTCATCCCCCCGAGCTCTGCGGCCTCTGGCGGTTTCAGGAGCGGAACCCGGGGCTCCTTCCCGTCCCCCCCGGCACCCTCTACTTCCTCCGGCAGCCCTTGGCCGCGTCCCCCATCATGTCCCAGTACTCCCCGAACTCCAGCTTGGCCTCGTTAGGGTCTCCCATGCACTCGATCTTCTCCTCCAGGGGTCCCACGCACTGCAGAGACAACATCGGGGTGATGGGGAGGGGGGTCCCACTCCATCGGGACATCCTGGGGGGGTCCCACCTCATCCAGGACCCCACTGGGACATCATTGGGGGGTCCCACCCCATCCAGGACCCCATCGGGATCATATTCCAATACTGGGGGAGTCCCACCCCCATTCAGGACCCCATCAAGACATTCTGGGGGGGTCCCATCTCATCCAGGACCCCACTGGGACATCATTGGGGGTGTCCCACCTCATCCAGGACCCCATCAGGACATTCTGGGGGGGTCTCATCCTCATCCAGGACCCCATCAGGACATTCTCTGGGGGTCCCACCTCATCCAGGACCCCTCCCATCTCCTCCTGGTCGCCTCCCCTCACCTTGCCCAGGTGCGGCAGCTTCTGCACCACCAGCTCCTGCATCTCGTTGGGGGTCAGGTACTCCTTCTGCCCCTTCACGGCGTAGCAGTGGAACTGGCTGATGACGGTCTCGATGGCTCGTTCCACATCTGTCAGCTCCTGGCAGTCCTGCGGGGGGACAGCGGGTGAGCAAAGGGGGGGGGGACAGATCCCAGAGGGGTGGGACAGATCCCAGAGGGGTGGGACAGATCCCAGAGGGGTGGGACAGGTCCCAAAGGGGTGGGACAGGTCCCAGAGGGGTCACACAGGTCCCAGAGGGGTCACACAGGTCCCCAGAGGGGTGGGACAGCTCCTCATAGGGGTGGCACATCCCACAGAGGGGTGGCACAGGTCCCTGGAGAGGTGGCACATCCCAGGGGGGTGACACAGGACAAGCCCCGAGCGGGGTGGGACATTTAACCCCTGCACAACCACGGCATAAAAATCTCCTTGTCAGCACCAGGCCCGTGTGAGGCACCTCCCCAAGCAGCTGTGAGTCCCCCAATGCAGCTGTGACCCCCATCCAGCTGTGACCCCCATCCAGCTGTGACCCCCCCATCCAGCTGTGACCCCCATCCACCTGTGACCCCCTTATCCAGCTGTGAGCCCCCGCAGCCCCCGCCCAGATGTGAGGCCGCACAGATGTTTCTCGCCCCCATCCAGCTGTCACTGCCCCTCCAGCCGCCACCTCCCGTCCCCCCGAGCTGTCCCCGCCCGGGGCCCGCCAGGCTCCGCCACCGCGGCGTCTCTCGCCACCCCCGGCGCGGGCCCGGCCCGTCCCGACTGGTTCTTCCTCTCCCTCCGCACCAGCCCCAGTGACTCAGAGCCCGCCCGGAGCTCCCCGCAGCCCCTCGGCCACCCCCGGACCCCGGTACCGGCCGGGTGGGGGGCGCAGAATAACCGGACCCCCACTCCTGATCGGCCCCGGTCAATCCCCGTCAATCCCCGTCAATCCCCGTCAATCCCCACCAATCTCGGTCTCTCCCGGTCTCTCCCGGTCTCTCCCGGTCATTCCCGGCCTCTTCCCATCATTCCCGTTCGTTCCCGGTCTCTCCCGTTCTCTCCTGTTCTCTCTCGGTCTCTCCCGGTCATTCCCGGTCTCTCTCGGTCTCTCTCGGTTTCTCCCCATCATTCCCGGTCTCTCTCAATCATTCCCGTTCTCTCCCGTTCTCTCCCGTTCTCTCCCGGTCACTCCCGGTCCCTCCCGCGGCTCCGTTTGAAGGAAACGCCGCTGATTCACCCCAAATCTGCGGCTTCCCCGTGAAACCGCAGCCGGTGATGCCCAAAGCCTCAACCCGGCGCTCCCAAATCCTCCAGCGGTGCCAAGGGTGGGGTGGGCACCTCCCGGGTGGGGTGGGCACCTCCCGGTTGCAAACCGAGCGGAACGGGAGCTCTGCTGCCACCGGGGCATCCTCGGAGGCGCTCCCGGAGGTCAATCCCGGAGCTGCCCCGATCCCCCAAAGCCCCGAGCAGTCCCCGGTTCCTGCGCCGTGCCCGGGGAGCACCCCCGGTGTCACCCCTGTCCCTCCGGGGGTCCCGGTGTCCCGGTCACCCCCGGTGTCACCCCCGCCCTGCTGGGGTCCCGGTGCCCCGGTGTCCCCCCGGACCTTTCGCTTCTTGCGGCAGTTGCACTGGCCCATCCTGCTGCTCGCTGCTCCTCGGGGGTCTCTCGGGGGTCTCTCGGGGTCTCTCGGGGTCTCTCAGGGTCTCTCGGGGGTCTCTCGTGTGCCGGGGGTCCGGAGGAGCTGGCGGGGGAAGGAATCCAAGCTCAGCTCTGGGTTCTCGGGGGGAGCTCCCCCTGTTCCGGCTCCAGGACTCCTCCTCCTCCTCCTCATCGCGGAACGAGCCCCGGGATGCGGCTCCGGAGCTGCCGGGACACGTCCCCGGCGTCCTCGCAAGTCGTGGCAGAGCCGAGCGTGGGAGCGGAGGGGCCCGAGGCTCACAAACCCCACCTGTCCCCATCCCAATGCACACAAACCCCACCTGTCCCCATCGCACAAATCCCGCCTGTCCCCATCCTGTGACACACAAACCCCTCCTGTCCCCATCCCAGAGCGCACAAACCCCTCCTGTCCCCATCCCAATGCACACAAACCCCACCTGTCCCCATCCTGTGACACACAAACCCCTCCTGTCCCCATCCCAGGGCGCACAAATCCCACCTGTCCCCATCCCTGGCACTTACCTGCAGCTCGGGCTGGCCCGGGTGTGCGCGGGCTGCGGCGGGCCGGGGTTTTATACCGGGCCAGGTGTGAGTGGGAGCTCCGTGGTGCAAGGCGGCTCATTTGGGAGAGCCTGGCCCGGCGCCAGCGTTGGGGCCGGGAAACGCCTCCTTCCCGGCCGCACCGGCGGTTCCTCATCCCATCGGGGCTGGCGCCGCGCGGGAACGGCGCTGAGAGCCCACACCGGGATCCCACCGGCCCCAGCAGCGCCGGGTTTGGGGGGGATGAATATTCGGGATATTCGGGATATTCCCCAGCCGGGATGTGCCCCCTGTGCCACCCAAGACCCTGCACAGGAGCTGGTGGCCACCGTGACCACCGTGGCATCGCTGTCGGGGATCTCCCGAGCCCCACCCCGGCCACAGCCCCGGCTCTGCCCCCCACGCCCCCCCCAGCGTGGCAGGAAGGTGTTTGTGGGGCACCCCAAAAAGCCAGACCCCAAAAGCCAGACCGGCGCCAGGGCGATTTGGGAACGGCCCCATCCATCACGGGGTGACCCCAAACCAGCACCCCAATCCCCACCACGAGCCGGGGGCTCAAACCAGGAGCCCCCCAGCAAGAACAGCAGCGATGCTCAGGCTCGGGGAAACCTTTTCTTTTATTTTTCAGAGGCCCCGTCACTTCTTGGCCGCCTTGTCCCTGCGCACGGCCTTGGCCAGCTCCCCGACCAGCCGCCAGAACTCCCCGAATCTCAGCTCCTCGTCGTTGTTCACGTCCAGCTCGCTCATCTTCTCCTCCAGGGAGGGCACGTCCTGCCGGGGGGGGCACACAGGAGGGGCGGCTCGGCCGCTTGGAGCCCCCCAGAAATCGGGATGGGCACGAGGGGAGCAGGGGCTGCCAGACCCGGGGGGACCGGGACAGAACCGCGGTTCGGGGGGACACCGGGGCACCGGGAACAGCCCCCCTGATATGGGGGACACCGGGGCACCGGTTCAGGGGGACCTCCGGGGGACCAGGAGCAGCCCCACGGTTCACGGGGACCCCCGAGGCACCGGTTCTGGGGGACCCGAGGATCGGGAGCAGCCCCGCAGTGCAGGGGGACCCCCGGCAGCAGCCCTGCGGTTCAGGGAGACCCCCGGGGGACCAATTCAGGAAGACCCCCGAGGGATCAGGAGCAGCCCCGTGGTTCAGGGCGACCCCCGGGAGCAGCCCCACGGTTCATGGGGACCCCCGGGACACCGGTTCAGGGGGACCCCCGGAGGATCAGGAGCAGCCCCGCGGTTCAGAGCGACCCCCGGGGCACCGGTTCTGGGAGACCCCCGGAGTACCGGGAGCAGCCCCGCGATTCAGGGGGACCCCCAGGAGCAGCCCCGTGGTTCAGGGGGACCCCCGAGACACCAATTCAGGGGGACCCTCAGAGCACCGGGAGCATCCCCAAGGTTTAGGGGGACCCCCGGGGGACCGGTTCAGGGCGACCTCCGGGGGACCGGGAGCAGCCCCACGGTTCACGGGGACCCCCGGGAGCAGCCCCACGGTTCACGGGGACCCCCGGGAGCAGCCCCACGGTTCACGGGGACCCTCGGGGGACCGGGAGCAGTCCCGAGGGGACCCCCAGAAGACCGGGAGCATCCCCACGGTTTAGGGGGACCCCCAGGGACCCCCCCGATGCTGCTGCCGCCCCCCCCTCACCTTCATCATGTTGGGCAGCTGGAGCCGCACCAGCTCCTTGAACTCTCCGGTGCTCAGCGTCCCCTTCCTGCCCTCCTTGGCGGCGAAGGTGACGAACACGGTGACGATGCGCTCGATGGCCGCCTCCAGCTCGGTCAGCTCGGCCACATCGCTCGCTTCGCTCCGCTCGGTCCCTTCGGGCAGCTCGGCCATGGCACCGGACACGGGGCTGCAGGGACGGGAGCCCAGAAAGGGTCGGGGATGTCCCAGGGGGGACCCTCGCCCCTTCCCCAGCCCAGAAAGGGTCGGGGATGTCCCAGGGGGGACCCTCGCCCCTTCCCCAGCCCTGCGAGGGCTCAGGAGGGTCCCGGGGGTTGCGCAGGACCCCGGTGGTGACACGGGGACATCAGGGGTCCCCAGAGGGAAGCGAGGAGGCCGCGCTCACCCCTGGCTGTGCCCGGGAGGTTTCGAGGGGTTTGGGGCACTTTTGGGGCGTTTTCAGGAGGTTTTATACCCGCGCCGCAGGAGGGGACAGCGCAGCCTTTGTGTCCCCCCCCGTGTCGCGCCGGTGTTGGGTTTCCTGATGCAGCCGGACGGACGCGGAGTCACCGCCCGTCCGTCGGTCCGTCCGTCCCTCCCCGTCCGGGCACCGGACCAAACTCGGCCTGAAGTGGCCGCGGCCTCGGCAGCTCCGGTGGGGACAGGAGGGGACCGGGAGCGTCACCGGGGCTGCGGCATCACCGGGACCGTGCACGGAAACATTCCCGAAATCGGGAGGGGTTGGGGTGGAAAAGACCCCCGAGGTGATTAAATCCAAACTTTGAGCTCCATCCCGGGGATACAGGGCAGGTGTCACCTTCCCTGCAGGGTTGGGGACCAGGAGGTGACCCCAGAGCCGCGGTGACATCCCGGTGACATCCCCGGCGGTGTCACCGAGCCAGGCCCGGCTGGGCCCGCACCGAGTGAGAGTTGTGACTCAGCCGCCCGCTGACATCATCCCTATTAATAGTGGGCTCTGTAAAAAATTAATTAATCCCAATTAATTAGGGGGTTGGAACGGCCCGGGCCCTCCCCTTTAATCAGTGGGTATTTATAACATGGCAGACCTGGCACTCCCCATTCCCACGGGGACCCCAAATTGTGTCCCACACCTCGAGGGGACCCTCAGCCTCAGGACTGTCCCCAATGTCCCCAACCAGCTGCAGCCCCCCAGGGTCACATACAGGAATTTGGGGTCCCAAAACTCCAGAGGTGTTTTGGGGGTTTAGGACAGGGGTGTCCCTGGCACAATGTCACAATTGTCCACCTCAAGACTGTCCCCATTGTCCCCAACCAGCTGCAGCCCCCCAGGGTCACATGCAGGAATTTGGGGTCCCAAAACTCCAGAGGTGTTTTTGGGGTTTAGGACAGGGATGTCCCCAGTACAATGTCACAGTTGTCCACACCCAACATGGGTGACAAACTGTCCCATTTCCAGGGTGACACGTGGGAATTGGGGGTCTCAAAACCCCAGGGCTGTTTTTGGAGTTTAGGACAGGGATGTCCCCAGTACAATGTCACAATTGTCCATCTCAGGACTGTTCCCAATGTCCCCAATGTCCCCAACCAGCTGCAGCCCCCAGGGTCACGCACAGAAGTTTGGGACCCCCAAACCCCAGGGGTGTTTTAGGGCTGAGGACAGGGATGTCCCCAGCACGATGTCACAGTTGTCCACACCCAACATGGGTGACAAACTGTCCCATTCCCGGGGTGACACGTGGGAATTTGGGGTCTCAAGACCCCAGGGGTGTTTTAGGGCCGAGGACAGGGATGTCCCCAGCACGATGTCCCTGTCACCGGGCTGTGCTGAGCCCTGGGACACTGACGGGGACAGGGAGGCTCCCACGGGCGCTGTCCCCACCCCACAGTTGTCACTCCAGCTCACGGGGCTGGAATTGGTTTCCTGCAGCCCCATCCGGCCCCGGCAGGACGGGAGGGGACACGGGACGGGGCTGGGACGGTCCCCGAGCCCCACATCAGGACACCGGGGTGGCCTCTTGGGAAAGGCCGGGTGAGTCAGGGCCAGAGCGGGGACGGGTTTGGGGTGAATCAGAGCCCCGGAGCCAGGCGGGCCCGTGACTCCTGAGCCTGGAATTCGGGCTGAGGAAGGGGCAGGTGCCCCACAGCGGGACGGGAGGGGACATCCAGGGGGTTCTGTCACACTGGGATTCCCATCGGGACTGTCCCCGTGGGCAGGGGGGTGACATGGACTTGGGGACACCAGCGGGGACAGGAGGGGAGCAAGGAGGGAACGGGACTGAGGACATGGAGGGACAGGGACCATGTAGGGACTTGGGGTATGTAGGGACAAGGACACGGCCATATAGGGACTCAGGCCATACAGGCACAGGGACCATATAGAGCTTTGGGCCATATAGGGACAGGGATGGGACCATATAGGGACTTGGGCCATACAGAGATTTGGGGCATATAGGGACAGGGACCATGTAGGGACTTGGGGTATTTAGGGACAGGGACAGGGCCATATAGGGACTTGGGCCATATAGGGACAGGGACCATGTAGGGTCAGGGACAGGGCCATATGGGGATGGGACCATATAGGGACTTGGGCCATATAGGGACAGGGACCATGTAGGGACTAGGATGGGGGCCATACAAGGACAGGGAGTTTGTAGGGACAGGGCCATGTAGGGATGGGACCATGTAGGAACTTGGGCCATACAGGAAAAGGGACCATATAGAGGTTTGGGCCATACAGGGACTTGGGCCATAGAGGGACAGGGATGGAACCATATAGGGACAGGGACCATATAGAGATTTGGACCATATAGGGACAGGGGCAAGGAAGATATAGGGACAGGGATGGGGGCATAGAGGGACAGGGACCATATAGGGCCAGGGCCATACAGGGACAGGGCCATATAGGGACAGGGGCAGGACCATATTGGGACTTGGGCCATATAGGGACAGGATGGGACCATACAGTGACAGGGACCATGCAGGAACTTGGGCCATATAGGGACAGGGACAGGGCCATATAGGGACTCGGGCCATACAGGACAACAGGACCCTGTGGGGGGGGTCAGTGTCCGCTTCCACATCCTCGTCCTGGGTTCTCCACACCCTGTCTGGGCTGGAGACCCCAACTGGAGATGTCACCACGGCCACCAGGGTGACCAACCCGGCAGTGACCCCTGCATGAGCTGGAGATCCCAACTGGAGATGTCACCACGGCCACCATGGCCACCACAGCCACCAGGGTGACCAGCCTGGGGACCCCAACTGGGGATGTCACCACAGCCACTACGGTGACACCAGCCTGGCAATGACCCCTGTTTGGGTTGGACACCCCAGTTGGGGATGTCACCACGGCCACCATGGCCACCAGGGTGACTAGCCCGGAGACCCCAACCAGGGATGTCACCACGGCCACCAGCCCGGCAGTGACCCCTGCATGGGCTGGAGACCCCAACCAGGGATGTCACCATGGCCACCAGCCTGGCAGTGGCCCCTGTCTGGGTTGAGGACCCCAGCCAGGGATGTCACCACGGCCACCAGCCCAGCAGTGGCCCCTGCTGGCCCCACCGGCTCTCGCTGGAGGGGACATTGGTGCCACAGAGCCACCACGGGCGGTGTCCCCAAGCCGGCCACCTCAGCTCCTCCCTTCCCAAAGGCCGAGGATGGCGAAGCCTCTTGCAGGCGATGGGATGTGGAGACAAGACCGGCCCAGCCCCGGCACTGGTTTAAACTGGAGCGACTGGTTTAGCTGGGTCAAAGTGGAGCAGAGGCTGGGACCTGTTCCAAGCTGTGTGTCAAGCTCCTGGCATGTCCCTTGCTGCTCCTGATTTGGGAAGAGATTCCTGGGATTCTGCCCTGGACCCCCCAGGACCCCCAGATTTGGGGTTCACCCTCAGTCCTGCTGTCCCAAAGGATTTGGGGGGGCTGGAATCCATTCTGAGATGTGTGTAAAGCTCCTGGCATGTCCCTTGTTTCTCCCACTTCTGAAAATCTGCCAATCCTATAGGATCCAGGACCCCCCAGGACCCCCAGATTTGGGGTTCACCCTCGGTGCTGCTGTCCCAAAGGATCTGGGGGGCTGGAATCCATTCTGAGCTGTGTGTAAAGCTCCTGGCATGTCCCTTGTTTCTCCCACTTCTGGGAATCTCCAGCCCTGCAGGGTTTGGGACCCCCCAGGACCCCCAAGAATTGGGGTTCACCCTCAGTCCTACTGTCCTAAAGGATCTGGGGGGGCTGGAACCTGTTTCAAGCTGTGTGCAAAGCTCCTGGCATGTCCCTTGTTTCTCCCACTTCTGAAAA
The DNA here is from genome assembly GCA_035040975.1 of Myioborus melanocephalus. NCBI lineage: Eukaryota > Metazoa > Chordata > Aves > Passeriformes > Parulidae > Myioborus > Myioborus melanocephalus. The sequence goes on along the minus strand of JAWWLS010000113.1, from coordinate 6,294,469 downwards.
TCTGCCAATCCTATAGGATCCAGGACCCCCCAGGAC
>JAWWLS010000113.1:6274592-6290251 GCA_035040975.1 Myioborus melanocephalus | reverse complement strand
GAAATCCACCCTGGCATCGTCCTGTGATCCACCTTGGATCCACCCTGGGCTCCCCCTCATGATCCACCCCAGGGTCCCCTCTGGGATCCCCTGGCACTCACACCAGAATCTCCCCTGGAATCCCCTTGGAATCCTCTCTGGGATCCCCCCCGGGATCCACCCCAGGATCCACCCTGGGAATGACCCCGGGATCCCCTCTGGAATCCACCCTCGAATCCCCCCTGGGATCCACCCTGGGATCCACCCTGGGATCCACCTCATGATCCACCCCAGGGTCCCCTCTGGGATCCCCTGGCACTCACGCCAGAATCTCCCCTGGAATCCTCTCTGGGATCCACCCCGGGATTCCCCCCAGGGGCGCTGGGATCGCCGCGATTCGGGAACAGGGGGGACAGGTCGGGACTCGCCCCGGGCGGCTCCGGAGGCGCCGGCACCGCGCCCGTGGGGCCGGAGGAACCGGTTGGGATCTCCCGGGAATGGGACAGGACGGGACGGTGGCCAAGGGCTCCGGCAGGGCCGCCAGCGCCATCACCCGCCCGCCGTCCCGGTTTGGAACCGGTAATATAAATAATAATATAATTAGAGTGATAAAAATTTGGATAATTTGGATTTAGGATAACATGAGACAATAAGAAGGCAACACAATACAGACGGTCTGGGTACCTTTTCTGGGCAAAATAAGCCCGAAAAAAGCCCCACGTTAACAGAGGATTAACCCTTAAAAGCAACAGCCTGTTGCATATTCATACAACTCATACATGATGCATAAATTCCATTCCAATCCTAATGTCATCTTCAGGGTTGAGCAAAGCAGGAAGAAGTTCGTTTCTTCTGATAATGGAGCAATAAATTCTTTTTCTCTGAAAGATTTAGGTGTCCTGTGGCTGCTATCTCGCTGTGAGTCCTTTCTTTAAAAAAAGAATCTTACACAGCATAGTTTCTATTTTAACATTGTGTTATAACCTAAAACTATATTTAACACACTACTTAAGGGAATTTATAAAGCATCACTTTCTGACATAACACATTTAATATTAATTTTAATATTTTCCAAAAGCCAATCATAAAATACGCATTTTTCACACCATGGTTCCATGACGATTCCATGACAGTTCCCTGACGATTCCATGACAATTCCATGACAGTTCCCTGACGATTCCATGACAATTCCATGACAATTCCATGACGATTCCGTGACAATTCCATGATGGTTCCATGACAATTCCATGACGATTCCATGACGACAACGCTCCCTATGACGTCACCAGGACTCCACCCCGAATTCCCGCCAGAACGTTTCCTCCTCCCATTCGCCCCGCCCCTTTCCCCGCCCCTCCGAGGCTCCACCAATCACCGCCCAGAGAGGGCGGGGCTCGCCCGGCAGGGGCGTGGCCCGGAGCGCGGCCGCCATTTCGGCGGGGGCGGGAGCGGCGCGGGCGCCATTTTGTCGCGGGCGGCTGAGGGAGAAACGGCGGCGGCGGCGGGAGCGGGCGGAGCTCAGCGCCAGCCCCGGCCCCGCGCCGGCCCCACACCGGCCCCGCAATCACCCGCTCGTCCGCCGGAGCCACCGGAGACCTGGCGACCGTGTGCTTCGGTGAGTGAGCGGCCCGGGGGCAGAGAACCGGGGGGGCGATCCTGAGGGCCCGGGGGTTGTCCCCTCACGATCCCCCTCACGATCCCCCTCATGATCCCCTCACGATCGCCTCATGGCCCCCTCAGGGTCTGAGCTTTTTCCCCTGACCGGGCTCCAGAGCCGGGCCTGAGGGGGCGGAGCTGATTTTTTTTCCCCCTCAGGAAGAAAAACGCTTTAAAAACCACTTAAAATTAAAAAAGCTGCTGTATATTAAGATAAAATTATTAAAAAGAATTTAAATCAGGAATAAGGATTTCTGTTGTCGCCATTTCTAAGTATAAATCTTCTTAATAAAACGGTTTTTTTAGGGTATTATGGAGTAAGCGCATCCTGGTCGTCATCCACCCGTTAAATTTGCTGCTAATTATAAATTAAATTTATAAATCGATCCGCAGAGCTCGGAGGTTGGAACCAGCGCGTTTCTGTAGCATCCAGCACTGAGGGAGATTTAAATCCCTGCCCTGAGGGGATTTAAACCTCCATGTTTTTAAAGGATACGATGCTTCTGTAGCATCACCTTGGGTTTTTATTCCCAATTTTATTCCTTGTGCCCTTATAATTGGGATTTGCACCTTGGTCATGCTAAGAACGTGGGAAATGTGGAGGTATCACTGTGCTAAAGGCATTTGGGTGTTATTTACAGCTGGTTTTTTATGTTATTATTCAAAAAACCACTAAGTTATTCATTGCAAAAACATACATTTTTACTAAAGGTAAATTAAAATAACTCCCTTATTTATTAAACCTGGTAGAGGTTAGAAAACATGAAAAATACATAAACACAATATTTATAACTTGTCTTACTCTTAGTTTTCTCCACACAGAGTTTTTTTAATATTTAATCATGTAAATATGTAAAAAATGTATTATTTGCTGTCTAGGCTTCTGGTTTGCATCTTTGCTCTGAAGATGCCATTTGGTTTCCATCTTGCTGCTTGATTTTTTTATTATTCCTCCTAATATTGCTAAAGCATTCACTGTAAAAAGATGAATTTTTGGTAAGGGAGAAATAAAGGAATTCCCTGATTTATTAGAACTGGGAGAGGGCTAAAAAGCATTAAAAATCCCTGAGCCAGAACTGAAAAATTTTGGCAGAGGGCTAAAAATCATTGAAAAAAATGAATATATTACACATAACCTGCAGTAATCTTGATTTCCTTCACACATGGAGGCAGAGCAGAAGGGATTTTTAGTATTTAGTGATATAAATGTGTGCTAAACGTCTAAATTTTCCTTTTTGGGCCTTTTTTTTTTGCAGATTCTCTGAAGATGGCTGCACAGTCAGCACCGAAGGTCGTGCTAAAGAGCACCACCAAGATGTCTCTGAACGAGCGGTGAGGAAGCCAACGGCACCTTCAGCTCCTAAGAAATCATATATATATTTTTTTAATTTTTTTTATTTTTTTTAAACTTAATTCTCACTATCCAAAAAAAAAAAAAAAAACCAAAAATCCAAAAAAAACCCACCGTGGTTTTTCCGCCCTCTTTTAACCTCGTCCAGCGAGCGGGTGCTGCCTTCCACACCCGCCTTACCCAAGGTTAAAAGGGCCAAAACCAAAATTCCGGAGGGGATTTCTCCGTGCTTTTAGTTGTCGTAAATCCGGTGGGATGTGTTGTAAGAGCAGAGACCAACCTCACACCCTCCCTGTCTCTCCCACATGTTTTGACATCGGTATTTTGGCTCTGCTGCCGCGCCCGAGGGTCCCGCCCGCCCGGGTGGGCTCTGTAAGAGGCCGGCGGCGGCCTCGGAACCGGCCCGAAGGCCCTTCCGGGCCTTGTAAGAGGCACCAGCTTTGGCTCCACCTCCATCTCTCGCTGTCCTCGAGCTCTCCCCGTGGCTCATCCCGCTGGCTTTGTCCGCGTCTGGCTCCTCCGTGATCACCCGCGGCCGTCCGTCCGTCCGTCTGTCCGCCTGAGCGCGCTGGGATGGGGCAGCACCTGAGCCCAGGGGCGCCTTGCTGGCTGCTTCCCTCCCTGTCAGCCCAAACTCCTCTTTTATGGCATTAAATTTCATTTCTGTGGGATGAATTTCATTTTTAGGAAGTGGATTTTGGTTTTAGGGAGTGGGTTTCGTTTTTAGGAGGTGGATTTTGTTTTTAGGGAGTGGGTTTCATTTTTAGGAGGTGAATTTCGTTTTTAGGGAGTGAATTTCACTTTTAGGGGTGAATTCCGTTTTTAGAGGGTAAATTTCGTTTTTAGGAGGTGAATTTCGTTTTTAGGAGGTGAATTTCGTTTTTAGGAGGTGGATTTCGTTTTTAGGACGTGGATTTCGTTTTTAGGACGTGGATTTCGTTTTTAGGAGGTGAATTTCGTTTTTAGGGAGTGAGTTTCACTTGTAGGGGTTTTTAGAGGGTAAATTTCATTTTTAGGGGGTGAATTTCATTTTCGGGAGGTAAATTTCATTTTTAGGAGGCGGATTTTGTTTTTAGTGGGTCGATTTCAGTTTTAGGGGGTCAATTTCATTTTCAGGGAGTGTATTTCATTTTTTTGGGGTGGATTTAATTTTTAGGGAGTAAATTTCATTTTTATGGGGCGAGTTTCATTTTCGGGAGGTGAATTTCATTTTTAGGAGGTAAATTTCCTTTTTAGGGGCTGGATTTTGTTTTTAGTGGGTAGATTTCAGTTTTAGGGGGTCAGTTTCATTTTTATGGGGTGGATTTAATTTTTAGGGAGTAAATTTCATTTTTAGGAGGTAAATTTCCTTTTTAGGGAGTAGATTTTCTTTTTATGGGGTAGATTTCATTTTTAGGGATTAAATTTCCTTTTTAAGGGGTGAATTGCCTTTTTAGGGGGTAAATTTCATTTTTAGGAGGTGGATTTTGTTTCTAGGGAGTGAATTTCATTTTTAGGAGGTGAATTTCATTTGTAGGGAGTAAATTCTCTTTTTATGGGGTTAATTTTCTTTTTATGGGGTGAATTTCATTTTCAGGGAGTAAATTTCCTTTTTATGGGGTGAATTTTCTTTTTATGGGGCGAATTTCATTTTTAGGGATTAAATTTCATTTTCATGGGGTGGATTTTGCTCAGCAGCTCCCAGGAAGCTGCTGGAGCTCAGGAGCTTTATTTACCCCCTCTCTCCAATGGAGAAATTAAATTCCTCATCAATTCCCAAGTGGCCTCATTTCAGGAGATGCTCTGGGTGGTGGAATTTTGTACAGTCGTGGTTGGAAAAAGCTTTAACATGATCCCTTCCAACCTGATGCTGGAGGACACCAAGCGTGGCCTCTTCCCAACCTCCCTCCTTGCCTGGAATTCTGACGCTTTTCCCAGATTTTTTTTGGGGCTTGATTTGGCTTTTGCTGTCCTGTTTCTCCCCCTCTCTGTCACGACCATCCCCGCTTCCTGCTGGTTGTCACCCCCTTCTGCCATCTCTAACCCCACTAACCTCCAGCTTTCTCATTCCCACTGAAAATTTCCAAAAAAAACTTCCACCTCATTCCTGCCTCTCCAGCGAGGGATCCGTAATCCCATAAGTGCCACTCTTTGCATAAAAAGGTTGATGGGAGCTGGAGCCCCACTTTAATTAAACCCCGTTTTATTCGACCTTGAAGCTTCACTAACATGCTGAAGAACAAACAGCCGATGCCGGTGAATATCCGGGCCACCATGCAGCAGCAGCAGCTGGCCAGCGCTCGAAACAGACGGCTGGCCCAGCAGATGGAGAACAGACCGTCTGTGCAGGCTGCTCTGAAACTCAAACAGGTGAGGCCAAAGGAGATTTGAGCCTTGCAGGAGGTGGAAAAAACAGCTCCGGAAAGAGAAAGAGGCCAGAGAAGGGAAGGGGATGGAGGGTGAGTGTGGGGAGCTCAGGGGGGATCTTCCGGTGCTCCGTAAATCCCTGACAGGAGGGTGGGGTTGGACACACGAGGAGGTTTTGTGCTGGGAAGGATTATCAGGGTTTGGTAGGGGCTGCCCAAGGAATTTTGGAGTGAAGGTGCCTGGATGTGGCACCTGGGCTGGGCACTCAGTGGTCTGGGAGGTCTTTTCCAACCTGGAGATAAAAAAAGGTGTTGGAGAGTGTCAAGGATGGAGAAAGGTCTGGAGGAGTGGCTGAGGGCACTTGGTGTGTCCTGGAGACTCAGGGATCTGCAGCTCTGATCCCTGGGACAGGGACAGGATCCTGGGAGTGGCTGGAGCTGTGCCAGGGAAAGGTTTAGGATGGATTTTAGGGAAAGGCTCTTCCCCTAGAGACTGCCCAGGCTGCCCAAGGAATGGGATGAAGCTGTGCCAGGGAGGTTTAGGATGGATTTTAGGGAAAGGTTCTTCCCCAGAAAGTACCCAAGCTCCCCAGGGAATGGGGTGAAGCTGTGCCAGGGAGGTTTAGGATGGATTTTAGGGAAAGGTTCTTCCCCCAGAGAGTGCCCAGGCTCCCCAGGGAATGGGGTGAAGCTGTGCCAGGGAGGTTTAGGATGGATTTTAGGGCCCCTAGAGGGTGCAGGGCACTGCCCAGGCTCTACAGGGAATGGGCGCTGTTCAGCTGTTCCAGGAGCTGTTCCCTGAGATGCCCAGGGTGGGATTTTGGGGTGTCTGTGCAGGGCCAGGAGTTGGCCTGGATGATCCTCATGGATCCTTCCCAACTCCGATCATTCCATAATCCCAAAAATGAAATACCTGGGAGGGACTGGCTGAAAATTTCCACTTTTTCCCTCAGACCAGTGACACGCTGTCACTCCTGGTTGTCAGTGGGGGTTGTCCCTCAGATCAGTGACACATTTTCATTCCCTTGTTCTCGGTGGGGTGTTGGGTGCTGCCTGTTGATGTCTCCTCTCTATTTTTCCAGACCAAAGGCTCATCCCGGGCTCCGGGAGCTGCTTCACCTCACAATCCCAGGGCAACAACATCCCCTAAAACCGCCCCCCTCCCTCTTTACCCTTACTGTGGTGGAACCCTGCGGTGTCCCCAATCCCAGATTGCTGCATCACTCCTGTCCCTCCCAAATCTTCTCTTCCAGAAGAGCTTGAAGCAACGCCTCGGCAAGAGCAACATCCAGGCGCGGCTGGGCCGGCCGGCGGGGACGCTGGCCCGAGGAGCCCTGGGCCAACGGGGGCTGGCCCTGGGCCAGCGGGGGCTGCCCCGGGGAGCCCTGCGGGGCCGCGGCGCCCGGGCCATCCTCCGAGGAGGGGTGGCACTCCGAGGTCAGTGCCCTGCCATGCCCCTGTGCCCCCACACGCCGTTCCCTCGGCTGAAATTCTCTTTATTGGTGTTGCTGATGTTGAGGGTGGGACGTGTTTTGGCTTGGCTGAACCAAAGAGGGGCAGCTGTGGGGTTTGTTTCACCACAGAGACACTTTTGGCCAGCTGGATCTCCCCAGAGACACTTTTGGCTAGGTGGATGTGTGGTGTTTCACCCCAAAAACACTTTTGGCCAGCTGAATCACCCCAGAGACACTTTTGGCAAGCTGGATGTGTGGTGTTTCACCCCAAAAACACTTTTGGCCAGCTAGATGTTGCAGTTGGGTACATGGAGACAAGTCCAGAGATTTCAGGGCTCTGCTGGTGGTGGGATGGAGCTTCCTCCCATGGAAGGTTCCTCAGGTTTCCCTCTGCCAGAGGAGCTTGAAGGTAATGGTGAAGGAAAGGAGTCAGTTCTGATGGAGGATTTTAATCCAGTTTTTATTCTGAATCCAGCAACAGCTCCAGCAGAACTCCTGGGCTGTGTGGTTGCTGGGGGAGAGGAGGAGGGAAGGGATAGGGAGCCACCAGCCAGGTACAAGGGACAAAGGACACCTGGATGTCCCAATGTCCCTCCTGGAATTCCAGGATTGACAGCTCAGCAGGGCTCAGGGTGGGGAAAGGAGAAATGACTGACACACCTGGCAGGGAAATACCAGAGAGGGTGAGATAAACCACGAAATCCCACCTCAGCAGCCATTTTTCTGGTTTCTGCACCCCAGGTCAAGGCCTGCTGCGTGGCGGGAGAGGCATCGCCCCCAGGATGGGCCTGCGCCGAGGCGGCATCAGGGGCCGCGGGGGCCCGGGCAGAGGCGGCCTGGGCCGGGGCGCCATGGGCCGGGGCGGCATCGGCGGCAGAGGTCAGTGCCTGGCAGTGCCAGGGTTAATGCCAGGGATCATCCAGATCCACCTGGGATCCCTCTGTGCTGGCTGTGGGGAGTGGAGCCTGCAGCCACAAGAGTTCCCAGCCTGGAATTGAAAGGTTTTATCCAAGATCTGCGTGGTTTTAAAACTGAAGCTCAGCAGGGGTGGGAGGGGAAAGCCAAGAGCCAGATGTTGGTGTTAGGGTGGGAGTGAGGAGTTCTTGGGAAGCTCCTAACTTGAGTGGTGAGAAGGAGCTGGGAGTGTAGCCATGAGTCAGGCATTCTCTGGGAATCACCAAGGGGCTGAGCGGGGTGGGAAATCATGGGATGGAGGCAGTGAGGGGTGGGAAATCCTGGGATGGAGGCAGTGATGGGATGCAGGCGGTGAGGGGTGGGAAATCCCAGTATGCAGACAGTGATGGGGTGGAAAATCCTGGGATGGAGGCAGTGAGGGGTGGGGTGAGAAATCCCAAAATGGATGAAATGAGGGGTGGGAAATCCTGGGAATGAGGGGTCAGAAATCCCAGGATGCAGACAATGATGGGGTGGAAAATCCTGGGATGGAGACAGTGACCCGGTGGGGTGAGAAATCCTGAAACGGACGAAATGAGGGGTGGGAGACCCTGGGATGCAGGCCATGATGGAGTGTGAGATCCTGGCATGGAGGGGTGTGCAATCCCATGAGTGAATGATGGAGTGTGCAATCCCATGAATGATGGAGTGTGCAGTCCCATGAGCCATGGAGTGTGCAATCCCATGAATGAATGATGGAGTGTGCCATCCCATGAATGAATGATGGAGTGTGCCATCCCATGAATGAATGGTGGAGTGTGCAATCCCATGAATGAATGGTGGAGTGTGCCATCCCATGAATGATGGAGTGTGCCATCCCGTGAATGAATGATGGACTGTGCCATCCCATGAATGATGGACTGTGCCATCCCGTGAATGAATGATGGACTGTGCCATCCCATGAATGATGGACTGTGCCATCCCATGAACGAGGGCTGTGCAGTCCCTGTCCCCATGCCGTGCCCGTCCCACCCCACAGGGCGCGGCATGGCCGGGCGCGGCCGGGGCGGTTTCGGCGGGCGCGGCAGAGGCCGGGGCCGCGGCAGAGGCTCGGCACGGCCCGCCCTCACCAAGGAGCAGCTGGACAACCAGCTGGACGCCTACATGTCCAAGACCAAGGGACACCTGGACGCCGAGCTGGACGCGTACATGGCACAGACGGATCCCGAGGCCGCCGACTGAGGGGCCGGGACTGCCGGGGCGGGCTCAGTCCCCGAGGGGAATCTCAGACTTAGTGTGTTCTTGGATGTTTTGATACTCTCTGTTGTATTAAACTTTTTTTGGATTGTTCTTTTCTGGGGATCTTCTTTGGTGGTTTGTTCACTGAGGATGGGATGGAGCTGCTGTGGAAAGTCTGGTGCTGCAGTGCCAGGGATGAACCCACGGATTGGGGACCAGGTGTTTCTGTGCCTGTGGAGCTCCATGGTTGGGTTTTGGGATGGTTTGTTGGGTTTTGGAATGGGTTTGTTGAGTTTTGGGATGAGTTTGTTGGATTTTGGAATGGTTTGTCAGGTTTTGGGATTGTTTGTTGGGTTTTGGAATGGGTTTGTTGAGTTTTGGGATGAGTTTGTTGGATTTTGGGATGGTTTGTTTGGGTTTGGGATGGGATTGTTGGATTTTGGGATGGTTTGTTGAGTTTTGGGATGGTTTGTCAGTTTTTGGGATGGGGTTCTTGGATTTTCAGACAGTTTGGTTGGGTTTTGGGATGGGTTTGTTGGATTTTTGAGATCAGCCCTTGCACATTTTGGGATGGCTGGAGTTCAGTTTAACCCCCCTAAAGCCAAATCAGCCTTCCCAACAGGAGACCCTGACTTTGGCTGTTTTTCTCCTCCCAAATCGTTGTTCTGCCCCAAAAATCCCTGTGGGGCTGAGGCAGGTGGAAAACTTCCCCATTTTAGTGGATTTTGGGGGGTTGAACTTTGAATTCTTTTGGCACCGCGTTTCTGTGTGGTTCAAGTGTTTGTTTAAAGAAATGAGAGGCAGAGACAGAAAATTCAGCCAGGACAGTGAAGTGGAAATTCCTCTTTTCCAGAACCGGCTCCAAAATTCATCATTAAAAAAAAAAAGAATTTTCATAACTAAAGGCTCTGTGCTTTTACCACGCATGATTTTTTTTCCTGTTTCCTTGGAATTTTGCATTTTTTGTTACCTAAAGGAGAGAGAATTCCCAGGGTTCTGTGTGGTGTTTTCTCTGGAAATGGGATTTTCCTGAATTTACTCGGCAGGGCAGAAGGAAGGGGAGGGCACCGGGAATCCACCGGCTCCTGCTTCCTTCCCGGTGCGGCGTTCCCGGGGATAACCGGGGTCGGACCCGCGGGATAGCCGGGGGATAACCGGGGCCGGACCCGCGGGATAACCGGGGATGGACCCGCGGGATAACCGGGGGATAACCGGGGCCGGACCCGCGGCGTTCCCGGTGGGAGCCGGGCCCGGCGGCGCCAGGGGCGGGGCCCGTCTGGGGGCTGGCGCCGTGAAAGCTCGGCCGCGATTGGCTGGCGGGGCGAGGCCCGGCTGTCACGGGCGCTGCCATTGGCTGAGGCGCGGCGGCGCCTCACGCGCTCCGGCCGCTCCTTTTGTTATTGCAGGGCCGGAGTTGGGAAAGGGCCGAGGGAGCGGGAACGGGACCGGGGAGAGGAGGAGGAGGAGAGGGCTGGGAGGAGGAGGAGAGGGCTCAGAGAAGGCGAGGGGGGCTGAGGGAAAGGAGTGACAGGAGGAGGAGGAGGCTGAGGGCAAGGCAGAGGACTGAGGGTGGGAAAAAAGGGCAGAGGACTGAGGGGAAGGTGGGGGGCTGAGTGCAGGACAGGGGGCTCAGGGCAGGGCAGGAGGCTGAGGGAAAAGCAGGAGCTGAGGGAAGAGCAGGGGGCTGAGGGGAAGGCAGGGCAGGGGCTGAGGGGAAGGCAGGGGTCTGCAGGCACGGCAGCAGCACCGTGAGCCGGAGGAGATGCGGCGGGAGCCGGGCCGCGAGTGACGGCAGCCGGGGCCGGTGCAGGTGAGTCCAGCCCGAGCCACCCTCGGTCCCCTGAAGGTCCCCGCTGTGTCCCCTCCTCCTTGAAGCGTGTCACCCCTCAGAACCCCTGCGCTGTCCCTGTCACCCTCCCGTGGTGTCCCAGGAACATCTCTAGGATGAGTTTAAGGACTGGGATCAGCCGGGGGTTCCCCTGGCGGGGCGATGTGGGGTGAGGACTGAGCCCAGCTTACCCCAAACCCGAACTGGACTGAGCCCAGCTTACCCCAAACCCGAACTGGACTGAGCCCAGCTTGCCCCAAACCCGAGCGGGCTGAGCCCAGCTTACCCCAAACCCGAGCTGGACTGAGCCCAGCTTGCCCCAAACCCGAGCGGGCTGAGCCCAGCTTGCCCCAAACCCAAGCTGGACTGAGCCCAGCTTGCCCCAAACCCGAGCGGGCTGAGCTCTGCAGAGGGACAGGAATGGCTCTGACCCTTCCAGCCTTCCCTGGAGCAGCTTTGGGATGCAGGGAGGGAGAGCAGGACCCCAAATCCCCTCTCCCACCGCTTTTAGCCCCAAAACACGAGGCAGAGCATGGGCAGGGAGCAGGGATGAGATGCCCGGGATGAACCCCAGAGCCTAGCGTGGGGCTCAGGGTCTCACCCCCCTCAGCATCCCTGGAAGTGTCCCCACACCGAGATGGTATCTTGGGGACACGCGGAGAGCGCTGGCAGGACACTCGGGCTCCCTCGCAGTCGCAGATAAGGAGGGAGCAGAGCGCGGCGTTTGTTGTGTCTGCCGCCATCCCAAGGATTTTCCAGGCTCTGGCGTGAGCAGGGGCTGGCAGGAAAGGGAGAAGCCGGCAGGGAGAGACAGAGCGGGGTTAAGGAGCGGCGCCAGGCTGGGCTCTGTTTAGTCTGGGCTCGGCGGCGGCTGCGGGAGCGGCTCCGTCCCCGTGGCACCGGGCACGGACACAGCCCTGCTCCGTGCCAGGCTGGGGACAGCGCTGTCCCCGAGCTGATGCCACCATCCAGCTCTGCCTGGGGACACCCCGAGTGTCCCTGAAAACTGTGCTTGGTCACCTCAGCCCAAGCTGGGGACAAACTCTGGCACTCAGGGAGCACAGAACGCAGGCTTGAGGTGACATGGCATTGTCACTGGAGGGTGCCACCTTCCCTGGTGCCAGCAGCTCAGTGTCACCTGCAGCAGGGTGACCCGCTGGGGACAAACTGGCACTCGGGTCGTGCCATCAGCCAGGGAGCACAGAATGCAGGGTTTGGGTGACATCTTTGTCACTTGGAGGGTGCCACACACATCCCTGGTGCCAGCAGCTCGGTGTCCCCTGCAGCAGGGTGACCCGCGGGGACACGCCATGTCCCTGGGCGGCGACAGCGGCCCCGGCATCGTGCACAGCCTGCTGTGCCACCGGCAGGGAGGGGACAGCGAGGCCTTCGCCCGCCGCGCCATCCAGAGCCTGCTGAGGAAGCTGAAGGAGAAGAGGGACGAGCTGGACGCGCTGGTGGCCGCTGTCACCTCCGGAGGGGCCCAGCCCGGCCAGTGTGTCACCGTGCAGAGAACCCTGGACGGGCGGCTCCAGGTACCCCGGGACACCGGGACGGGGGCTAAACCCCCCTGGGGACCCCCGGGATGGGGGGGACACGGGTAAACGCCCCCCAAATTAGGGGGTCCTGCGTGCTGGGGGGCTCTGGGTCCTGCGGGGCCGGCTGGGCTGGGTCCCCTGCCCGCAGCCCCCTCCCCTCCGCGGCCCCCCTGCCCTGCCCGGTGAGTCAGAGCCTGCTGCAGCCGGGGGAGCGGGGAGGGGGCGTTTGTTGTGTCTGGAACTGCGGGGAGACCCCCGGCCTGGCGCCGGCTCTGTGCTGGGGGGGCTGGAGGGGGTCCCGGTTTGAGGGTTTGGGGGATCCCGGTGTGGGGGTTTGGGGGGTCCCGGTTTGAGGGTTTGGGGGGTCCCGGTGTTGTCACCCTGAAGTGATCCCAGTATTGTCACCCTGAGGGAATCCCAGTGTGGGGGCTTAGGGGGATCCCAGTGCTGTCACCCCAGGGAGGATCCCGATATTGTCACCCTGAGGGGATCCCAGTGTTGTCACCCCGGGGAGGATCCCAGCGCTGTCACCCTGAGAGGATCCCGGTGTTGTCACCTAGGGGGTGATCCCGATATTGTCACCCTGAGGGAATCCCGGTGTGGGGGCTTAGGGTGATCCCACTGTTGTCACCCCAGGGGGATCCCGGTGCTGTCACCCCAGGGAGGATCCCGATATTGTCACCCCGGGGACAACCCTAACCCTAACCAGTGCTGTCACCCCAGGGGGATCTCAGTGTTGTCACCCCAGGGGTGATCCCACTGCTGTCACCCCAGGGAGGATCCCAGTATTGTGACCCCGGGGAGGATCCCAGTGCTGTCACCCTGAGAGTATCCCAGTGCTGTCACCCCGGGTGATCCCACCGTTGTCACCCCGGGGTGGGGTCCCAGCCCGTCCCTCCCCTCCGTGTCCCCCGCCCCGCAGGTGGCCGGCAGGAAGGGTTTCCCGCACGTCATCTACGCGCGGCTGTGGCGCTGGCCCGACCTGCACAAGAACGAGCTGAAAGCCGCCCGCTTCTGCCGCTTCGCCTTCCACCTCAAGTGCGACAGCGTCTGTGTCAACCCCTACCACTACGAGCGCGTGGGGACCCCCGGCAGCGGTGAGCCGGGACCCCCGAAACGGGCAGGGTCACCGAGGCTGAGGGGTCACCAAGGCTGGGGGGTCACCGGCACCCCTAATCCCCCCCAAACCTCTCCCGCAGGTCTGAGCATCCCGAGCGCAGGTGAGACCCCGGCCCGGGGCCCCCCCGGAGGCAGCCGCGGGTCCCCGTGTCCCCCCATGGTCTCCGGTGTGTGTCCCCCGGCCTCCCCAGCGCCCCCGGTGCCGCGCCCGGTGAAGGAGGAGTTTGTCCATGACTGTGTGCAGATGGAGCTGCCAGACCTGGGGGTCGAGACCCCCGCCCGGCCCCAGCGAGCGCTGCCCCCTGAGCCCCCCCGAGTGCCCCCCCGGACCTACCCTGCGCTCCCCATGGCGCCCCAAGGTGAGACCCCCACCCTGAGAGGGTTTGGGGCATCACCCTGAGCCCCCCAGCCCACAATATACAAATATATATAGATATAAGTAGATATAAATGTATAAAAATATAAATATATATGTAATATATAACAATATATAAATATATAAAAATATATAAGTATATGAAAATATATAGATATAAATATATTAAAATATACAAATATATAAAATATTAAAATATATAATATATAAAAATTATATAAATATATAAAAATATATAAGTATATGAAAATATATATAGATATAAATATATAAAAATATACAAATATCTAAAAATATTAAAATATATAATATATAAAAATTATATCGATATATTAAAATATACAAGTATATTAATATATGTAAATATATAAATATATAAATATATAAAGTATATAAATATCTAAAAATATATATAAATATAATATCTAAAATATATAATATATAATATATAATATATAAATATACTTAAAATATATAAAATATATACATAATATATAAATATATATTAAAATATATAGAAAATATAAATATATATACATATATATAAATTGATTTATATAAAAATTAATAAATCAAACCTTCTAAAACATAAAATCAACATCTTCCCCTACAGCGACCCCTCAGGACCCCCTGGCCCACCCCGAGGGCCCCCCAGCACAGAACGGGTACCCCAAACCCCCCCAGCACGGTAAGTATGGGGGTACCCCACTGCCCCCCAACCCCTTTGGGGGGACCCTCCTTATGTCCCCCCGTGTCCCCCTGCAGGTTCACCGCTGAGCTGGAGCCCTGCCACCATCTACAGCCCGAGTCTGGGGGGGTCCCAACCCCCTCCCCAGCACCATCCCAGCAGCCAGAGCCACCCCCAGCCCCCCCAGCACTGCTGTAGGTTTGGGGGGCTCTGGGTGAGGATTGGGGGGGATCTTCAAGGTGCTGACCCCCTCTCTACCCCACCCAGGGCCCCCCATGCTCCAGCCCCCCGTGTCCACCCACCCTGGTGAGTGCCCCCCACCCTCCTTAGCACCCATGGGTGCCGTGACCCCCCCATAAATCCCAATTTCCCCGATTCCAGGCCCGGAGTTCTGGTGCTCCATCGCCTACTTCGAGCAGGACGTGCAGGTGGGGGAGATCTTCAAGGTGCCCTCGAGCTGCCCCTCGGTGGTCGTGGATGGATACGTGGACCCCTCGGGGGGCGCCCGCTTCTGCCTGGGGCAGCTCTCCAACGTGCAGCGCT
Source organism: Myioborus melanocephalus (assembly GCA_035040975.1). NCBI lineage: Eukaryota > Metazoa > Chordata > Aves > Passeriformes > Parulidae > Myioborus > Myioborus melanocephalus. The sequence goes on along the minus strand of JAWWLS010000113.1, from coordinate 6,275,241 downwards.
GTGCTGCCAGCGAGAGGGCACGGTGGGTCGGGGGGCACGGGGGGGCATGGAGAGGGCACGGTGGGCACGGTGGGCCGGGGGGCACAGGGGGAATGGGAGGCACAGGGGATCGGGGGCATGGTGGGCACGGTGGGTACTGGAGGGTTAAGGGGGCACGGGGGGCACGGGGGGCATTGGACAGGGTGGGAGTAATGTGGGCAATCAGGTCTGGGAATGGGGCAGGGGGTCGCAGGGTCTGTGGGGCAAAAGGGGGAAAATCAGGGTGGGAGGGTTTGGGGAAGAACGGGGGAGAACGGGGGAAAGGGGAGGAAAAGGGAAAAATCAGGAGCAAAAGGGGAAATGAAGGTGATGGAGAAAAGAGGGGGCAGGAGGGATAATTGGGGCAGAACGGGGTGGGGGTAACAGAGGGTAATATCCCGAATTTTTGGGTAATTATCCCAAATTTTTCCCTCATATTCCTCCCCTCGGGGCGGAAGGGAGGAATATGAGGGAAAAATTTGGGATAATCAGGGCAAAACAGGGAGAACCTGGGGCCCGGGCTGGGCAGGTGAAACAGGGGGTTGGTGGTCCTGGGGGGTCTCGGGGGTCCTGGGGGAAACTCGGGGGTCCTGGGGGGGCTCAGGGGTCCATCCTGACGCCCTGGCCAGGC
>JAWWLS010000113.1:6221936-6234727 GCA_035040975.1 Myioborus melanocephalus | reverse complement strand
AGTGCTGTTTTGGCGGTGCTTTTAGGGCTGTTTTGGGGGGGCTTGTAGTGCTGTTTTGGAGGTGCTTTTAGTGCTGTTTTGGGGGTGCTTTTAGCGCTGTTTTGGAGGTGCTTTTAGTGCTGTTTTGGAGGTGCTTTCAGTGCTGTTTTGGAGGTGCTTTTAGCGCTGTTTTTGGGGTGATTTTAGTGCTGTTTTGGGGGTGCTTTTAGTGCTGTTTTGGGGGTGCTTTTAGTGCTGTTTTGGGGGGTTTCACACTAAAAGAGTGGTTTGTGACAGCCCTGTGCCCGCAGGGGAGCTGGCAGAGCCCACGGTGACCCGCGAGGTGCAGAACTGCTCGGACGGGATCTGCAGCTGCTCCCTGCGCTGCTCCGTGCCCGGCACCGACTTTGGGAACGTCTCCTACACCTGGAGGGTGGGGGATCACACGTGGAACGGGAGCTCCGTGGTGCTGCTGGTGAATGAAACATCCCAGGAGGAGCTGGAGCCGCTGACGTGCACAGCACGGAACCCGGTCAGCAGCAGGAATGTCACCGTCACCGCCCCCGGGGCGCTCTGCGCAGGTGAGAGCCGGGGACAGGCGGGGGACAGGTGGGGTGGGCTGATCCTGATCCCTGAGAGCAGGAAAAGCTGGGATTTGGGGTTGGGATGGGATGGGAATGTTGGGGTTGGGATGGGCTGATCCCGATCCCTGAGAGCAGGAAAAGCTGGGATTTGGGGTTGGGATGGGCTGATCTCGATCCTCTGAGAAACACGGGAAGGTTGGGGTCGGGATGGGCTGATCCCACTCCCCTGAGAGCAGGAAAAGCTGGGATTTGGGGCTAGGCTGGGCTGATCCCACTCTCCAGGCTCTGGCTCTCCCTGGAGCGCTGGCTCAGATGCACAGGGAAGCTCTGACCCGTGTCCCTTTCTCTCCCTTCAACAGCAATCACCACACACCCTCCCAGCCCAGGTAAGCTGTCACCCCTGTCCATGTCCAGCCACGCTCCCGAGTGTCCCCAGCTGTCCCCAAATGTCCCCAAGTGCCCGGGGCAGCTTTTCCATGCCCAGCTGAGAAGGGGAATAGGGGAGCCCAAGCCCAGCACCCTCCAGCTCCTCCCAAAATCCCTTTCCCGGGAATGTCCAGGCTGTTCCCAGAGGTGCCAGGGACGGGACAAGGAGTGGTGGCCACAAACCCAACCCCCAGAAGTTCCACTTCTGTTTGAGAACCTCTTCCCATGGAGTGTTCCCCTCTGGAGCCACCCCTAACCCACCTGGCTGTGTCCCCTGCTCTGGGTGACCCCGTCCTGGCAGTGCTGGGAGATCTCCAGAGTTCTTTCTGACCCAGCAACTGTGGGATTTTGGGATTCTGGGATTTGAGGATTCTGGGATTCTCCTGCTGCTGCCTCCACCCAACCGCTTGTCCTCGTCCAGCGCCGCCTCTGCCCCAACTTGGAGTGAGATCCTCTGGAATGAGGGATCAGGGTGGGATTTGAGGCTAAATTCCTTCTGCCCAGTGCCAGAGGAACCAGATTTATTTTGGGTTGTTGCAGCTGGATCTTCTCTTTTCAGGTGCCGACTCTGGCAACTCAGTTTGGATCCCACTCATAGCTGGAATTGGAAGTTGTGTGCTTGTTTTTGTTGTATTGATTTTCTTCACATTCTGCTGTAAATCCAAAGGTGAGCGTGGAAAACCATCCCTGGAACCCTGGGGAGCAGCAGGTGGGACCTGGGAGAGGCATTAGAGCCAGGGTGGGAGTGATTTGGGGTGGTTCTGAGGCTGATTTGGGGTGGAATTGGAGCGGATTTGGGGTTCTGATTTGGGGTTCATTTGGGGTTCTCTTGGCTCTGTCTCATCTCCCCTCATGGTTTGACAGATTGTTGGGTTTTTAGTTGTGGGAGAGCCCAGGGGTTGCAGGGTTGGGACCCTGTGGGGTGGAGCCAATCACCTGGCTGGGTTTGTGACTGAAACCACTGAAAGGAGCTGAACACATCTCTGTAGAAAAGCAGATTTTAAAAAAACCAACAAAGCCCAAGCTCTCTTTCCTCTGGCCTGGGCGCAGGTTACTGGCCGGCCCCACACAGCCAGGTTGGTGCAGGGCTGGGCTGAGATTTCTGCCTCAGCTGGGCCTTCCCCCAGGACTGTCCCAACACCACGAGCAGCCACAGGGCCAGGACCAGCACCAGGAGCAGCCACAGGGCCAGGACCAGCACCAGGAGCAGCCTCATGGCCAGCGCTGGGGGCAGCTCCAAAATCCGCGTGGCTGCGTTCTCTCAGCCTGGCCTGCAGTGGACTTTGCTTAGCTGCTTTTAGCCAGGTGTGCTGCAGACAGAAAGGCAAAAGCAGCAACAGCAGGTTGGTTTTTTTCTTTTTACCAGTGTCCTGCGTGAAGGAAAGGCTCAGGGGCAGAGATGGCAGGCGGGGCGACTCGCACGGTGCTGCTGGGGACATCAACACAGAGGCCGAGGTGTTTGTCTGATGGAGAGCCTGGAGGAGATCAACACTTTGCTGCTGTGCAACACTAAAAAACTGATAAAGCTATGAACAAACAAACCTGCACATTCTCTCCCAGCTGAAGAAAAGGACGAGGTGAAAACACATGAAGAAAATAACGTGAGACGCTGGAATGTAACTACCCTTTTCTTGTTGTGAGGTAGTATAGGGAATGGCAAAACAGGGTCAAAAGCTGTTAGGAAATAATGTTAGGGAAAAATTATTTATTGTCCTATAATTTTCTTTAGAATTTATTATTTATTTTGATATTTATGTAACAGTAACTGAAAAGAATGAGCATTAAGAATTAAAACATTCAGAATATTCCTCTTCTCCCTACAACTTTTCTTTTCCTACTGACAATCCAAAGTGACAAAACCTAAAATTTCAGTCAGTTTATTACCTCTAGAATTGTCTTCCTTCATTTCACTTAGGGAGAGAAGTCCCTCTTGTTAATGTTATGGCAACTTCTCCACAAGAAAACTGTTCTCTCGTGGCTCTCTTCATTCCATTCCCCCCATTTTGCACAAGCTGTGTGTTCATGTGCCATGTCAATTTATGGGGTGCTGTCAGAAAGATGAGCTGTTCAACAGCAAAGGTTCTCTTTATCTTAGGATTTCAACCTAAACTTAAAGGCATCTCCTCACCCCTCCCATCTGGGTCTTGATTCCTCTTCACTGACTTTGGTGTCTTCATGTTGCTCCTCTACACTCCAGTATTTTGTCCTTCCTCCCTCACTGGAGGATGGAAGCACTGAGAGATTTCATTTCTCACCTGGTGTGGACAGGCTTAGCCACTGGTTTACAGGCCAAACAACTGAGTTAGCAGAAGACCAAACTGATAAAATACGAGCAAGGAATAATACAAGCTATAAAATATTATAGCAAGGAAGAAGGCAAGGCCATTAGCATGGAAACTGATAGTATTAACACAAAAGGGGTATTTGAAGTGTGCCTTACTGAGCAACAGTAAGTGCCTTAATAATTTATTTGTTGTAAACACTTGACATTTCAATATTGATTTTGATGTAAATACCTTTCTGGCCTTTAGGCCAGAACTCAGCAGCCAGGCCAGACTCAGAACTCAGCAGCAGCACACAGAGGGGCTGGTGGCTTTCTCTTCTCCTTGCCCGCTGGTTATGGATGAACCCCAACAGTGGCGGAGTCTTGGCTGAGCCGGCCCAGCGCTGGGCTGCTCCTGGGGCCTAGCAGATCCCAGCTTGCCCTGGGCTTAGCAGCAGCCAAATGTCAGAAACACTAGCCACAGCCCAGCCCTGCCTCAGCTCCGCGACCTCCCATCCTCTGCCTGGGAGATGGAGGGGCCACCCAGCCCAGCCCCGTTACCTCTTTGCCAACCAAAAAAAAAAGATTTCCCGTGATTTTTTTGGGTTTTAACATGGGTGTTCCCAGAGGCCTATCAGCTTTGTCTTAGCATCGCTTCAGTGAGTCCCTCCCATGCAAAACCACCACATTTGTAGAGAAGTCTCCATGGCATGGCAAGAGAGACTCCTCTCCCCAACAGAGCTGAAGAAAGGCTATTCTGAGTAGATAAACTGACTGAAAGTCCCAGGTTTTGTTTCTTCACGTTGTCAGTGGGAAAGAAAAGAGGGTGTGGGGGGGGATAAGCATTCCAAAGGTTGAATCTGATTTCCTATTATTTTATTTTTGACTCAGTGAATAAAAATTTTTTTTATACCCTTCAAAGTTTTGAGCTCTTTAAAGGGACCCCTCCAGCGAGGGGCGCCGGGATCTGTAGTTCAGTAGGCCGTGCCAACTGCAAGGTGCACGAGGTGTCTGGACTACAACTCCCAGCGGTCTGTGCGGGCGCCACGCAGGGAGTGCTGGGAAATGGAGGCGCCGGGTTACGAGGCACTACAAGTCCCGGAGAGCAACGCGAGAGCGCGGGGAGGGGGCGTGGCCGGTGGAAGGGGCGTGGTCTGCGCTGTGAGGGGAATGGGGCGGACGAGCACGGAGGGGCTCAGAAATGGGGGCGGCTCTGGGGGCTACAGCGGGGTCACCCCCTCCCCAAGCCTGGGAACAGAGCAGAAACCCCCCACACCCAAAATTAGGGGGTACCAGATTCCCCCAGCCCACATATCCTGGGGGGTGAGTGGGGGACACTGCGACACACACCCCAAATTCTGTCCCACCCTCCCCAGGCACAGGCAGCAATTTGGGGTTCAGTTCTTTATTTGCTTCATTCAACACCCCCAAATCCGGGGGTGTCCGTAAGGGCACTTGTGGTTATGGTGGGGGGGGGACACTCACCCCCTCCCGGGGTCCTGAGGGGAGGGGGGGTCACAGCACCGATCCCTTGTGCAGATGGGGAAACTGAGGCACAGCGCTGAGAGAGGCACTTTGGCACTTTGGAAAAGGGGGGTGCAGGGTGGGAGCAAGAATGGGGGATCCCAGGCCGGGCTTGAATAAGAGAATAGTTTAGAGAGGGAAACTGAGGCACAGAGCTGGGAGAGGCACTTTGGCACTTCAGGGTACAGGAATCCCACGAGATCCTCCAAGGCTGGGGCGCAGATCCCGGGAGATCTCACCCCTTGACGAAGAGGATGGCGCTGACCAACGCGAAGCCGGCGAGGATCAGGATGACCTTGGGGATGCGATTCCGCGGTGCCCCCAACTCCTGGGGCAGAATCTCCAGGAAGGTGACGAAGAGGAAGGTGCCAGCCGCCAACCCCTCCAGCACGGCCCGGCACAGGCGCTGCCGCGGCCCCGCGCCCGCCGCCAGCGCCGTGCCCACCCCGACGCCCAGCGGGGACATCAGGGCCAGCAGCACCAGGCACGAGGCCACGGCGGGCGGGCGCAGGCGGCTCCGCAGCAGCTCCAGCGAGAGGCCGAAGGCCACGGCGCCCTTGTGCAGCAGCAGGGCCAGCAGCACCCGCAGCGCCGCCGCGTCCCCTTCGCGCAGCCCCAGCGCCAGCCCCTCCAGCACCGCGTGCAGCGCCAGTGCCAGCGCCAGCGCCCCGGCCCGCAGCGCCCCGGGGGCACCGGGCACCGCCGAGCCTACCGGGACACCGGGGCCGCCGCCGGGAGCCGCGGCCTGGATGGAGGAACCGTTGGGCAGCAGCGCCCGCGACTCCTCGGGAGGCTCGGCCAGCTCGCGCTGCGCCAGCGTCACCTGCTCCAGCACCAGCACCAGGAAAAAACCCATGGCCAGGATGAACTCAGGCAGGGGGAACTGCAGCTGTGGGAAAGGGACAATCAGTGACAAGGGGAAGGGGACAGTGGCAAAGGGAAGGGGACAGTGCCAAGGGGACAGTCAGTCAGTGCCAAGGGGAAGCTGCGGGCAGAGGAGGATCTGTCCGTGCATCATGTGACAGGGAAGCTGAGGCACAGAGCTGGGAGAGGCACTTTGGAGAGGCCAGGGGACGTTGTCACCATGCTGGCTGCTCCGCTGGCATCGGCCTGGCCCCGCTGTCCCTTCTCTGTTGTCCCAGCCACCCTGTCCTTCCTCATCCTCAATGTCCTTGGTGCCCCATTCTCACTGTCCCCCCTGCACTGTCTGTGTTCTGTCCTTGTCCCGCTCTCAATGTCCATCCCCACTGTCCATCCACTGTCCTTGTCCAACCCTCACTGTCCCCCCTGCACTGTCCCCATCCCAGTCACCTCCTCCCCACCAGCCCCTTTCCCAATCCCAGTGACAGAAACACCCGTGTGGACCGGGACACCCGTGGGAACAGGGACAGGTCCCTGGGGGTCTCACCGTGATGCGCAGCCCCTCCAGCGCCGCGGCGATGCTGTCCAGGTAGTCAGGCAGGAGGTCCAGCAGGAAGGTGCCCATGAAAACCCCGCCCGAGAAGCAGCTCACGAGGCTGAGCACGGGGCTGCGGGGGTCTGCGGGGGAAATTGGGGGGCTGAGACCCCAACGAGACCCCCCCTCAACCCTGCACCCTGCCAGGCTCCTTGGGGACAGCCCTGAGGTGGGGACAGCCCTGGCCCCAGCCTGTTCCAGACCCTCGGACACCCCCAGACTCCCCATGACCCCCGGGAACCCCCCAAATTCCATGAGTCCCCCACTCCCCGAACCTCTGAGACCCCGAGACCCCCTCAGACCCCCCATTCCCGGTACCGGGGGGCTGTCGGAAGCACCAGAGGGGCGCGAGGCCGCAGGCGAGGGGCAGCAGCAGCAGCAGCACCAACGACCCCAACTTCACCCCCAGCCCGGGCGGGGGCTGCGAGGCCGCCCCGGGGCTCCAGGCCAGCGAGGCCCCGATCCCGGTGTCTCCGATCCCGGTGTCCATCGTGCTCCCGGTGCTCAGCGCCCACAGCCGCCGGGGAAGCTCCGAGCCGCGCTGCGCATCGCCGGGAAGCGGGGCTGGAACGGGACGGGCCGGTCAGAGCCCGGTGACTCACCCGGCGCCGACATCCCCCCGCCCGGGGGCCCCGGGACACGGACAGGGCGGCGGGGAGGGACCGGAATGGGAACAAGGACCGGAATGGGAACAAGGACCGGGACCGGAATCAAGGACCGGGATGGCGAACTTGGGCACCACAGACCGCGTTAGAGGTCAAGGACCGCAAAGGGGGACCACGACCGCGATCGGGATCAAGGACCGGGACTGTGACCACGATCAAGAACCGGGATTGCGAACCGGGACCGAGCGGGGATCGGGAAACAAGGACCGGGAGTCCAGGATCGGCTTTTCCGGGACTGGGATCGGAACCGGGGCCGAGGACAGGAACGGGAGCCGGGACCAAGAACAGAACCGAGAACGGGACCCCCGCTCCCCCCTGCCCCGCACTCACCGCCCGCCGCATCCCAACGGCGTCCCGGGAACTCCGGGGGGCGGCGCCTCCGCCAGGCCAGCCAATAGCGACGCGGAATCCCCGGTGGCGTCACTGATTGACGCCCGGAACAGCCAATGGAAAGCGAGCAGAGCCCGCGCGGCCCCGCGGCCCCGGGAGCGCGCACGTGTCCGCTCGGCCGGGCGGGGCGGGGGAATCCTCCGGTTACCGAGGGTTCTTCCCGTTCCTGCACTCCCTGACCCCGTTACCGGGGCATCCCCCGTTCCTCCACCCAAATTCCGTTACGGGGGGCGCGGGGGGCACCGGCTCCGGTACAGAGCCACCGGCGGCCGCAGCGGAGCCGCCCCAAGCTCGGTTCCCCCGTTCCCGGTTCCACCGCGAGATCCTCCGGGACGCGGTACCGGGGCAGCCGCACCTCCCCCGGTGCCCCCGGTGCCCCGGTAGGGCGGCCGGAGCCCCGAGCCCCACGGTGGGAGGGATGATCCCGGCCCTTCCCGGCACGGGGCGGGACTTGGCCGCGTTCCCCGGGATCCCGGAGATCCTGGTGCCCGGCGCCGGCACCGGGCGGAGGCGGCGGCACCACCGGGGACCGGGGGACCCCGAGGAGGGGGCGCGGGGGGTTCATCCCCGGGGGTCCCGGCACGGGAGATCCCGCGGGGGGGGTCCCCAGGGAACCCCAATGGAGCCACCGGAGCTCTCGGAGCCGGACGGGCTCTTCCCGGATCCCGCCTCGCTCCCGGTGCCGGTGCTGAGCTTCCAGACCTTGACGCTCCCGGAGGATGATGTGAGTGGGGGCGGGAGGGGCGCGGGAGGGCAGGACCCCCCCGGGGACACCGCGATGTCCCGGGGGTCCCGTCACGCGTCCCCCGGCCCGGTGTCCCCGCAGGGCAGCGGAGCCGAGGAGCTGCTGGGGCTGACGGTGAACCCCGACATCGCCTGCGGCCTCGGCACCGGCCCGGAGCCCCCCCCGGTGCTGCTGGAGGTGGTTTGTGACCTCAGCACGCCCCTGGACCCCTCGCTGTTCCCCGGCATCCAGCTGGCCCCTCACCCCGACCCCCAACCCACGGTGAGTCCCCGCACCCCCAGCTCACACCCGGACTCCCCCAGTTCATCCTCGGACCCCCCAGTTCACTCCTGGACCTCCCCATCTCGCTCCCGGACCCCCCAGTTCACCCCAGGTCACCTCCAGAGCCCCCAGCTCACCCCCGGACCCCCCAGTTCACCCCAGTCCCTCCCTGTCGCGCAGCTCCAGCTGACGGAGGAGGAGAAGCGGCTGCTGGCACAGGAGGGCGTGACCCTGCCCGGGGCCCTGCCCCTCACCCAGGTACGGGCGGGGGGGACACGGGGGGCTCGGTGGGACCGGGGGGGGGGAGTGGGACAGCAGTGACCCCTCCGTGCCCCAGGCCGAGGAGAGGCTCCTAAAAAAGGTGCGGAGAAAGATCCGGAACAAGCAATCGGCGCAGGACAGCCGGCGGAGGAAGAAGGAATACCTGGACGAGCTGGAGAGCAGGTGGGGTTCCCGTTCTCCCGGCGTTCCCGTTATCCCGGTGTGTCCCTTTCCCGGTTATTGTCCCTCTTTCTGTCCGGGCAGGGCGGCTGCGTGCTCAGCACTGAACCAGGAGCTGCGGAAAAAGGTCCAGGAGCTGGAAACGAGCAACGGGTGAGCACCGGGATGGGGCACCGGGATGGGCACGGAGCCGGGATGGGGGCACCAGGAGGGTCCCGGAGCTGACCCCCGTTCCCGCAGGTCTCTCCTGCGGCAGCTCCAGGCGCTGATCAAGGAAACGTCCACCAAGCCCGCTCAGACCGGCACCTGTGTCCTGGTACGGCCCCTCCGGGACCCTCCCGGGACCCTCCCGGTCCCGCTCCGGGGCTCACGGCTCCCGTCCCTCCCGCAGATCCTGTTCCTGTCGCTGGGGCTGATCCTGCTCCCCAGCTCCAGCCCGTTCCGCCGGGACGGCAACCGGGACGGCCTCGGACCCACCGGAGGTAACGGGAGCACCGGGATGGGGGCGGGGACGGCCTCGGACCCACCGGAGGTAACGGGAGCACCGGGATGGGGACGGAGACAGCCCCTCCGGCCCCATCGGTGTCCCCGTTCCCGCAGTGATCTCCAGGAACATCCTGACGCGGCGGGAACCGGGAGCGGCCGTGGAATCGCGGTTTCCCCGGTGGATGTCGGAGCCAGAGCCGGGATCGGGAGCGGAGGACGCAGCCGGGGAGGGGCCTGGGGATGGAATTCCCGCCCCCCGCAGGGATCCAGGCACCAATTCCTCCAGGCAGGACACGGGGACGGGGACACGGGGACACGGGGATGAGATGTGATGGGGGGACCTCCCAGAATAAAGCTGAACTGTGTTTGCACCCCATGGAATGTCCCCAAAGGCCAAACATGCTCCAGCCACATGGATCAGGATTTATTCCACATTCCACCCCCCTGGGGACCCTCAGCACTGGAGGAACCAGGGATCCCCCCAAGAAACAACCACAGCACCACTCCAGGAACGATGACCAGGATTTATTCCACATTCCTCTCCTGGAGGATGATCCCAGAGCAGATCCCAGTGCTGGGGGGCACGGGGATTCCCCCCAAAGGGACGAACCCAGGGATTTACTCCACATCCCGCTCCGGGGGATGCCCTGGATACTTTCCCAAGGCAGATCCCAGCAGGACTCCAGGTCTGGGCAGCAAAACAGGGGCTGCCTCTCCTCCCACCGCTCCGGGCGAGCGGAATTCCCGGCTCCAAGCCCTCGGGAGCCTCTGGTTAAATGGACTCGATCTGTTTGCGGACCTTCTCCAGCGCCCGCCGGTCCAGCACGCGCTGCCGCAGCACCACGAGCGCCGCCGCCGCCGCCGCCACGCCCAGAGCGGAGCCCACGAAGCGCCAGAAGCGCTGAGCCTCCAGCGCGGCCGAGCGGCAGCTGCGGACACAGCCCGGGGGAACGAGGGATCAATGCCCCATCCATCCCCCGGGAATTCCCGGCCCCATCCCCCGGGAATTCCGCGGAGCACAGCCCGGGGGAATGCCCCATCCCCTGGGAATTCCCGGCCCGATCACCTGCCCCGATTCCCCAGGAATTTCTGGTCCTGATCCCCCGGGAATTTTTGGTCCTGATCCTCCGGGAATGACCAGACCAAATTCCACAGGAGTTCCTAGCCCCGATTCTCCTGGAATTCCCAGCCCTGATCCCCTGGGAATTCCACGGAGCACAACCCGGGGGACAGAATGCCCCATTCCATTCCCAGCCCCGATGGAATTCCCAGCTCCGATCCCACAAGAATTCCCAGCTCCAATCCCACAAGAATTCCCAGCTCTGATCCCCCATTAATTCCCAACCCCGAGCCCATTAATTCCTAGCTCCTATCCCGTTAATTCCCAGCCCCTATCCCATCAATTCCCAGCTCCTATCCCGTTAATTCCCAGCTCCTATCCCGTTAATTCCCAGCCCCGATCTCCCGTTAATTCCCAGCCCCGCTCTCCCGTTAATTCCCAGCTCCGCTCTCCCGTTAATTCCCAGCCCCGATCTCCCGTTAATTCCCAGCCCCGATCTCCCGTTAATTCCCAGCCCCGATCCCGTTAATTCCCAGCTCCTATCCCGTTAATTCCCAGCCCCGATCCCCGATCACTCCCGGCCCCACCTCTTGTACTCATCCCGGTGGGACGAGGCGCAGTTGATCTTCTCGATGAAGCCGGTGGGGCCGCACGCCGGGATCGTTTTCTGCCAACGAGGGCACGGAGGGGTCGGTCACGGAGAGACCCCCGGGGAAAACGGGGGCACCCCAGCCCTGGGGAGCCGCACTCACCATCTCGAAGCCGGAGCACCGCGTGCACTCCTGGGCAACCACGAACTGCTCCACTCGCCAGCACGGCGTGGCCACCGCGGGGCTCGCTGCGGTGCGGGGGGATCGCGTTACCGGGGAACCGGCCGGGAACGCCCCGGGACCGGACAGAGCCCCGGACCCAGACCCCGTTACCGGACAGACCCCTCCGACTCGAGCCTCCCAGCCCCGGATCTATCCCGGTCCGAGCCCCCACATCCCGGTCCGAGACCCCCGGGACCGGACCGAGCCCCCGGGACCGTCCCAAACGCCGGCCCTGCCCTGCTCACCGGGCCGCTCCTCGCTCGCCGCCGCCGCCGCCGCCGCCGCCGCCGCCGGACTGTGGGCACAAAGGAGCTGCCGTGAGGGCCCCGCACCGGGCCCGTCCCTCCAACCCCCTGGTTTCCCCCGGTTCCCGCTCACCGCAGCCCGCCCAGCATCGCCAGCAGCACCGTGAGGCCGCCGGGGCCCATCGGGGCGGCGGGATAGGCGCGAAAGCCCCAGGAACCCCCGCGATCCTCCGGGAACTACCGGGCCCGGCCCCGCCGCGACGGCGGCGCCGCCATGTTGGAACTGCCGGGGGTGCCGGGAAGGGAAGGGCGGGGCCTGGCGGGGGAGCCGGGCTGAGCCAATGGCAGAGAAGGGCGTGGTCCGAAGGCCCCAAAAGGGGTGTGGTTTGACCATAATGGGCACAGCTTAAGTTAATGAGGGGCGTGGTTTTCGTTTAATTAGGGGCGTGGGTATGCAGCAGAGATGGGGCGTGTAAATCCAAGTTTGGTGTTCCGGGCGTGGCTTGGGCGCGGTTTCGGTGTCGCTCGTTCCGGTCCCGGTCCCGTCTCCGATCCCGATCCCGATCCCGGTCCCGGTCCCGGTCGCAATTTCGATCTCCATCCCGTCTCCAATCCCGATCCCGGTCCCAATCTCCATCCTGTCTCCGATCCCGATCCCGATCCAAGTGCCAATCCCGGTCCCGACCCCGTTCCGCCCCCTCCAAACCCCCATCAAAGAGACTCCGGAGCCGGGACAAGGCACAGCGGGGCTTTATGGCACAAGGAGAGAGGGGGGCAGCCCCAAATCCCCCCAGATTCCCCCGCAGATCCCTCCGGTGAGGCGCCCGCGCTGCCCCGGGGGTCTCGGGGAGCTCCCGAGCCCCTACCCCAGGGAGCATCTCCCGCCGGCCTTCCGGGGGGGGCCAGACTCCAGCAGGGCCCTGCTGCTGCCGCCGGGGGGCTGTGAAGAGAAGAGGGGGTCAGGGGGGCGCAGGGGGGTCCCTGGGCTGCCCCCCACCCCCCAAATCCCGGCCCCACTCACGGCTTTGCTGAAGGATTTGTGCAGGATGTCCCGCGCCAGCGTGCAGAAGGCCTGGGGGGACAGGGGCTGCTCAGAGAGGGGGGCAGCGCTTGGGGACCCCCCCAGGAGGAGGGAGCGACCCCCCCATCCCGGCAAATCTGGGGTGCAGTCGCAGGGACCCCCCCTCACCTCCTCCACGTTCTCGCTGGACTTGGCGCTGGTCTCGAAGAAGCGAATCCCGTGTTCCTTGGCCAGCTGAGGCACCACGACCCCCCTGTGATCCCCACGCAGCCCCTCCAGCCCCCTGGTCCCCCCCCAATCCCCTGTGACCCCCCAAATCCTACTAATCCCCCCAACCCTCCTGTGACACCCCAATTCCCATGGAGCCCCCACAGACTCCTCCATCATGTCCCCAGAGCCCCCCAGCCCCAGAGCCACCTCCAGACCCCCCCAC
>JAWWLS010000113.1:6209745-6220991 GCA_035040975.1 Myioborus melanocephalus | reverse complement strand
TGGGGTTCAGGGAAATGGGGGTGTAGGGGGAGGAATTGGGTGTGCAGGGGGATAATTGGGGAGCAGGAAATTTGGGGTGCAGGGGGCATCGAGCACCCCATGGATTGGGCTGAGAGCCCCAAGTGTGGTGCCCCACTGAGGTGTGACAGCCTCACCAGGGACACCCCAAAATGTCTCCCTGCTGCAGCCCCATCCCAGACCTGCTGAGGGGTTTGGGCTGCAGCTGCTCTTGGGTTGTTTTTTTCCTGTTTTACCAAAAATTAGCAAATCTGGGTTATGGCAGCAGAGAATTGTCCCAAAAATCAGAGCCTGGGGGCGGGGTGGCTCCCGTGGGCGGGGGACAGGAGAGTGACATGTTTTCCCTGATGCTGCAGGCAAGCAAAAGAGGGGGAAACATCATTTTTGGGGGTGACAAGCAGCCCCAAATTCTAAAACAAATGGGTTAAAGCACTCAGTGCTCTCAGGGCTGCAGGGCTGGGATGGTCCCTGGCCTCACCTGGTGGCTCAGGTGAGTTTTCCTGGAATCCCAACACACCTCATTCCACACACACACACCCCCCAAACCTGAGGATTTAGTGCCAGAAATGGATCCCAGGGGTGCCAGGAGCTGGTCAGGAGGCCAGAAGTGGATCCTAGGCAGCCCCAGGGGTACCAGGAGGGTGCAATCTGTGGGTGCCACCTGTGACGAGTGGCTCCAGGGACACTGATGAGGACAAGGGAGCAGTTTGGGGGATTTTGGAGGACAGGGCCACGCTGCTGCTGTGCCTGACACCTCCCATCCCTGCAGGATCACATCCAGCAGCACCAGGAGATCCACGTGGTGATGGGCAACGAGGCCTGTGACCTGGACTCCACTGTCTCTGCTCTGGCCCTGGCCTATTTCCTTGCCCAGGTGAGGCTCGACCGCTACCCCAGGGACCACGGATGGCCTTGGGGACACCTCAGTGAGCGTGACCCCCCCTTTGCTGCAGACCACCCCAGCTCCCAAGGCCGCCTTCGTGCCCGTGCTGAACATCCCCCGCGCCGACTTCGCGCTGCGCACGGAGACCACGTTCCTGCTGCGGGACCGGGGCATCCCGGCCACCTCGCTGGTGTTCCGGGATGAGATCGACCTGGGGGGGCTGCACCACGCCGGGCTGCTCTCCCTGACTCTGGTGGATCACCATGTCCTGCCTGGGTGAGCTGGGGGTGGCACCTTGGGGACAGCCAGGGGACAGCCAGGGCCACCCTCGCTTGATTTTGCTGCGGGATTGGGGCATCCCAGACACCTTGCTCGGTTTTTGGGATGAGATGGACCTGGCACCACGCTGGGCTGCTCTCCCTGACTCTGGTTGATCACCACGTCCTGCCTGGGTGAGCTGGGGGTGGCACCTTGGGGACAGCCAGGGTCTGATTTGGCTGTGGGATTGAGGGATCTCCGACACCTCGCTCGTTTTTTGGGGTGAGATCAACCTGGGGGATGAGATGGACCTGGCACCAGGCTTGGCTGCTCTCCTTGACTCTGGTTGATCACCACGTCCTGCCTGGGTGAGCAGGGGGTGGCACCTTGGGAACAGGCAGGGCCACCCTCGCTTGATTTTGCTGCGGGATTGGGGCATCCCGGACACCTTGCTCGGTTTTTGGGATGAGATGGACCTGGCACCACGCTGGGCTGCTCTCCCTGACTCTTGTGGATCACCATGTCCTACCTGGGTGAGCTGGGGGTGGCACCTTGGGGAGAGCCAGGGCCACCCTCACTTGATTTTGCTATGGGATTGGGGGATCCCAGACATCTCACTCATTTTTTGGGATGAGATTGACCTGACACCACACTGGGCTGCTCTCCCTGACACTGGCTGACCACCATGTCCTGCCTGGGTGAGACAAGGGGTGGCACCTTGGGGACAGCCAGGGCCACCCAGGCAGAGCCTCCCTTGATTTTGCCACCCAGGATGGGTGAAACGGATCCATTTCCAGGGAGTTTTTAGGGGAAAAAAGGAGTAAGGGGCTTTGGCAGGCTCTGCCAGGTGTGACCCTTCCCGTTGCCCACCAGTGCTGACGCTGCCCTGGAGGAGGCCGTGGTGGAGGTCCTGGATCACCGACCACTGGAGCGGGCCCGAGGCCCCCCGTGCCAGGTGACAGTGGAGCCCGTGGGCTCCTGTGCCACCCTGGTGACTGAGAGGATCCTGCAGGGCCCCCCGGGGGTGCTGGACAGAACCACGGCCGCGCTGCTGCACGGTGAGCAGGGCACAGCTGGGGACACTGGGGCACAAAGGGACCGGGGGGTGCTGGTGGCCAGCAGGGTGAATATGAGCCAGCAACGTGCCCTGGTGGCCAAGAAGGACAATGGCTCCTGGCCTGGGTCAGGAATTGTGTGGCCAGCAGGAGCAGGGAGGTCATCCTGCCCCTGGACTCTGGTGAGGCCAAATCTTGAGTGCTGTGTCCAGTTCTGGGCTCCTCAGTTTAGGAAGGATGTTGAGATGCTCGAACACAAAAGCTGGTGAGGGGCTTGGAACACAAACCCTGTGAGGAACGTTTGAAGGAACTGGGGGTGTTCAGCCTGGAGAAGAGGAGGCTCAGAGATGACCTTATTGCTCTCTACACCTTCCTGAAGGGAGGCTGGAGACAGGAGGGGTCGGTCTCTGACAGAAGTAGAGGACACAGTCTCAGCTACCTCAGGGATGGTACAGGTTGGATATTAGGAAGAAGTTTTCACTGGAAGAATAATAAAGTACTGGAATGCTCTTCCCAGGAAGGTATAGAATCACCATCTCTGGATGTGTTTAAATAAACACTGGACATGGTCCTATCTAATCTAGTTGAGGTGTTAGGGCATAGGTTGGGCTGAATCTTAGAGGTCTCTTCCAACCTCATCATTCTGATTCTCTGGGATCCTGGCTGAGCTCTGTCCCCGGGGATGGTGACACCATGGCCCCACTCGTCCCCACAGGCACCATCCTGCTGGACTGCATCAACCTGAGCCCAGCTGCAGGCAAGGTGACCCCCAGGGACGTGGCCTGTGTGTCCCTGCTGGAGGAGAGGTTCCCGGAGCTGCCGGCCCGTGACGCCGTGTTCGGAGCCCTGCAGGCGGCCAAGTTTGATGTCACAGGTGGGTGTGCCAGCCCAGTGGCACCCAGGTGTGTCCCCCCCTCTCCTTGGGGACAGCAAGGTGCCCTGGGCCTCACCCCCTGGCCACCTCCCAGGGCTGACAACAGAGCAGATGCTGCGGAAGGACCTCAAAGTCCTCTCCAATGATGAGGCTGTTGTTGGCATCAGCGGCGTCTTCGAGGACCTGGAAGTGAGACTCGGGGCTGAGGGGGAAACTGAGGCAGGGAGTGGCACGCAGGGGACATCACGGTGACACTGACACCCCTCCCCTCTGCCCAGACCTTCCTGCTCCGGCCTGGCTTGCTGCAGGACCTGGAGGCTTTCTGCCAGGCCCGTGGCTACGCGGGGCTGGTGGCCATGACCGTGTCCTTTAATGAACACCACGAACCCACCCGGAAACTCGCCGTGTACAGCGCGCAGGAGCCCCTCCGCAGCACGGTGAGTCAGGGAGCCACGTCTGGCCATATCCAGCCCTGCTTTGCCCCAGAACCTCGCGGTTTTGGGGGTGCTGGGCAGGTCCCAGCCCCACGCTCGCTCCCCCACAGCTGTGCCGGGCGCTGGAGGAGGCGACGGCGCCGTCGCTGCTGCTGCGGCCTCTGCCCAGCCCCTGGCCCAGCGTGGCCGCCTACGCCCAGGGCAACGCCGTGGCCGCCCGTAAGAAGGTGCTGCCCATCCTCAGGGCAGCTCTGGGGGGTCTGGGGGCTGCAGGAGGCCCCGAGGAGGAGGTGGTGCCCCCGCCCACCCCCATGAACAGCCTGGTGGAGGAGTGTCCCCTGGCACAGGCCGTGCCCCCGCTGTGTCCCCAGGATGTCCTGGAGCGGGTCAGCCGCATCGCCGTGGGGCAGCCCCCGGGCTCCCCAAAATAGCAGCAGGAACCTCCGTGGAGTTTTGAGGTCTGGATGAGAAGCTGGGGTCACTGAGCAGGCCCCCGTGTGGTGCCTGGGTGTGGAGGGGTTGCAGCTGCCTCTGTTACAGCTCAGCTCGTAGTTTGTCCCCCTCAATGGCTCCCTGTGCCCCAGTGGTCCCCAAGGTGGGGTTTTGGGGATGCCATGGGCAGGAGCTGCACCCCTTGATGAAGGCTTTGGGGTGGGGGAGATAATGAGTTCTTGATCATCTTCCTTCCTTGGGGGGCAGAGAAGGGCCCCAGAGGGTGGGTCCGGACATGCAGCCGTCCAGAACTGTCACTGTTTTCCAAGGATTAAATTTCCCTTTTCTTCCAGTTTTGGCTCTTGGCTTTTATTCTGGGATGGGGTGCTGCCCCACTCGGGCTGGGGGTGCACCCCCTCTTTCCCTGGGGTGCAATCCCCTCTACAGTGGGTCAGAGGAACATTTTGGGGTGTCCAAGGAGGGGGTGTCAGTGCAGCCACACTCCCGAGTCCAGCCCAGCCGGGAGGAAACTGGTTGTGCCATAAAAAGTCGTGAATTTCAGCTTTTCCCAGTGGATTTGGCTGCTCCAGGAGCAGAGGAGGGAGCGAGGAGCCTGGGGCAGCTCCTGCACCCACCCCTTGGACCAGCACAAGGCATTTATTTCAAGGGTGGAATGTTTTTCCCAAAAACCCTGACCCGAGCACGACACGGGGCTGGAAAATCCCAGCTCCCACCGGAGCACAGGGGAAAGGCTCTGTCACCCAGCACGTGCTAATTAATATTTAATCCTGGCACTAATTAAACTATGTACACCCGCACCTAATTCCAGAGCCCTTCTCGGGTCAGGCCCTGTCCGGCCTGGGGACAATCCCGGGTGGAGGGGACCCCACCACGGTCCTGCCCGAGGCCACAGAGGCTGCTCAGGTGGGTTTGGGAGCTTAAAAATAGGAACAGATCCTAAAAAAAGGAGGGAGGAGGGGGTTTGGCGGCGGTGGAATGCCAGCTGGAGGCACTGTGGGCTCAGACACAGCCGAGCGTTGGGGTTGGATCCTGGTTTGGCACCAAAGCAGCGGGGTTTAATCCCAGTTCTGCTCCTAAGAATTGGGGTTTAATCCCAGTTCTGCTCCTAAGAATTGGGGTTTAATCCCAGTTCTGCTCCTAAAAATTGGGGTTTAATCCCAGTTCTGCTCCTAAAAATTGGGGTTAATCCCAGTTTGACATCCAATCCTGGTTTGACACCAGAACATCTTGGGTTTAACTCTGGTTTGGCACCAGAATATCAGGGCTTAATCCTGGTTTTGATCCTCTGGGATGTTCTGGGAGGCATCAAAGCTGCCTCTGCACCTTTAACTGGTTCCCTGGGGAAACTGAGGCACCTCCATGCAGCCCATGGGAGACACGGGAGTGGGAAAAGGGAAAACTGGGAGGATTTGGGACACGTGGGCTGCGCCTGGCAGCTCCTGGCACGTTTCAGGGGGGTGGCTGTGTCCTTTGCAGGTGGGGCAGGAGATGGGGGCTCCCTCCCCATGTCACCAGCCAGTGCCTCCAGGAAGGAGGGATTTTCCAGAGGGATGAAGCCCCAAAGTCACCGGGAGCTGGGTGAGGATGGTGCTGCATAAATACCGCGGGGTTAAAGCACTCCGGGAAGGCTTCTCCTCCAGCGGGGGGGATCAGGCAGTTCAAGTTTGGGCTGAAAATGCCAGGAATCTGCAAAATCGAAGAGGTTATGGGTTATGGGAATGCCCAGGTGGTGGCTCAGGTGGGTGGGTGTTCCTCAGAGGGGATGCTGGGGGTGCCAGGGCTGGTACTCACACGCTACAACACTCGGGAGTTGCTCCACTGTCGCTCCCGGCCGCCCTTGGACCTCATCTCCTGGACAGCACCAGTCTGCAGAGAGGAGCTGTCACCCACCTGTGCCACCCCCTTGGCCCAGCCAGGAGAGCCAGCGCCCCAAAACAACAGCCAGCACACCAAAACAACACCCAGAACCCAACTCTGAGAGCCAGCACCCCTAAACAACACCCAGCACCCAACTGTGAGATTCTACCACCCCAAAACCAACACCCACCACCCAACCCTGAGACCCAGCACCTCAAAACAAGGCTCAGCACCCCAAAACCAACCCCCACCACCCAACCCTGGGACCCAGCACCCCAAAACAACACCCAGAACCCAACCCTGAGAGTCAGCACCCCAAAACAACACCCAGCACTCCAAAACAACACCCACCACCCCAAAACAACACCCAGCACCCCAAAACAAAACCCAGCAACCAACCCTGACACCCAGCACCCCAAAACCAACACCCAGCACCCCAAAACCACCACCTATCACCCAGGTGAGAACCCCAACACCCCAACCCCGAGCCCCAGCCCCCAGCCAAGCCCCCCAGGGTACCATGGGCAGCCCCTCTCCCGCAGCCATGTCCCCGGAGCCGATGTGTGTCAGGTGCACGAAGTTCATGGGCTCCCCGATCATGGAGCGGTCGATCCGTCTCCTCCTCTTCTTCTGCGAGGGGATGAAGGCCATGAAACCCTGCTGACCCCCAGGCCCCCTCCCCAAAATGGCCACACAGGGAGGTACTCACGGGCTGGGGTTTCTCCACGACGCAGCAGCCCAGCTTGTGCCAGAAGTCGCTCATGCTGGCGGTGGTGGCAGCCAGCGTCCCCCCGGGCTGGGTCACTCCATGGGGACACCTGGTCAGGGTGGGCACAGCGTGGAGAGGAGCGGCTGGCTGTGAGTGGGAAGGGAGAGTGATGCTTCCAGACCTCCCCAAATTAATGGTAAAGCAATTTCACATCAAGCCACAAAAATTAGAGATCGCCAGTAGAGCCCTGGGTCACATAGAGACCATCCAAGGGGACACCTGTCATTCAAAGGGAGTCCCAGGGACCCTGAGCATCACACAGAGACCCCCAGAGTTGTCCCCATGGCCGTGGCTGGGCTTTGTCCCCTGCTCCAGGGCAGGACACAGCTGAAGGATGCTGCGGCAGGATGGGGGGGATGGAGGCAGCCATGGCAAATCCCAACTCCCTGAGCCAGGCAGCTAAAAATATCCCGGCCTTTCCGAAAAGGGGCCGGAGCTGGAGCTCTTCCGCTCCAGCTTCTGAAGAGCAGACGGGGGAGAAATAAACAGGGACTGGTGGGATTTTATCCCAAACTCCCACGGTACTGCCTGGAGTAGGCAAGGAGGTGTGGAAAGGGGGGGTTCACCCCCAAAATGGGGGCTTCTCCTCATGCGAAGGAGAGATAATTCCTTAAAAAATTAAGGAGCTAGTGGTATGCAGGGAACTCACCCACCCACCCACGAGGGGCCGTGACCGGAGCTCAGCCCGGTGTCAGCCACGGGAGAGCTCCCACGGCCGATGGGTGCCGGACCCAGGGCTCCCTCCGGAGAACGGGACAAGTTCCTTCCTCTGCCCCTGCGCCGGTGCCGCCGGATGGACCAAAGTCCGGCCGCGCTTCCTGCTCCCGGCGGGGAGGAGCGGGGCCGGGGGCAGCCCCCAAAACGGGAGGCTCCGAGCCCAGCCTCGGCACAGCCCTGTCAGCGCCTCCGGCCAGGATCTGTCCGCAATAACCCCATGGAATCACCCTCCAACCGGGCATTCCCGTGGGGTGGGTGCCTCCTGTGCTGCTCCCCCCATGACCACAGGACCCCCGTGTCCCCCGCCGTGTCCCCCGCTCTGTCCCCGTTCCCGTTCCCCGGTGAGCCCCTCCTGGAGCGCTGCGATCGGGCAGGCTGCAACACGTCCCGCCCGGTGCACACCGGCTCCGTGCCCACGCCGTGCCCCCCGTGCCAAACCCAAACCCGGCCTCTGCCCCAGCTGCGGGGCAAATGAGGAAGGGGCTGAGGGGCAGATGAGGAGGAGGGGGCTGCGTTTCCTTCCCAGCCTGATTTTCTCAGCAAACACGGCCCGGACACCGCTGGGATCCGGCCGTGCAGCGGCCGGGCCTTGCTGGGGAGGTGCCCCCCGAACTCAGCACCGCAGCCCGGGGCGCTGGGAGAGCCTCGGCCGAGCCACCAGCGAAACCTCCGGGGTCCGCACGGTCACGACCCCCTGCCCGCAGCCCTCAAAGCCCCCAGAGCCCCTCCGGCACCCGCCAGGGCCTCACGGCCTCGAAAGGGCGACGGCGGGCCCGGCTCCGGGCGGCTGTGGTCGGTTCTTGCCCCGCGATCCCCGCTTTGGGGGTCTCACGCCCTCAGGCCCCTCTGCGAGGAGCCGTGGCCGGGTTCAGCCCACCGGGGCAGCTCGGTGGCCCCGGGCAGGGCGGCTTTGGGCCCGGCCCTGCCGGCACAGGCAAAATGACTTCCCGGTTGGGAAAGCACCGCCGGGCTCTGCGTCACCGGCGGGCTCCGGGCAGGGGGGTCCGCTCCGAGCCCCCCAGCACTGGGGTCACACACTGCCGGGGTACCCGCGGGGGTCTCCTGGAGCTCGGAGGGAAGGCCAGAGTGTGGGGACAGGGGTGGGCGGGGGGACAGTCCTAGGGTGCCCCGGTTGAGGGCCCGGGACCCCCGGGACGGGCGGCAGAGTGGAAGTGACCGTCCCTTCCCCTGCTGCGACCCCCGGGGCAGCGGCTGCTCCGCGGGGCTCCGGCACTTCGGGGGTCCCAGCAGGGTTCGGGGGTCCTGGTAGTGTTGGTGGGACCCGGCAGGCCTTGAGACCCCGGTGGTCCCGACGGGGTTGGGAAGATCCGGCGGATCCCGGGAGGGCTCCCCGGTTGATCCAGCGAGCTGCAAGGGGCGGTCGTCCCGCCGCCCCGCTCCCGTTCCGGTACCGATCCCGGTGCCCTCTCCGCCTTCCTACGGCGGTTCCGGGGGCCCTTCCGCGGGGTCGGAAGGGTTCCCGTCCCGGCCCGTTCCCGTCCCGGTGGCGTCCCATTACCTGTCCCGGCGCGGGAGCGGCTCCCGGGGCCGGTGTCCGGCTCGCAGCCCCACGCGTGCCTCGGAAGTCCCGGTCCCGGTCTCGCTGCCGGTGTCCGGCTCGCAGCGGCCCCAAGCGTGGCCCGGGAGTGCAAGTCCCGATCCCTGAGCGAGCCCCGGTGCTGGTGCCGGTGCCCCGCTCTCACCCCCAGGCGTGGCTCGGGGGTCCCGGTGCCGGTGCGGGTTCCGGTGCCGGTGCCCCAGGCGTGGCCGGGAGGTGCCGGTGCCGGTGCCCGCTCGCAGCCCCAGGCGTGGCCCGGTGCGGACGCGGCGCAGCTCCCGCCGCCCGGCGCGGCTCGGCCCGGCCCGGCCCCGGCACAGCGCCCTCCCCGGGAACCGCCGGCACTGCGGGACCGGCAGGAACGGGGGGCCCGGGAGGAACGGGGGGCCCGGGAGGAGTGGGTGGCCCGGTAGGATTGGGGGCCGGGTCCCGGTAAAAATGGGAACACGAGGTCCCGATAGGAATGGGGGGCCCGGTAGGAATGGGGGTCCCGGGGTCCCGGTAGGAATGGGGGTCCGGGGGTTCCAGTAGAAATAGGGGTCCCAGTAGGAATAGGGGGCCCGGTAGGAATGGGATCCCAGAGTCCCGGTAGGAATGGAGGTCCTGGTAGGAATGGGGGCCGGGGTCCCGGTAGGAACGGGAGTCTCCAGGGTCCCAGGAGCAGCAACTTGGGGGTTCTTGAGGTCCTGTTAAGGCTGGGAGTCCCCAGCTGGATGTGGAGGGGTTTGGGGCTTCCAGGAGCGCTGGGGGAATGCCAGGGGACCAGGTAGGGCTGGGGGTGTCCCCAGCAAGTCCCAGTTGTTCTCCTATGTGCCCCCGAGCCTTATTCTCGCTTTTTCCATGGGTACACCAGAGCCCCTGGGGCACCCGAAGGCGTGGGAACACCCTGCAGCTGGTGTTGAGTGGTTTCACCATTTCCAGCTCGGTGCCCTTCCGCTTGCACAACATCTGGTGAGCTGCTGCCACCGCTGCAGTCCTGTCACTGCCACTGTCACCACTGCAGTCCTGCCACTGCCACTGTCACCACTGCAGTCCTGCCACTGCCACCACACAGGAGACGCCCCAGTGTGAGCCTCAGAGTGTCCCTTGCTGTGTCAGCCCCCAAATCCCAGCCATCCCCACTGCTCCCACTCCAGAAATCCTGAACAAGGCAGCACTGTCCCCACTCACTCGGGTCCCTGTCCCACGCCTGTCCCCAGCCATTGGGTGGCCCTGGCTGATAATACCCCAAGTGTTTGTGACCTCATTTCATTTTTTTTTTGGTGTTTGTGCTGCCAGAGGACATTGTCCCCCCTGCAGCCCTCCCAAAACCCAGAGCAGTGCCCTCATTGCTGCATCTCCTTGGGGTTCAGCCTCAGGTCCCTTCTCAGAGATGGACAGCACAGTCTTTGGGCTGTCACACGAGCAGGTGACAGACACCCCAAAGAGCAAGGAGATGGGTGACATCCAGCTTCTTATGAGGCTGCTCAGCCAAACTGCACCCCATGGCCTGGGGGACCCCCAAAACCACAGCAGCTCAACCCCTTGGAGAGATCAGCATCCTCCAAAAGGCTCCCAGCTGGAATTTTCCCTGTGCTGAGTGCTGCAAGGGCCTATTTTGGAGCAGGATGCTCTTTGCCCATGACAGTGCTGGGAGGAGGAGGAGGAAGAGGAGGAGGAAGAGGAGGAGGAAGAGGAGGAGGAGGCAGAAATAGCCTGGCTGAAAGCCGAGCACTGGCAGAACAGCTTGGCACCATCAGAAATGAGCTGCACGCAGGGAACAGGGAGGAAAAGAGAGAGGAAAAAAAAAAACCCTAAAGCACCAAAAGAATGTTGATCTCAGGCGAAGCCCAGGGAGAGGAAGGCAAGGGCTGCTCTGAGCCTCTCAGGTGCATGGATGTGGCCTGTGCCCCCCAAAAAAGGTGTTTGGGGTCTCAGAGGTGCTGGGACAGGGAGATTCCCTGCTCTGAGGGGTTGCATTGGGGTTTGCTTTGTTGTCAGCTGTGGGGTGAAGTGGGGTGTGAGGTGCCCCCGGCCCTGGCAGTGATTGGTGCCAGTTTTGGGTGTCTCCCTCTATTTCCAGTTCCACGTCTGGCTTTGGCCACAAAGCTGGGATATTTGTGCCGTGTGGCTTTAGGATCAAATAGCCTCAGTCTCAGATTGAAAAATAAAATAAAATAAAAATAAAGTAAAGTAAAATAAAATAAAACAAATGAAATAAAATAAAATATATATTTTGGGGGGGTTTTTTGAGCCAAATTTCCCCGTGTTTGACCTGCACAGTGCCCTCCCAAAGTCTGGAGATATCCCAGCACCCCATAACTTCACATGCAGGTAAAAGAAATATTCCCCAGCTCCTTGCAGGCTGAAAATTATTCCCTCCAACACGCA
>JAWWLS010000113.1:6128990-6145546 GCA_035040975.1 Myioborus melanocephalus | reverse complement strand
CAGGAGATCTTTCATCTGTAGGATGAGGTAGGAAGGAATTCCCTGGGGAAATCTCTGAGCCTAAAGCCAAACTTGCTTCCTAAACTTGTTTCTTCCATGCTTTTATTTCAGCTTTTTTTGGGGCTTATTTTGATGTAGGCATGACAGAACATGGTTGAGCTTTCCCTACAGACAAATTCTCAAAATGTTTGTTTGCCCTGATGTTGTAGAAGATCCAGTTAGTTTCAGCCCCCTTGAGTTCTACAGAATGAGGGGTTTGTGTGATGGAATTTCTTCTTATTCAAGATGTCCAGATTATTTCCATGTTCAAATCCTTTCTAACCCTGGTGCAGGTGTGGCAACAGCTCTGTGGATCCAGTCGCTGTCAATCGTCTGAGCTTCATGAGGAATCGCTGCAGGTAAATGACACATAAATAACATATATACACATAAAACACATAAATAACACAGCTGAACACCTTGCCTCACCTTCCCCCACTGCAGCACAGCCTCTTTCTCTCTCCCAAGGAATGGTTTAGGTGCAGCCAAGGATGGAGAACCTCACTACGTCGTCGTGCACTGCACGGGCTACATCAAAGCCTGGCCCCCAGCAGGTAACAATCCACCTTGTGTTCAGGTGGGCTGGGTTTAGGAGCACATGGTCTGAAGTTGCCATTCCAGGAGCTGAATGTGCCAGGAAGTGCTTTGCAAGCACATCTATGACTTTTATTTTAAGATTGATTTAATTTTTGCAGGTGAAGCAAAAGAGATCTCTGTCTGTAGAGGATGAAAATAATATTGAATTGACTGATGTGCAGCTTTTGCTGAAATTCAGAGATTTTCATTCCTTCTGGTGAAAAAAGGGAGGGGTGGACATCTTAATTTACAAAATCCCTTCATGGGGAAGAGTATTGAGTTACAGACCAGAGCGGAGAGATGTCTTGAAGTCCATTCCTCTGAAATTTTTCCTGTACTAACCTTGCTGGAATTTTTGGCCCTTCCTTCCCAGGTGTTTCCCTGCCTGATGATGACCCTGATGCTGGCCAGGGCAGCAAGTTCTGCCTGGTGGCCATTGGCAGGCTCCAGGTGAGTGCCCTGTTCCCCTTTTCCAACGTCTCCTTGTTCTGGTAATCTCCAAATTCAAACTGTTCAGTCTGAAAACATTCCCCAATGGCCACAAACCCCAGTGCAGGGCTGGCAGCTCAGGGCCAGCGAGGGTTGGTGACTGTCCCTGTGTTCCTGGCAGGTGACCAGCTCCCCCAACTGCACAGACATGAACAATGTCTGCCAGCCCACAGAATTCATCTCCCGACACAACACCGAAGGAATTTTCACCTTCATCGACCACCGGTGCGTGGCCACCGTGGGTTACCAGCCCCAGGTGAGCACCTTCAGGAGCTTTTTAATTAAAAAATGCTCTTTAAATTTACTTTTCCTTCTACATCATGGCTCTGCTTGTCCAACAGAGCTGGTAAACCATGCCCAGGGTTTAACCCAGACATGTGTTTTTTCTCCACTGGTTCCTTTTCCATGTGTTTTTCCAAGTCCTTTGATTGTGGCAAGGCTGGGTGTCTCTGGATTATGTCAAATGTCAATTAAAGCCATTTTTGCCTCAAATTGAGTTAAAGATCAAACATGAATCAACAGCTGTTGTGCTTTTCTTTTGAAAAACAGCACACCAGCTCTTGTGCTTGGGTTGTGTAACAGGGATTTGGGGGGAAGGAGCAGGAGCTACCTGTCCAAAGACAGATTAATTATGGAATCTGCCTGCCAGATGAACTGACTCAATCTCTCCCAATTCCTTGAAAAATAGGAACTTTTGGGGAAGGACATTGTGGATTTCTGCCATCCAGAAGACCAACAGCTTTTACGGGACAGTTTTCAACAGGTAAAAGCATCACAGCTGCCCTTTGCATGCAGGGTGGAATTCAGATTGGAGCTCAATGTCTTGGTGCTTGCAAAACAACAAAATTGACTGGAAAACCGAGAAGAAAAACAAAGCTTAGATAATTCTCCTGTGCAAACAGTTGCAGATTTAGTCATATCATTAAATGCAAAAATGAAACAGAAGCATCTGATGTCTTAACTCCTGAATCCAGTCTTAACTCCAGCTCTGGCTGCTGGTCCAGTTGGCTTTTAGGGCCAGGGATGTGGCTCCCAAGTGCCTGCTTGACTTGGCTGAAACCCTGGTTCATCTCTAGGGCCCAGAACCCGCAGTGGAGGTGGTTTTCTTGCCCTGTTGTCGTTACTGTTATTTCTGAGGGCCTTGGACTGGTGGCAGGGCAGGTAAGGCTGCCCCTGTGGTTTCATGACTCCAAAAACCAGCTGCTCATATCCATTGCTCCAAACCGTTGGAATGGGAAGCTACAGCATGTGTTTCATTTCTTGGAGGCTTTTCCATACATCTCACCAGTGCAAAAGAGATAAGAGAAGTGAAGCCAAAAAAAAAGGGGATTTTAGATTCCCCTCCTGGATCCTTTAGGAATCAAGCTGTCCCAAGGGAATGGTGCCATTTAGTTTGGGAAGGCTGAGATGTGGTGGTCCAGGTTTGAGGCAAAGGGCCATCACAGGGGTCTGGGGGGGAGCTTGTGCTCAGGTTGCTCTTCCCCACCTTTGATCAGGTGCTACTGGTGTAATTGCATTTTGGTTTTAGGTGGTGAAGTTGAAAGGCCAGGTGCTGTCTGTCATGTTCCGCTTCCGATCCAAGAACCGGGAGTGGCTGTGGATGAGAACCAGCTCGTTCACCTTCCAGAACCCCTACTCAGATGAGATCGAGTACATCATCTGCACCAACACCAACGTCAAGTGAGTACCTGCAGGGGGGCTCTCAGTCCCAGTAACCCAGAGCTGGGCAGCTCAGCCTTTCCCCAGCTCCCATCAATTTGCACAACCCTGGGGAAGTTCCTGAGTCCCTGCGGCTCCCATTGTCTGCTGGGCTGTGCCAGGCACTGGAGGGCTACAAAGTGCAGGGATTGTCTTGTTGTGTGGCTTAGCAAGCTGCCAAAATTCAGCTCCAGCAGTGCCTGAAATGAGTGAAATCTGCCTTAGAATGCTCTTGGACTCCTGTCACACCCTTCCCATCTTCGGGAATGGTCAAAGCTCTTTCCGTGAGGGAGCTCCACAGCCCTTGCAAGGACCAAGAAGTTGTGCCTGTGTGTGATCCAGAGCTGCAGGCTTGGCAGCTCCAGCAGACAAACAGAAGGCTGGATTGCCTGGGGAAGGGAAATCCGGGATTTTTTTGCCATGAGGCAAAGTAGCACTGCTTCCCTGCAGAGCTGCAATCTGCTGCAGGCCTGATTTCCTGCCCATGTCAGAGCTCTCTCTTTGAACTTCTTCATTCCACACACAGCCATCCCCACACCCAGAACCCAAAAATCCCTGTGGAAGTTCAGAGCAGAGCAGCAGCGTCTGTGTGGTTGTGTTTGAGGTGTGCAGGGACTGACTATCCAGGAGGGAGCCTCCTATTCTTGGCACCACCTTTCAAGAAAACCAGGTGGAAACTCACTGAAAAACCCCTTCACTCAAATGGGGTTTTGCATCTTGTCCCAGACAGCCACACTTTGCTGCACACAAGACCCAGCTTTGCTACCAGTTGGGACTTTTTAAATCTCTTTTTTCTGTGTTTGCTTTGCAGGAACTCGAGCCAGGAGTCCCGGCCTGCCCTGGCAAACTCCATGCCAAGGCCTCAGCTGGGGCAGAGTGTCAGCCTTCCCCTGGACATGGGCACAGCCCCACTGCCCTCAAGGTCTGGAGGAGCTCAGCTCCTTTTTCCATTTCCTCCTTCTCCTCACACACCCTTCATTCCCAAATTCCCCTCTCTGCAGCCAGGAACTCCAGGCTGACGAATCCCTGGTGTAACCACCCAGAGCTGTTCCCTTGGGAATTATCTTGTGTTCCCCTGTCACAGACACTTTCTATTTTAGGCAGCAGCAGCCACCCCAGGCAGAGCTGGAAGTGGGCCCAGGAAGGGAGAGCTTGGCTGGCTATGAGCACTCACAGGTGAGTGCAGAGCGATTGGGCACTCTCTGTTCATTATCCTGCGCTGTTTAAGTCACACTTTTGCTGGGGGTTTAAAGGTGGTGGGGTTTGAAGGGAAGATGTTTGTGGGGTGTTGAGGTGAGGTTTGAAGGGAAGGTGTTTGTGGGGTGTTGCTCAGTTCCAGTATTTATCATGTGGAATCATAGATACATGGAATAATTTGGTTTGGAAGGAACCTTAAAGCCCATCCACTTCCACCCCCTGCCATGGGCAGGGACACCTTCCACCAGACCACTTTGCTCCAAGCCCTGTCCAGCCTGGCCTTGGACACTTCCAGGGATGTGACTGTGCATTCTGAATGGCCCTGCTATCCCAAAAAACACATCAGAATCCCAGGAGTGGCTGAGCACTGTGCTCACCCCCTCTGTGCTGAGGTGTGAGCAGCCCCCACAAGGTGTGAGCAGCCCCGTGTCCCTCCCCAGGTACCTGTCCAGCCCGTGAGTGCTGCTGGCCCCGAGCACAGCAAGCCCCTGGAGAAGGCTGAGAGCCTGTTCAGCCAGGAGAGGGACCCACGCTTCGGGGAGATCTTCCCTGGCATCAGCACAGGTGGGTCAGCAGCTCAGGTGAGCTCCTCCTGCCTGCCCTGGTCATATTTTTCCTGTTTGTCCCCTGTGGAGCAGTTCTCCCTGCTCCCAATCTGCAGTGGATGCTCTGACCCCAGAGAATTTCCATGAGAGTTCAGTAGAAAATGGAAAAGAAATCAAACAGGATATAACAAAATTGTCTGGAGAAGGAGCCAAGGAGTCTTCATTCACACAGACACATCTCTTCCAACTGCTTCTCTCCCTGTTCCTGAGATGTCCCAGCCCAAAAATGACTCGTGCTGTCTCCACAGATGAGAGCAAAGCCATCCCTGCCAGCACCATGCCTGCCAACCCTCCCCTGTTTGCCCAGGGAAACACCTTCACTGCTGCACGGCCTGCTGAGAACTTCAGGTGAGCTTCACCTGTCCAGCTCCTGCCCATTCCTCTGCTGTGCCTTGGACATGCCCAGGATCTGGGTGCCCACAACCCTCTCAGTATAGCATCATGAGTCATTTAGGTTGGAAAGGCCTTCTAGGATCACCAGGTCAGCTGGTAACCCTGTGTTTACCACTAACCCCTGTCCCCAGGTGTCACATCCACACATTCTTGGCACACTCAGGGGTGACCACTGGGCAGTTTCCCATCAATTATTTGGCTCATTTCCCTCCACCAATGCCTTGAGCAGAAGGGTTTGGTGCCTTTTCCTCCTGTGAGTGCCTCAGACACGTGTTGTGTTGCAGGAGCAGCAGCATGGTCCCTCCAGTGAACATCATCCAGCAGCAGCAGCCCTCGCCCTCCGGCCGGATCCTGTCCCAGATTTCCCGGCACTCCAGCCCAGCTCAGGTCAGCGGGACCACCTGGGCTCCAGGGACACGGCCGGTGTTCACACCCCAGGTAGCACAGCCCAAACCCTCAGCTGCAGGCCCCGAGTCCCTGCTGCCTTCCAGCCCCTTCTCTCCATGGGGAACCACCCTGCTTCCACTCTCTGGCGCTGCTTCCTCCTTCGGGGCTAATCCAGCAACTCCTCCCTGAGCTGAGGGTCGGGGTGAAGCCTTTCCTCCTCTTCCTCTGCTGTGTTTTTCCTCTCTTACAGCAAGTGGCATCTCAGACAGTGAAGACCCGACCTCCTTCCTTTGGCATGGGGACATTCCAGGGCACGCCGTCCTCCTTCAGCTCCATGGCAGCGCCGGGATCGACGGCGTCTCCCACCACGGCGCCGTACCCAGCCCTGGCCAGCCGTGGCACAGGCTTCAGTGAGTGGGGACTGGGGGGCAAAACACCCCTGGGAGCATCCAGCTGTGGTGGGATGTGCTCTCCATCATTTTTTTGGTGGATTTTGGGAGTGTCTCAATGTGGGGAGCAGAGTTGAAGCTGTGTTTTGATGCTGATCGCCTTCAGTCATCTTCCAACCACAGAGCTGGACTCAGGGTCCTTGTGGATCCCTTCCTGCTTGGGATAATTGGGGTCATCCCAGCAGATGAATTTTGAACCATTTTAAGGCTGACTGGGAGGAAACAAACCCCTCTGGGAGTCTCTTTGTTCTATCCCACGGCAAACACCTGAATTCCTGTGGCAGGAATTCCTGTCCTGTCACAGCAGCAGCACCACACCGAGCACTGGAGAAGCTGCATTCCCACAGCAGGGCTGACTCAGTGCCTGTGTTCTCTGTCCAGCAGCCACAGAGGCAGCCCAGAGCCCGGCCCCGTTCCAGCCCCGCGCCGCCGACGCCGTGGGGATGTGGCCACAGTGGCAGGGCCAGCACCACGGCCCAGCCTCCGGGGAGCAGCACGTGCAGCAGCCCCAGCCCAGCCAGCCCGAGGTCTTCCCAGTAAGATGGAGCTTTTTAACCTCCCAGTCTGGTGGGATCCGCTGGTCTTGAAGCACTCAGAGCTTGTCCCTCTGGTTCAAATCAACTGGGGAGGTCCCAAAGTCCCAAAGACCTGATGGAGCTGGAAGTGGAGAGGGCAGGACTGGCTTTGTGTCTTTGTGTCTGATCTGTTGCAGGATCAGTGGGAAATTCCAGTTGGATTAACCCTTCTAATTCTAATTAAAAAAAAAAAAAGCTACAGTCCAGTGAAATTAAAATAATTCCTGTGAATTCATAATTCTCTCACCCCAGCTTTCCCAGCAGTTGGTGATTATAGCTTCAATTTCCTGCTCTCCTTAAATTTCCCTTGGACACAGACCCTGTGTTCCCTTGGGAAAGGAACCAGTTTGGTCCACAGTGTCCATTCCAGCAAACCCATGATTAAATTACCCACATGATCATGGAGCTATGGAATTGCTGAGGTTGGAAAAGCCTCTGGGATGGAGTCCAGCTGTTCCCCCTAATTTCCAATCTAAACCTCCCTTGATATTCCAGTCTGGATCCTAAACCCTCTCCTTGTATCCTCACAGGACATGCTGACCATGTTGGGGGACCAAGGCCCCAACTACAACAACGAAGAATTCCCAGAGTTGAACATATTCCCTTCTTTTTCTGAATAAAACAAGCCTTAGGGGAAACAACAGAAAGCTCTCTACAATATCCACATGTAAAGGAAGAACAGCAGAGTCTTTTTCTCAAGGAACTGTGTAAACACTTCCCACCTTCTGGAAGCAGAGCTCCGAGGAGGGATGGCCTTGGAGGACGAGGTGGTTTGGGCACCTCCTCCACGTGGGATTGTTCTGGAAGCTTCAGGACTTGAGTGCCACGAGGCTGAAGGCCCCAGAGCCACTCCCAAGTGGATTTTTTTGGGAGGGATTCCTGTCTGGATCACGGACAGCCCTTCCAAACTTTTTAAGGTGGCTTTTGACTGTTTTTATTTCATTCTCTGCCGTGACTTTTTTTCTATAAAACACAGAACTATTGGAATTTTTCAATACTGGAAGGAGCTCTTCCAAGTGTTATCCCTGTAAACACAATCCTGGAGGATGCTTGAGTAAGAATCCGTGTCCCAAGCCAGTGTTTTCCTCCTTTTTGGAGGAATTTTAGCTGTTTTTGGAGGGTTGTTACAGCGTCTCCAGTCCAGGGTGCTCCACGTGGAGATTCCTGTGTTTTTCTGGAATCTTCTCTCTCCTGTGAACTGTGCAATGAAATCAGTGTGACCCATGACCCCCCCTCGTTACCCTGGGATAATTAACAAGCCATAAAAATATTACCCATGTAGCTTTCTTCTGGATGAATCCATTTTCCAGCTGATGGTTTCTGTGCTGCCACAAATCAATGTTTCAACAGGTTTGTTTGGGATAAAACCTGCTCCATGGAATTTTATCACGTGTAGATGAGTTCCTTGTCCTCGTTTTGGAGCTGGATGGAGGAGAATCCCTGGATTTGAGAGATTTTTCAGGGAATTGCTGAGGAACTGTGTAATTTCACTACATTTGCTCACTCACCTCCTTAAAGAAGAATTCCTGCCATGGGATGATCCTGTTGCCAAATGACAAAGAGTAAGAGGAGAGCTGGAAAAGTAGGGAACAGAATGAAATTTTTTTTATATATATATATATATCTATATATATAAATTTTTAATTTTTAAACATTGACTTGGAATCTTCTGGCTTTTTCCATGGGAGAAAAAAAAACCAAAAAAACAACTTGTGGCCAACCCTGCTCTCCTCAGGGGCTGGAAGAACCATTTGATTCCCTCTTGCTTCAATTCCAACAGGAAACTGAATTTCAGAGTTGGACTTGGAAGGAAATTTGGCACCAGAGCAGCTGGGGAAAAATCCCAAGAAAAGAATCCCAAGTGTTCCTGGTTTTGTTTTGAATGGAATGTGGGTGTTCCCCCCTTTTCCCTGCATGTTGTGGGGGGCTCTGGGACCCCCAGGCTGGTTGTGAGTGTTCTCTGCTGGTTGAGGGCAAGAATGGGGAAACCCCCCCTTTTCCAAGAGCTGATCCAGAGCTGTCATTCCTGACTAAAATCTGAACCCTTTGTGTCACCAGCCCAGAGAGATTCCTCTTGTAAGTGGAGCAGGAAGCTTTATTTTCCCCTCTCCTTTTCCCTCTGGAAAATTAAGACTTGAAGGTTTTGTTTTAATTGGTTTTTGAGTTGTTTTTTGGGGTTTTTTTTAATTTTATTCCAAATTTCTCTATGGATAAATGGGAACATCCCATTTGAAGACATCCTGGGAGTCTGTTCCCAGCAATAACCTCCTCCCCAACATCCCATCACATCCTGGGCCCTTCAGTTCTTAAAGGAGAAGGAAAATTCCCATTTCCCTGAGCCCTTCCAGGTCCTGTGGCTGTTTCCCCCCCAAATTTTCCAGATCCTGGGAGCTGGAGCAGCCAAATCTGTTGGGAAGGAGGATGAGGAGAGGCTGAGAGGGTTCCCAGGGGTGACAAGGACAGGGGACAGGCTGGGCCCTTCCCCCCTGTTTGGGAGCTCCAGTGTTTGTCCTGGGGAGGCAGGAGCTGAACCCCCTCAGGTGTGTCCCAGCCCCAGGTGGATTCTGGGCAGCAGAGATTTTCCAACAAGAGGTTTTTTCCCTTTTTCCACCCTCAGTCTCATTTCTGCCTCTTTGTTGGAGGAATGTCCCTAAATCCCCATCCCCTCCCTGTCTGCTCCCCAACCTCCTGTTCCCTCCTTGTTTTGTCCCCCATTTTCTCCCCCTAAGCCTCCTCCTCTCGTTTTGTCCCCCAAATCCTTTTGTCCCCCGTTTGTCCCCGTTTGTCCCCTCGGTTCCCGGTCACTCAGTGCCACGTCAGAGCCTCGTGCTCCAGGGGATGATTCTGCCCTGGAGCCCCGCGGTGACTCAGCCCCTCTGTGTGCCCCGTCTGTGTCCCCACAGAGGTCACATGGGGGTGGCCCCTCTCTTGGGGACCCCGTGGGGAAGGGGTGACAGTGACCCACCCCCATATGGTGCTGCTCCATCCCCCCTGTCCCCTCCCGGTCCCTGGCACGGTCTGTCCTTGTTCCCATGGCTGGAGGGTGACGGTGACAGTGGTGATGATGTCGTTGTCCCCGGTGTGACATGTCTGGGATGGCTCTGGTGCCACGTGAGGAGGTGACAGTCACTGCAGGAAGCACTGCCCGGCCCCTGCTCCCCCTGCCAGGGACCCCCAAACTGGGCCCGGGGGGGCAACCCCGGGTTGGGGACAGCTGGGGACAGAGGTGGGGTCCTGTCCTCCGTGTCTGCTGTCACAGGATGTCCCCAAGCTGCCGAGTCCGGCTGCTCCTGAAGGGAGTGGGTGCTCAACCCCATCTGATTTGGACACGGGGGGGGCTTGGGGAGAAGGTGGGTGTCCCCCAGGGCAGCAGGATGTCCCCAGGGTGGGATGTGGGGACAAGAGAGTGACCCCAGAGCAGTAGGACATGCCCAAATTGGGATCCCAGGACGAGAGAATGTCCCCAGGGTGGGATACCAGGACAAGAGAATGTTCCCAGAGCAGCAGGACATCCCCAAATTGGGATTCTGGGACAAAAGAATGTCCCCAGAGCAGCAAGACATCCCCAGGGTGGGATCCTGGGCCACGAGAGTGTCCCCAAGATGGGATGCAGGGACAAGAGAGTGTCCCCAAGGTGGGATGGCAGGGCAAGAGAATGTCCCTGGGGCCGGAATCCTTGGGACAGGAGGGTGTCCGCAGGGCAGGATGCTGGGGTGGGCGGACATCCCGGGCACAGGAGCACATCCCAGGGACAGACAGGAGAAGGTCCCGGGGACAGGGGGGACATCCCAGGGACAGGAGCACGTCCCGGGGACGGACGGAAGATCCTGGGAACAGGAGGATGGGACAGGACACGGTCCCAGGGACAGGAGGACATCCCAGGGACGACAGGAGCATGACCCAGGGACAAGAGGACATCCCGGGGACAGAAGCACGTCCCGGGGACAGGAGCACGTCCCGGGGACAGGAGGATGTCCCGGGCAGGAGCCGCCCGCCGCCCCGCTCCGGGGTGACTCAGCCCGTCCCGCAGCATCACGTGGAGCCGGGGGCAGCCCCCTCGTCCCCCTCCCCGTCCCCTCCTTCCCTCCAGCCCATCCAAACCCGACGCTTGCCAAAATTTTCCGGCTGCCTCCAAACTTCCTCAATCCCGCAGCATAAAAAGCGCAGCGGCCGCGGCTCCCGCAGGCCCCGTCCCGGCGCTCGCACCGACGGCTCCGTGCTCGGTAAGCGGCGGGGAGGGGACCCCGGGGGGGCGCTGGGTGGTTTTTATCCCAGGGAAATGGATCCCAGTGGGAATGGGGGACAAAAAGGGAAACTGAGGCACGGTACGAGCGGATCTGGGGGTCCCCGGCTCGGGGAAGTGTCCCGGGTCCTGCTCCACCACGGGAGGCTGGGGGTGAAGCAGGGAGGGGCAGGAGGGCTGGGATACCCCCCCCCACCGCATCCTCTGCATCCCAAAACTCCCCCTCCCGGCCTGGGGCTGCCGAAGGAGCCGGAGCCGTAACGGGAACCAGCTGTGCCGGCTCATGTGATGCCGGCGCCCGGCCAGCCCTGCCCGCGGGGGTGTCCTGGCCCCAGATCGAGGGAGGAAGGGGTCCCAGACCCAAATCAGGGGGTACAGGAGGTCCCAACCCCAAGGCAGGGTGTGCAGGGTGTCACAGACCCACATCAGGGTGTACAGGAGGTCCTGGCCCCAAGGCAGGGTAGGCAGGGGGTCCCAGCCCCAAATCAGGGAGTACAGGGGATACAGGGGGTCCCAGCCCCAAATCAGGCTGTGCAGGGTGTCCTAGTCCTACAGGAGGGTGGGCACAGAGTCCTGCTCTCCCCCCAGCCCCCCTGGCTCACTCTGTGTCCCCTCCCCAGCGCTCAGGCTGTCCCCAGCATGTGGTGGCCCGTGCTGCTGGCCCTGCTGCTCCCTGCGGCTCCGGCCCAGCTGCACCCGGAGCGGGAGCTGGACGCGCAGTGGGAGCTGTGGAAAAAAACCCATCACAAGCAGTACAACGGCCAGGTATGGGGGAGATGGGGCTTGAGACATCCCCAGGGTGGGGTGCTGGGGCACAGGGATGTCCTGAGGGTGGGGGACGCAGGCAGGACCCCCGTCCCAGCACCATCTCCCCCCGGCGCAGGCGGACGAGGTGACGCGGAGGCTGATTTGGGAGAAGAACCTCAAATACATCAACACCCACAACCTGGAGCACTCCCTGGGCGTCCACACCTTCGAGCTGGCCATGAACCACCTGGGTGACATGGTGGGTGTCCCTGGCAGGGGACAGAGGGGGGGCTGAGCACCTCTGGGTGCTCCCACCCACCGGAGTTCCTTCCCTAGACCAGCGAGGAGGTGGTGAGGACAATGACAGGGCTGAAGGTGCCCCGAGGTCACCAACGCCACAACGAGACCCTCTTTGTCCCTGACTGGAGTGAGAGAGCCCCAGCTGCCATGGACTGGCGTAAGAAAGGCTACGTGACCCCTGTGAAGAACCAGGTGAGATGGGTGTGCCCTCAGTGTCACCCCAGTGCCACCCCGGTGTCACCCTCGTGTCATCCATTGTGTCCCCACAGGGCCAGTGTGGCTCGTGCTGGGCTTTCAGCTCGGTGGGTGCCCTGGAGGGGCAGCTGAAGAGGAAAACAGGCAAACTGCTGTCCCTCAGCCCCCAGAACCTGGTGGACTGCGTGGCCAACAACGACGGCTGCGGGGGCGGCTACATGACCAACGCCTTCGAGTACGTCCGCCAGAACCGCGGCATCGACTCCGAGGACTCCTACCCCTACATTGGCCAGGTGTGAGGGGTGCCAGCCCCGAATCCCCCTCCATCCCTCCCATCCCCACCTCTCCTGACCTTCCCGGCCCCTCGCAGGACGAGAGCTGCATGTACAGCCCCACCGGGAAGGCGGCCAAGTGCCGCGGCTACCGCGAGATCCCCGAGGGCAACGAGAAGGCTTTGAAGAGAGCCGTGGCCAGGATTGGGCCCATCTCCGTGGGCATCGATGCCAGCCTGCCCTCCTTCCAGTTCTACAGCCGAGGTGAGGGGCTGGGGGGAGCTCAGGGGGCTGCCCAGGGAGCTGGGGCACTCCTGGTGACACCGGCTGTGTCCCCAAGGCGTGTACTACGACGAGAGCTGCAACGCTGAGAACATCAACCACGCCGTGCTGGCCGTGGGCTACGGGGCACAGAAAGGCACCAAGCACTGGATCATCAAGAACAGGTACAGGGCTTGGGATGGTTTGGGAGTTGCAGGTGGTTGAGGACCTTCTAGAAGCTCAGGTTCTGCTTTTCCACCCTGCAGCTGGGGCGAGGAGTGGGGCAACAAGGGCTACGTCCTCCTGGCCCGCAACATGAACAACGCCTGCGGTGTGGCCAACCTGGCCAGCTTCCCCAAGATGTGACAACCCCACCAAGCCCTTCCCTGCCCACTGCCCTGCCCTCCAGCTTGGCCTCTTCCCTCCCAGCCTCAAACATGACGGTGCGCCCGGGGGGAATTCTTTGTCTCTGTGAGAAATTGCCCCTGGGAAGGGGAAATTCACCTGCAGGGAATGGAGGATGAGACCCCTCACCTCTGTTTTCCACTCTTCGCCATGCTGGCTTCTGCCTTCCCGTGATCTGTGGAGGCCAATCCACCCAGACATGCTTCAGGAACCAGGTTCCACACCAGCCTCTGCCTCAGGAGCACTGGGGTGGAGGTGGAATATTCCCAATGGAGAACAAAAATCCCTCTCCCTCCACCCTGTATCCCAGTGGAGGCTGCCGAGAGTGATACGATTTTATTTTTCAACTAAAATTGGGAATAAGGCTTGGACTGGTTTGCTTTGTGCTGGGAAAAAGCCTCAGGGATGGGAAAAATTCTTCCTTTTCCCAAAGGGGCAAAAAGCCGTGTGTGAGGCAGAGCAGGGTGAGAAGAAGCTGCTGGGGAATTTTGGGACAGATGGATGGAGTATCTGGGGAGGGGATGGCTCTAGGAAGGACACAGGGAAGGACAGATGGATGGATGGACCCACAGGACACCCCCAGCCCCATCAGAGTCCCCCAAAACTCCTCAGGGACTGTCAGGGGAGCACCATGGGGAATTTGGGCACCTCCTGGGATTGTGGCCATGGCGGGGGACACGAGTGACAATGCCACTGTGGGGAGAGGTGCCCAGGGACCCCTGGGGGGGCACGGGGCCGTGTGTGCCCCGTGTGGCTGAGCATGGTGACCACAGCACACCCCAAAACCAAACACAGGTATCACAGCAGGCCCGACACACCCCAAGAATGCAAACACCCCAATATCCACCACACCCTGCCACACCCCGGAACGGGGCCCCGGGGGGGACACTGAGGCCCGGAGGGGCCCCCTGAAACAATGGGGACAGTGAGGCATAAGGAAGTGCCAAAGGCGGAAAAAAGAGACACTCAGAGGTGACACCGCAGCATCTTTATTGTTCCCTCCTGCCGGGAAGGATTCACTCCTCGTAGCCGGGGGCCGGGGGGGCCAGGGCGGCCCCCAGGGTCACCTGGCTCAGGTAGGCGTTGTCAAAGCAGCGGCGCCGCTCGGGCTCCTCCCACGAGCAGCAGCCCTGGGGGTCCCTCCAGGCGTCCTCAGGGGTGGCACAGAGCGTGGCGATGCCCTGGGACAGCTGCGGGCGATGGGGACGGGGGGGTCAGGGCGGTTTTGGGGGGTCCTCCAGCGCCCCTGACCCCCCTCGGTCACTCACCTGCTCCCGGGCACAGGCGCCGCGGTCCTCGGGGGGCAGCGGGCAGCACGCGGCCGTCATGGCCCCCAGCAGCTCCGGCACCGGGCGGCTGCGGGCACGGACACGGACACGGAGGTGAACACGGGGGTCACCTCCAAGGGGGATTTAGGCGCGGGGAAGGGACTGCTGGGCCCCCTCCCCAAAAAGGGGTTCCCGAGCAATGGAGAGTGCCAGGGATGGGGATGATGGGGTGAGGGGTCCTGCAAGGCTGGGACTCCCCAAAAGCAGGGGCTGTGCTGTCCCCCCGGGCTGCTCGGGGCTCACCCACCTCTGTGTGAAGAGCCGGGTGGGGCCGCACAGAGAGCGCAGCAGGGCCGGGCCGGGCCGGGCCAGGCTCACGTTGTGCAGCTCCCGGTCGTATTCGGGGTGGGGGGCGGCGGCGGCGAAGCAGCGACCCCGGGCCTTGGGACCCCCGCGCTGGCAGCAGCGGTGCTGCCCCGTCTTCACCGCTGATTCTTCCCGGCAGAAGCGATTCAGCCCCTTCAGCCACTGCGGAGGAGGAGCTGGGGGTCAGGGGGAGCCCGGACACTGGGACCCCCAAGCCCTGAACACCTGGGTCATCCCTGGGACATTTCCGTCCCCACCCCGGATGCCGGGGCTCCTCCCTGACACGTTTGTCACCTTCCCGGATACCTGGGAGCCTTCCCGGCCTCTGAGTGGCCGGGTCACGCTCCGGGCACATGGGTCATTGCCGGGACACCGGGGGCCCCTCCCCGGATACCGGGATGCCAGCCCAAACACCTCAGTCCTTTCCCAAACACCTGGCTCCCTTTTCCCAAACACCTGGGGCCCTTTTCCCAAACAACCCAGTCCCTTTTCCCAAACACCTGAGTCCCTTTCCCAACTCTGTCCCCTTTCCAAACACCTCACTCCCTTCTCCCAAACACCTGGGTCCTTTTTCGAACACCTCTGTCCCTTTCTCAAACACCTGCGCCCCCCCAATCCTTTGACACCTGAGACCCTCCCAAACACCTGGGACCCCCCGAGCTCTTCAGCACCGCCACCTTCCCTCCCATCCTTGTCCCCCCATCCCAGTCTTGTCCCCCTTGTCCCATCCGTGTCCCCCCCGCCCGGTGTCCCCGCTCACGGCGCTGTGGGCGCAGCTCAGGCTCTCGTTGCGGCAGCACCGCCCGTACTCCCGCTCCAGCCGGACTCGCAGGCGGACGCGGGGCCCGGAGCGGCCGCCGGGGCCGGGGGGGCCGGGGCGCAGCGCCCGCAGCCCGCAGATGTTGCCGATGTTGGTGGCCGTGGGCTCGCCGGGAGGAAAGGGGGGCTCGCTGACCAAGTCCCAGGCGACGTTGCGGTCCCAGGTGGGGACGGGGTCCCAGGTGGGGGCCGGGGTCTCCTGGGCGAAGCAGCGGCGCCGCGCGGGCCCGTGGCGGCGGCAGCAGTGGAACTGCCGCGTCTTCACCCCGAACTCATCCGTGCAGAACCCGTCCAGCACGTCCGTCCACTGCGGGCCACAGTCCCCTCGGTGTCAGCCCTGTCCCTCCCTGTGACAGCGTCACAGTCCCCTCTCCTGGCATTGTCCCCGCGATGTCCCCACGTTACACCTGACCCAGTGTCTTCCCCTCCAGCAGCGTCCCCTTGTCCCTTACGGTGTCCCCCCATCCCTGCAATGTTCCCATCCCCACAGTGTCCCCTCTCCCCGCGGTGTCCCCATCCCCACAGTGTCCCCTTATCCCTGCAGTGTCCCCATCCCCGCACTGTCCCCTCTCCCCCCGGTGTCCCCGTTCCCCCCGGCGTCCCCGCTCCCCGCACTGTCCCCACTCACGGCGCGGCGGGCGCAGGGCAGCGGGCTGTGGTGGCGGCAGCAATCGTTCAGGCGGGGCCGGAGCGCGGCCAGCGCGGCCGCCTGGCGCCGGAGGTGCGCGAAGGCGTTCGGGGGGAGCAGCAGCGGCGGCGGCAGCGTGGGGGGGTCCCGGCAGTGCCGGGTGACGGCGGCGGCCATGGGCCAGGCGGGGGGGAACCCGTCCAGGGCGGTGCCCCAGACCGGGGGGTTGCTCGAGGGGGCCATGGCTCCCCCCACCAGGATGTCGGGGGGCACCTCCAGGACCTGCTCCTGCTGCAGCACTGGGAAAGGAGCGGGGTGGGCACAGGGTGGGCACTTGTCCCTATGTGCCACCCTCTCCCCATTCTGTTCCTGTGGTGCCACTCCTGTGCCCAGCCCTCACTGTCCCCCTGTCACTCCCACCCCGTGTCCTCCCCATCCAAGTCCCCCTTCTCCTCCATCACCTTGTCCCGGTGTCCCTCCACACCCCCGTGTCCCCTCCATCCAAATCCCCACCCATGAGCATCCCCCTGTCTCCAGTCCTGCATGTCCCCCCTTGTCCCTCACCCCTGGGTGTCCCCCTCTCTCCCCTCACCCCTGGGTGTGTCCCCCTTTGTCCCCCCACCCCTGCATGTCCCTCCCCGCAC
>JAWWLS010000113.1:6092877-6128890 GCA_035040975.1 Myioborus melanocephalus | reverse complement strand
TCCCCCCTGGGTGTGTCCCCCTGTGTCCCCCCACCCCTGAATGTCCCTCCCCTCACCTTGTTTGATGCTGGGGGGCCGCAGGTCCAGGCTCTCCTGCACCACCTGCTGCAGATGCCCCGAGGCCAGCGCTGTCACCGACAGGGGACACAGGGGGGGTCAGCAGGGTCACCCCCTCCATCCCCCCGCCCATGGAACAGCGAGCAGGGACCCGCCCACACCCATGGGCTTGGAGCCCCATCATGGGGAGGGGTCCCAGGTGTTCAGGAGGGGCCCCAGGAGCTGGAGAAGGAGACTCAGGCACCCAGCAGGGCTGCAGCTGTTCTGGACAGGCCCCTGCAGGCATTTGGGAGGGATCGAGGT
This sequence comes from Myioborus melanocephalus, assembly GCA_035040975.1. NCBI lineage: Eukaryota > Metazoa > Chordata > Aves > Passeriformes > Parulidae > Myioborus > Myioborus melanocephalus. The sequence goes on along the minus strand of JAWWLS010000113.1, from coordinate 6,128,530 downwards.
GTGTGGGCAGCAGCCCCGACATCCGGGGTGGGGACCCAGCTGTCCCTGGAGGCGTCCCAAACACCTGGGCAGGAGCTCAGGTGGGACCCAGGAGTTCGGGAAGGGGATCCAGGTGTGCGGGGAAGGGACCCAAAATTCAGGAATGGGCCCCCAAATCTCAGTGGAGGATCTCAGGAGTTCGGGAAGGGGATCCAGGTGCCTGGGGAAGGGATCCAGAGTTCGGGAAGGGGATCCAGGTGTTCGGGAAGGGGATCCAGGTGTTCAGGAAGGGGATCCAGAATTCGGGAAGGGCATCCAGAGTTCGGGAAGGGGATCCAGATGTTCAGGAAGGGGATCCAGAGTTCGGGAAGGGGCCCCCAAATCTCCGTGGGGGATCTCAGGTGTTCGGGAAGGGGATCCAGGTGTCCGGGGAAGGGACCCAGAGTTGGGGAAGGGCCCCCAGGTGTTCGGGGGTCCCAGGCGTGCAGGGGGGCCCTGGGCGGGGGCCGCGGGGACTCACCGGCGGCGCTGAGGAGGAGGAAGAGGCCGAAGGCCGCCATGGCGTCGGGAGCTGTAGGGTCAGCGCCGGCTCCGCCGCCTTATGAAGGGCCGGGTCGGGCGTGGGGCCACATCCCGCGGGGCTGAGTCACGGCCCTGACGTCGCGGCAGCGCCGGGAGGGGGACCCCGGGGGGCTGCGCTGGATCTGCACCCCCAAACTGGAACGGGGGGGAACCCCGACCCCAGCCAGGCTGTCCCAGCCCCGTCCCCACCCTGGGGGTCCCGTCCCCACCCTGGGGGTCCCGTCCTCACTCTGGGGGTCCCATCCCCATCCCGGTAGCCCCGGATCCCCCTCTGGTGGCCCCAGCCCCCCCCGACCCCTGCGTCAGCGGAGGGGGAAGCGGTCAAACCGCATTTTTGTGGGTTTTACCCCGTTTTGGGGCCCCCACCCACTGAGTCACCCCCGGTTCTGAGGGGGGGGGGCTGAAGGGGCACCTCCAGAGGGACCCCCGGACAGGGGGGGGTCCCTCAGCTGATGTCCCCAAGGGTCACAGCCATGGTCACCTATGGACAGGGGGGTTCCTGCGCTATCCCGGGATAACCAAACCCCCAACACGCCCGGGCAGGTGTGCGGGGCGGGGTGGGGGGGACAGCCCCGTGTGTCCCCCCCCGATTGCCCAACGGCGGCTGCGGCTCCGTGACTCGGCCTTTGCGCAACCCCCCCACTTTCCCCGACGCGTGGGCGGGGGGGAAATCCCGGCTGGAAGGACCCAGAAGCGCCGGGGGCACCTCGAGAGAGGGAAGGGAAAAGGGAAGGGAAGGTGGGAACGGAAAACTGGGAATGAGAGCCCGGGAATCGCAACCCGGGCAGGTTGGGGTGGGTATCCAGGGGGTCTGGGGGGGGGTCCTGCCATCCCAGGTGTCCCAGGTGGGACTCAGGAGTTCGGGAAGGGGATCCAGGTGTCCGGGGAAGGGACCCCGAGTTCGGGAAGGCGCCCCAGGTGTTCGGGGGGGTTCGAGCACCCCAGCACCCAGAGGCGCCCCGGTCTCAGCTCCCACAACACCCAGTGCATTTCCCAGCGTTTATTGAGTTGGGGGGTCCCGGGCCCCCCGATAAGAACGGGGCGGGTCAGAAGCGCTGCTCGGCGTCGGGAACGCGGCCGTCCCTGAGCTCCTGCAGCCGCTGCAGCACCCGGGGCAGCTCCAGCTCGCCGAGCTGCCGGTTCTCCCGGCTCCGGACGCTGACGGTGCCGCGCTGCCGTTCCCGCCGCCCCACCACTGCCGGGGCACGGCCGTCAGCGGGGGAAAACGGGGACCCTGAGCCCCCCGACCCGCGCAGGCACGCCCCAAACACGGCACCCCCCCAGCGGGGACCCAGAACAGTCCCGGGGGGTTCAAAAGTGGTCCAAAAGGGGGTGGGGGTCTCAGAGGGTGGGGGGTCCCTAAAATCCTCCTGGGGAGGTCCTGAGTGGATCTCGGGGGGTGCTGGTGAAGTCCCACGGGGGGGACTGAGCTCCTGTGGGGGTCTCAGCAGATTCCTGGGGGGTCTCATAATGGGGCTCCCAGGGGATTCAGTTTTCCTCCCCAGCAGCACCCAGGATGTGGATAGGGGTGTCCAGCCAGCCCTGGGGGGCTCCAGGGGGGTCCCAGGGGGGTTCTGGGGGTCTGCCCCACCCTTACCCAACTGGAAGTTGTAGTGGGCGAGTTGGGCCCGGCGGATCTTCCGTGCCAGGGTGGTCCCGGGGTCCCAATCCAGGTCAGCCAGGAGGCCCCCCCTCCTCAGCACTGCCTGCACCTGCATCCCCAGAGTCAGTGGGGGGCACGGGGGGGCACGGAGGGATGGTTTGGGGGGTCACAGGGGATGGGGGTACATGGTGGGGGAGCACAGGGGGGTCACATACTCACCTCCCGGGCATAGTCCTCGACCTCGGGGGTCTGTGGGATGACCATGGCCTGCAGTGGGGACAGCCAGAGCGGCCTGGGGGGCACCAGGGGTCACTGGGGGTGACACACAAGGAGGGGGTGCCCCAAGGGTTGCAGGGGTGCCCCCAGGATAGAGGGGCCCCAAAGATGGAGGTATCTCGGGGATGCAGAGAGCACCCTGGGGATTGAGTGTCCCCAAAACTGGGGAGTGTCTGTCCCAAAATGGGGCAGGGGTGACACTAGGGATTGAGGGGACCCAGACAGCTGGGGGTGTTCCTGGGACCTGGGGGTTGTGCCCCAGGGACTGGGGGTTGTCTGAGGGACTGGGGGTGAGCTGTGGGCTGTTTTTGGGGTCTCCCCTCACCATCTCCCGCCGTAGCTCTCGGCCAGCACGGCCACCATGCGCTCCACAGAGCCCAGCACAGCCCGGTGGATCAGCACCGGCCTCGCGGGGCTCCCGCTGGGGCTGGGGGGGAAACGGGGGTCAGGGGGGCAGGGGGACCCCTTGTCCCAGCCCTGATATCCCCCACATCCCCAATTCTGTTTCCCCATCTCAATCCTGACACTCCCCAAAATCCTGACCCACCCCAGCCCCATTTCTGCCCCTCTATCCCAATCCTGACCCCTCTCCCAGCCCCCAATCCTGACATTCCCCAATCCCCATCCTGCTCCCCCAGCCCCAACCCTGATCCCCCCACAGAAATCCTGAACCCCAGCCCAATCCTGGCCCCCACAAATCCCCCAATCCTGCTCCCTGACCAATACCTGGCATATTCCAGCTCGAATCTCTCAGGCATCTGGAAATCCAGCTGGATGGTGCCACACTGGTGGTGCCTCCCCAGAGCATCCCTGATCCGGATATCGATCTGGTGGGAATCAAGAGATTCCAGAAGGGTCCTGATTTGTCCCTTTTAGGGATCCCCCCTCCCCAAATTCCTCACCTTGGGCCCATAAAAGGCTCCATCCCCCGGACTCAGCTCCCAGGGCTGCCCAAAATTCTTCAGGCTCCGCTCCAGCTGCTGCAGGGGTGGGTTGGGAGGGTCAGGGGGGCACAGAGCAGGGGGCACAGCACACAGGGGGGGCATCATCCCACCTGCTCAGCACGATCCCAAGTGTCAGGGTCCCCCAGGAATCCATCGGGACGCGTGGCCAGGGCCAGGCGGAAGGAGAAGCCCAGGACGGCGTAAACGGCGCGGATGAAATCCAGGGAGGAATCGATCTCACCCTCCAGCTGGGAAAGGGGGGTCAGGGGGGGCAGGTGACACATTCTGGGGGGCACAGGGAAGGGTCAGGGGCACAGACACCTGCTCCAGGGTGCAGAAAATGTGGGCATCGTCCTGCTGGAAGCGCCGGACCCGCGTCAGCCCCGTCAGGGTCCCGGGGGGTTCGTTGCGGTGCAGGACCCCGAAATCCGCCAGGCGCAGGGGCAGCTCCCGCCAGGAGCGCGGCCGGTGGGCGAACATCAGGCTGGGGACGGACAGACAGACAGACAGGCTGCCCCCAGAAGCCCCTCCCCGAGCACCCCAGGGCCGCCTGACTCACCAGTGGGCCGGGCAGTTCATGGGTTTGAGGGAGAGGGTCTCAGGGGCGGCAGGGACAGAGAAGATGTGGGGGCTGTAGTGCTGCCAGTGCCCCGAGAGCTCCCAAAGCCGGGGGCTGAACAGGTTGGGGGTCACCACCTCGCTGAAGCCCCTGGCCCGGTACTCACTCTGTGGGGACAGGGACAGGGCAGGAGGTCAGCTCAGCCCCACAGCATCGGGCATGGGTGGCTGCAGGGACTGGGAGGGCGAGAGCTGTGGGGTGCAGGGTGGGCAGAGGGGATGGAGGGCAGTGGGGTCTGTGGGGCTCAGCAGTGCCTGGCTGGGGTGGGGATGGAGGGCAGTGGGGTCTGTGGGGCTCAGCAGTGCCCAGCTGTGTTGGGGATGGGGTGATGGGGACATGATGGGGGTCGTACCCGGATAAACTCCACCAGGGTGTTGTAGACGTGGGCACCGCGGGGCAGGAAGAAGCAGCTGCCAGGGCTGAACTTGTGGAAGAAGAAGAGCTCCTGATCCTGCAGCAGGGAGGGCGTTACTGGGGGGATCCCCGTGGCTGTGAGGGATCCCCCAGCCCCTGGCAGGGCTCTCACCTTGCCGATCCTGCGGTGGTCCCGCTGAGCCGCCTCCTCCTGTGCCCGCTGCCACTGCTCCAGCTCCTGGGCACTGGGGAAGGCCACGGCGGCCACACGCTGCAGGGACTGACCCCCAGCTCCCCCCCAGAGCGCAGCCGAGCTCTGTGGGCACAGGGGGACATCAGAGGGGCACCGGGGACCCCACCCAGCTGCAGGGCAGGGCACAGGGACCCCCGCCCGACACCCACCGTGAGCACCCGCAGGGCTCCGATCAGCCCCGTGTGCCGCAGCAGGGGCCCGGGGCACAGCTGGAGCAGGGGGCCACACCTGAGGGAGGAACAGAGGGATGTGGGGACAGCTGAGGTGACACACGGCCACCCCACGTGTCCCTGTGCTCACCTGTACACCGTGGCCGTGGGGGATGTCACCTCCTCGAGCTGCTGCAGCTGGAAGGCGTTGTGCTGGGGAGGCACAGTGGGGTGGGTGATGGGGGGTTTGGTGACATTAGAGGGGTGACACCGAGGGTCCCAATGTCCCCAGAATGGCCTCCCATGACACTCTGGGGAGGGGGACACACCTTGAGCAGCTCAGCCAGCTGCTGCCGGGTGGCCTCGAGGCGCTCGAAGCGGTGCCGGGCACGGGCGAAGGTGGCACAGGCCTCCTCCAGCAGCGGCAGCTCCGCGCTCTGCACCGTCCTGGGGACACGGGGACACGCTGGGGACACGCTGGGGACACCCCAGGGACCCTGCAGCACCTGCCCAGCCCTACCTGCTGCCCATGTGCACGTCACAGAAGAAGCCATCCTCGGTGGCCTGGCTGCTGCAAAGCGTCGCCCCGAAAATCTGCTCTGCCACCGCCCCCAGGACACAGGCACTGGAGCGCCAGAAAGCCTGGGGGGACATTGGGGACACGTGGGACATTGGGGACATGGTGGCTGTGAGGGGAGTGAGGTGCAGGTTCAGTCCCCCAGGCCCCGGGCTCACCTCCCGCCCCTCGGGTGTGGAGAAGTCGAGCAGCTCCAGGTCGGTGTCACCTTCCAGAGGCCGGTCCAGGTCCTGGAGGGTCCCGTTCACCCGGGCCACCAAGGCCACCTCGGCCAGGCCAGCCCTACAGGGACACCAGAGACACTGTGGGGACCCTGTGGGAGCTCTGTGTGGGCTCTGTGGGGATCATGGGGACACAGCAGGAACCCACGAACCTTGTGGGGACCACGGGGACATTGTGGAGACCCTGTGAAACTTGTGGGGACTCTGTGGGGATCACAGGGACATTGCAACCCTGCAGACCTTGTGGGGATCATGGGGACATCACGAGGACATTGTGGACCCTGCAGACCTTGTGGGGACACCCTGAGGGGCTCGGGAACCTTGCCGGGACACTGCGGGGACCCCCGGGGACAGCGTGGGAAGCCCTCGGGCCGTACCCGAGCTCCGCGGCCACCTGGAACGGGGTGGTTTGCAGGGCCCGGCCGGGCAGGCGGCGCCCGCCGGGCAGCGCGATGCGGATCGGGGTCCCCGGTGCGAGGCGGCCGCTCCCGGTCCCGCCGCCCGCCCCATCCCCGGGCCCGTCCCAGCGCTCCGCCGCCGCCGCCCGCAGCCGCTGGAAGAGCCGGAGGCGCTCGGGCTCCGGCCCGGACACCTGGGGACGGGAACCACCGCGGGGTCACTGGGCCGCCCTTGGGGCTCAGGGCCCGGGGGGAGCGGGCAGGGGTGGGGCGGGGGGATGAGGGGTCCCGGGGGTCCCGAGCGCACCCGGTGTCGCCGCGGGGCTCCCGCCAGCAGCAGCCGCGCACCGGCGCGTGTGGACATGGTCGAGGCTCCGCCCGTTCCGCCGGAACCGGGGACGGGCCTCCGCAACCCCCCCACGGAAGCCGCGTTGGAATCGCCCGCCCGTGCGGGAGCGCCGCATACAGGACGAAACCATGGAGGGAGCGGGGGGGGAGGAGCCGAACGGACCCCTCACACCGGGCGTGAACGCGACAAAGAACGGACCCGCCAAGGGTTGTTTGGTAGTTTTTATGCAGATCCTGAAGCCCACACCGGTATCAAACAGGTACGATGGAGGCAACTAAAAACCAACAAAAAATAATTAAAATAAAATCAAGTAAAATCCCAACTTCATATAAAAGCCGCGCGGGCGGCTCTGGGTGTAAGGGGGGGACCCCTCTGAGCCCCCGCCGGGCTCCGGCTGCGTGTGGTGAACGATCCCGGAGGGAATTAAAAAGTGATTGCTATATACACACACGTAGAAAGTCAACAGTGATCCCGGGGGGAAAAACAAAACAAAAAATCCAAAGATCCCCAAACGAACCCAAACCCAACCACAGTCTTCCCAAGCAGGGGGGGCACGCTTGGGCCTTCTTGCTGCCAGTCCCATGGAGCTCCAAGGTGGGTTTGGGTGGGTTCCTCGACCCTTTTTTTTGCCTTGTTTTGGTGTTTTTGGCAGACAGGAGGAACAGGGGGGTCTCCCCTCCCTGCAGCAGCAATTTGGGGATCGGCTGGAAACCAACACCCCAACACCACTCAGCGCTCCTCTCGAAGCTTTCAGAGTTTTTCCTTTTTTTAATTTTTTTGTCTTAACTCTTTCAACTACTACTGAAGGTTTTATTGAACAGCAACGTGGCTTCTTCTCGTTAAAACATCAGTTTTGTGTCTTGTTTTCTTGTCTCACCCAATGCCGGGGCCGGGGGGGGGGTGGGGGGGGCTGGGGCTAGAACCAACCGAAAAGTACAGAACATTTAATTTAGGAGAAGGTTACAGGAATCGTTGAGGGAAGGAAAAAAAGAAAAAAAGAAGAGGAAAAAAAAAAAAAAAAGGAAAAAAAAAAAGAAAGGGCAGCCCCGGGAGCTGCGTCAGTACCGGGGAGGGAAGAAGGGGCGCTTAGGGGTGAAGAAGGGAGCCCCCCCTCTGCCGAAGGGCGGCCGCGGCCGCTTCAGGCTCTGGAAGGGGTCTCTGCCGCCGAAGGGCTCCCGCGGGCGGAACTCGGCGCGGGGCGTGCGGAGCAGGACGGAGCCGCGGCCCCCGGAGGGCTCCCGGTGCCCGGGGGGGCCCAGCCCGCGCGCGGCGCCCCCCAGCTGCTCCCGGGGCAGCGGCCCGGGCCCCGCGGGGTCTCGGGAGCGGGGCAGGGGGTCCCGCGGCTGCGCCCCCGCCCCGAAGTGCTCCTTCAGCGTCCCTGGCATCGTACCGTGCTCCTTGGGGAAGGCGCCGGCGCCGTGCTCCAGCGGGGGCGGCGCGGGGAACGGGACCCCGCCGTGCTCCCCGGCCGGCGGCGGCTGCGCGGGGAAGGGGACCCCGGCGTGATCCCCGGGCACCGGGGGCGGCGGGGGCGTGGGGAACGGGACCCCCGCGTGCTCCACCGAGGGGGGCGGGGGGACGCCGTGGGGCAGCGGGAGCGGCGCGGGCGTTTCCTTGGAGAAAGGGTTGGCGTGATCCACCGACGGCATGCGCGGAGGGACCGGGTGATCCCTCGGGAAGAGGCCGCCGTGGTCCTTGGCGGGAGCGGGCGGGGGCACGGCGGGCGGCCCCACCGGCTCCCGGGGGAAGGGGTTCCCGTGCTCCAGGGGAGGCGGAGCGAGCGGCGGCGGCGGCAGGTGGTGCTCGAAGGCGGAGCTGAAGTTGTTCGTTCGGAAGTTGTTGACGCTCTCCGGGAAGGGCGGCACGTGCTCCTTGTAGGGCGCCGGGAAGCCGCCCATGCCCGGCAGCTCCGAGGAGCCCGCGGGGCCGTTGTCGAAGGCGCTCCCGCCGCTGCTCAGCTCGAACCAGCCCGCCCGGCTCCCCTCGCGCCCGTGGCCCCGGCTGCCCTTGCCCAGCACCCGGATGGACTCCACGGTCTGGATGGGCTCCCCCGACATGCCCCGGCTCGAGGCGTTGTGGTAGCCCAGCGTCTCGATGGGAGCCCCCTTCTCCTCGGTGCTGTCGGGCAGGTCCAGGCAGGAGGAGGAGACGCGGGTCTCGATGCGGTAGTGCTCCTCCGGCGGCTGCGGCTCGCCCTTCGCGGCCCCGGGCAAACTCCCCACCTCGCCGGAGCTGCTTTTGGGAATCTGCCCAAAATGCTTCTCCTCGGAGGGTTTGCGGGAGGCGTTTTTGAGCATGTTCTTGAACTCGATGGTGGAGGTGGCGGAGATGGAGGAAGCCAAGGGTTTGTCCCCGCCCGCCGCGGGCGCTCGGCTGGCGGGGCTGGGGAGGGTGTTCTGGGGAGAGAAGAGCGAGGAGCGGTGGGGAAGTGCGTGGGGCGAGTCCGAGTATTGCTTCTGCGGGAGGCCGGGCTTGGGCAGGCTGCTGTGGTTGGAGTCTGGTGTGAAGAACACGTCGTTCTTGCTGGGTGATGGGGACCCGTCCGAGGCCGAGTCCTTCCCCCTGCGGCCGTAGCTCCCAAACATCCCCGGGGACGAGGCCAGAGGGTCGCAGCCCTCACTCTGATCCAGGATGGACCTCATGGCCGGGGGGAAGGATGGCTTCACACCAAACTCCTGCGAGCGCTGCCCGTAGCTGGAGAGCACTGGCTGGTACTCTGCAGAATCGGGGAGTTTACTCGATTTCAGGATGGACTTGACCGGCTTCTTCTCCAGGTTCAGCATGGCCGAGGGCGGCGGCCCAGAGTAGTCGAAGTCACGGTAATCCTCGTCTTCTTGGAAAGATGTATCTGGGTAAAACTTCTCCTGGGAGGAGTCCATCAAGGAGGAGGGCATCTCCCTGCTGTCCACAGGTGGCTTGTACAGGCTGGCCGGGGACTCCCTGCCGAGGCCGAAGGGCCGGTAGCCGTGCATGGAACTGGGAAGTTCTTGGGAATATCCATCATCCCGGCCCTGCAGAGGAGACCTTGTGCTGCTGGGAGTTGAAGAACCGGGGCTCATGATTTTGGACAGCAGGGAGATCGTGTCGACGTTGCTCGACGTTGGCTTGTCCATCATCTCGTCCTGGGTGGGCGTCCCGCTGCGCTCGTCGCGCACCGGCGTCCCGTCCACATTGTCCATGGAAGTGCTGGTGGGACCACGCTGGAAGTCAGAGCTGTGACTCTCCGTTGCCATGCTGGACCCCAAGCTGCTGAGGATGGGAATATTCAAGTTCAGGCCACTGAAGCCAGGATTTCCCTTCAGGAAATTGTGTATCTTCATCTCCAAGCTGGGAGAAGGGGGTTCTGATTCCAGCTTGGCTTTTGAAATTTCGGAGGATTGACCCAGTGAGGTTTCTGTTGGCAAAAGGGAGGAAGGACTGGTAGGGTGGGAACTGGAAAATCCCAGGGAATTAGTTGGTGGCTTAAAACCAGAGCTTGACAGTGCTGGGGTATGTCCGACTGGAGCCTTATTGACTGAAGTGGAGGAAACCTCCGCGGTGGTTGAGTTTGGAGAATAACCAAAACTTTTGGCTATAAAGGACTGTGGAGTGGAAGGAACATTCCTCCCCTTCAAGCACGGCACGGCTGTGTTGGCTGGCGATGCTGAGGTGCTCTGTGAGGCAGGTTCTCCTGACTGAACGGTGTTTCCAGCCACGCTCTGCAGCAAGGACGACAGCCCTGGAAAACAGAACTGCTTCATCAGGTACTGAGGGCAGGGCCAAAGCACCCCAAACCTCCTGTGTTGGCACTTTACACCCCCCCAGTCTCCAGCCATGAAGAGGATTGGATTTTGCTGCACCCAGTGAGGTGCAACATTCTGCCAGAGGCTTGGATTGATGTACAAATATAAATTACACCATCGAGTCAGGTGGGTAGGAACTCATCCTGGTCTGCAGCCAGGAGTGGGAGAACCTGCCCTGCTGGCCAGGTGACCGTGGCAAGGTGCCAGAGCAGGAGCAGAACCTCTTGGTCTCCTGTCCTGTCCAGGGAATGTTCCAGATACGTGTGATTCAGCCACAGCACAAGCAGCAAGTACAGGGAAGTGACAAATCTCACTGGTCCGTGACACTTGTGCTACCTGAGAAAGACCATCCACACGTGCCAGAGACGTAAAACATTCCAATGAAGCTTTCCTCCCTCTGATCTCACTTTAGGACAAGCAGAGCAGCACGTTTCAGCCTGGCCACTGCCCTCACACACCTGCCAGCCCTCCTCCCCCAGCACCCACCCCAGTACCTTGCAGCGCTGGCGCCGTCTGAGTCTGGGTTTTGGACAGAGCTGACAAAATGCTTTCCGGAGTTATCTCAACTTTGGAGAGAATATTTGCTAATGGATTCGAAGGAGCAGATGGGGTTCCCAGGACAGGAGTCTTCAGGCCACTGGTGAGAGCTGAGGGGCTGGTTGGGGTCCCTGGCGAAGGTCTCGAGGCGGGACTCACACCTGGGGCAGGAGCACACACCACTCACCTGAGCTGCTCTGGCAACACAAGTGACTCAGGCTCCCCACAGGCACACAGAGCCAACCAGACCTCTGAGAGCAGTAACTCCCTCATGTTTATTTTGAGATAATTAAAGGTTTAAATGATCACCCAGCTCCGTTAGTGCCCACAGTCCGGCTCAGCACTCACCTGTGCTCTTCATCACCGACGTCAAACTGCTCAGGATGGAGCTGATCTTGGCCAGGTCCACGTTGGCCAGGTTGGGTAAGGCAAGTGTTGGTGCCAGAGGGATGGGAGCTGTGCTCACCACCTTTGGAGCTGGGGGTGTTGGAGGGGCTGGGGCTGGCGTGGCCACTGTCCCCGAGGCTGTGGCAGCCGCAGCAGCCGATGGCACCGCTTTGGGGACACTCTCAGTCTTGGCAGGGGCCGGGGCTGGAGCAGCCTGTTTGTCCTTCCTCTCCTCCACTGCAGCAGAGAGGGGGAAACAAAAGCAGAAAGGTCACTCAGTCCCCCTAGAAAGACTCAGGGAACATCAGTTCTGATTCCCACAGATGTAAACACATCTTTGATAACTGTTTTGGGAGATGGAAATGATCACAGTGGGACTGGGACTTCCCTGCCAGGAGATTCAAACCCCAGCTTTGTGTCTCCTCCACATCCCAAATGAAGCTGGAAAAGACTGGTTTCTCCTTTAATTCCCACAGCACCATCACATACCAATGATTTTAGATGTATCATCCTCCACATCGGAGAGCTCCATGTCTTCCACATCTCGATTATCTGTTGCAGGCTCTGGAGAAACCATCTTGCGTCCTCCAGCCGCTGGGGAGCGGGTGCTGCTCTCCTCCCCCATGCCCTGGAAAGGGGACTCAGAGCCCGTTGGAGATGGAGCATCCATGCTGGGAGAAGGGACAGGAGACTCCTCGGGATCAGGAAGGGTTGCTTTCAGCTGGTCCAGCTTTTTCTTCAGGTTGCTCACTCGGTTAGCAAATGTTTTATAGGCCTAGAGGAAGGAAGGACACTGGACTGGGGATCTTTCATGCCTCAGTCATTTCCTTAAGGAAGCAACACAAAGCCTGAGAAAACCAATTCCAAATCCCTGGACCCTGCAGTGCTAAGAACTCAGCTTCCCACAGAGCAACAAACACAAAAAGTGGGGAGGATAAAAGTTTTTCCACTGAATTAAAAATTTTTCATAATCCCCCCATATTTTAACAAATGTGTTCAGCCCATTTGGGGCTTTTGGCAGGTTCTGGAGGGTGCTGGTTGTTTTTATAACACTTTACTACTGTCCTCTCTTTGCTCATCTAGTTCTCACATAAATCCCAACTTTCCAGAATTCAGGATTTGCCACACTAACTGTAATTTTGCCCTGTTTAAGAATCTAGAGGGTATCCAACATTCCAGCAACAAACTGAGCTTCCAACTGCTGCATTTTGAGAGCATATCCTTGTCTTATCCAAAACCCCCACTCTGCTCTCTTTGGAAACCACCCTTACACCAACCCCACAAACTTTTTAATTTGGGAATAGAGAGATGAGGCATTTTCCAGGCTCTGAGGTGCTGTTCCACCTGTGGAGGATCCAGAAAAGTCACACTTACATTTGCCACCACCTTGACCTCTTTGTACTGTGCCTCGTAGAAGATCCCGGCGTTCTCCAGCGCCTCGGTGAGCGAGGGGCCGTTCTTCACCTGCTTGTCCAAACCATTGACAAACTCCTCCAGCTTTGAACTTGCTTCTTCAAACTCCTTGGAGAACTTCTTCCCTCCTGTTTTATCTGCAGGGAGATGAACACCATGGAAATGAGGCAAACCACAATGGCAGCACCCAGGATATTGGGACAGCAGAGCTGCACAATCCCAGACCACCCTGGTCATCCACTGGGATCTGCAAGGAGTGACCAGGGCCTGGTTGCTGGCAGAGTTTTGGTTTTCAGACAGTTGGTCTGAGTTCTGCACCTGAGAATTTCCACAGAAATTCCACCTAAGCAAGACTTTTGGCTCCTGATTGCTGGTTCTTAACCTCACTCTGAAATTCTGGCATTTCCCATCTTGACAGAACTGAGGAGCTCCCACAACACCTTCAGCGCCCTCAGGGCTTTACCTTTCAAGCACTTGAGTGTCTCAGTGCTGCAGACATCCACCCTCATAGTGGAAAGCTGCTTCTCCTTCAGCTCTATCTGATCCTCTGAGCGTTTGTACAGCAGCAGCTCATCAATGAGGGACTGGGGCTGGAAAAAAGCAAACAGGAAAAGCCTCCTCATCACATTCCAGGCAAGAGAAGCCCTGCCTCTGCTCTGCTTCCAGACTGCTTCCAAGCAAGAGCTAACCCAGGAACCACGTGGAGCCTGGGATTTTTAACCTCAAATTTCACAATGAGCAAACCTGGGCTGAGCAGGAGCTACAGTTCCACAAATCTCCTGGTTATGAGCAGGGACAGGTCTTTTTTATTTACTCCCCATTTCACTCTACAGGTGCCATGAATATGTCCCACTCTGTCAGGGGACTGAATTTGGATCAATTTCTTGCCACCAACTCCTCAGCCACCTCAAACTCCTCTTCACAAGGATGTCCTGAGCTTGCCCAGGCCCTCCCCATGTCAGCCCCACTGTTAAAGGTGGCTCTTGGGCCTGGGGTCACCCCACATGCAAACCCCAAGGTGGGGTCAGTGCCATGGGTCACTTCCACTCACAGACTTACTCGGAATTCAGCAACAATCTTGGACTTCAGAGCAGCTTTGGGGTTGGTGGAGGCTGTGGGGAAAAAGGAAAATTGTGAAGAAATTAAGGAACCACATCCCCATGGCAAGTCAGTCACAAAAGGCAGCCTAATAAAAGATATTTGAAGATAATTTCACGTGTTACCCATCACATCCTCCCCTCCATGCAGGTGTCCCTCAGTGCTCCAGGCTCCTGGCAGCTCATGGGGACATGGACAGGCACAGCTGGATTGGGACTGAGCTCAACAAGTGACACTGCTGCTGTTTAACACGCTCTGAACATTTCCTGGGCACACCTTTTCCTCAGGAAGAAAGTCCCTGCAAGGTCAATCAATCTAACAGCTTTATCCAAGGAGTTACAGCTCTCTGCAAGGAAGGGAATGTTATTCCCCAAGTGCCAGACCTGGAGCTGCCATGGAGCCCAGGTTTCCTGTGGGCAGAGCTTCCCTAGGGCACTTCCTAGGTCTGACCATGCTCAGAGCTTTAACAACTCTCACACCTGGTTACAGGCTTGGGGGGATGAATCCTGCTGGCAAGAGACTGAATCCATCAGATTCTGGACAAACAGGAGAAACAGGAAAGAAGAAATGAGCTGATGAGAAGCAGAGCACTAAACCCTCCATCCACACTGGATACAGCCCAGTTCTGTCTGGGAAAGCAGCTTCTGCTTTGTTAAGCCCAGGAATAAACACTCCCAACTCTTTTAATCTTCTGCTGTCACCACATGATGTCCCACATGTCACACATCACACCTGGTGTCCCACATGTCACACATCACACCTGGTGTCCCACATGTCACACCTGGCATGTCACCACCTCTGTGGGGACCCCTCAGGGTGTTGGTGCAAGGTGAGATCATTAAGGTCACTCTGTTAAAATAATAAATTCTCTCCTGCTGGTCTGGGCTCTGGACTGTCACATGTCACATCCTGTTCCTGCACTGCCAGCTCCAGGTTCCTCCTCCCAGCCCAGCCTGCTGGGGCAGTTCCTGAGCATGAAGGGAATGTCCATCTCCTCCTCCTCTCTGTCTTCTCTCCATCTCTGACCAGTTTCCAAGAGGTTCCACCAGCTCCTTCCTCTCCTATCCACAACCTTTGCTCTCATATCTTATTTCTGCCTCATTTCTTTTCTTTCCAAAGGCTTTTTTCTACCAGCACCTCCTTGGTGTGCACATCTTGGGGCCCTTGTGAGCCTGGCAGGCTCAGCTGGCTCAGCTCATGCTGGGCTCAGCCCTTCTGCTCCTTGAGCAGCCAATTTCTGCATTAGTGCACAGAGTTCACAGTGGTTCCTTACTTTGTGATTTCTTCCACGGCTTATTCGGTTTGTTCAGAGACTCTTTCAGCTGCTTCTGAGTTTTGAAAGTGGTACCTGGAAAAACATTTCATTTTTGGCAGTCTGGCATTATGGGATTCCTGTCAAAATCTGGTTTTTGGTGCCATACAGTTGCACGGTGAAAGAGTGAACAGAAATTTGTTTTAAAATACCTCGACCAACTTCCTTAGAGGAGCTGCTGGATGCCCAAGAGAACCTCAGTTTACTCAGGAATGCAGCAACCTGGGGGTGGTCTGCCATTTTTAAATCAAGTTTCTGTTTGCCCTTACACTAAGGCAGTTCAAAAAAATCACAATAAAAAGGGAAAACACAAGGAAATCTAAAAATGAAACTCTTTAGGAAATCTGTAATGGAATCAGCATCAAACAGACAAGTGCTGCTCACTGGGAAAGCAGCCACAATACCTGATTTACCTGGAACCTCACAGACCTGTTTTCAAGTCCCAGAAATGAGCCATTTCAGAGCAAAAAGCACAAAGGTCACTTCTCAGCATGCAACACCCAGCTCAAGCCTGTCCTCGTGCCACAGCCCGACCCAAGACACCACATTCATCACATTCCTCCTGCTGTGATGGCCACTGACCCTCAGACCACACCTGAGGGCTTCCTCAGCACCTGCAGCTCTTCATGATGGGAGGAAAGCCAAGAGCTGGACTGATTTCCACTGCTGATTCCTGGTTTTAACCAATTCCACATGTTTCTCCTCTAAGGATTGAGGATTCTTCACCCTCCAGCTTTGCTCCTGCCTCTTCCTACCCCACAACCACCAGACTGTGAATGAACAGCACAAGGAGGTAGAGCCAGAGCACCCTGGTGAGGATGTGTAGGATCATTTCAGCCTCATGTTCTGTTTGCTCTCAGCTGGAGCAGTTCCAGCTCATGTGAAAGAATTCACAGCTGCCTTAAGAAAGGGACAAAAGAGGTAAAGCAGGAGAATCCAGAGCTGCTCACGTCCCACACTTGATTATGTTACAGCCTGTGCCAGGTGCAAATGCCCCTCATTCCCCTCAGTGACCCCAAACTATTTCTACAGTTTCAGTGAGCTCACGTGGCAGTTTGTAAGGTGAGAAATGTAAAGGGTGAGTAACTTACTCAGTGCTTCTTTCAGGGCCAGAATGGTTTCCTCAGGGTACACGTTTCTGTCCTCCCAGATTTTGAAGATTCTTTCGATGGATTTGGAAACTGATGGGTCCCTGCAAGAGAAGAGTTCTTTATCCCCTGGCTGCAGGACATTGGTGGGAGGTTTTCCTCACCCCACAGGATAATGTGACCCAAACCAACCCTCTGTGCAAATTAAAACCCAGCTCATGCCCACACATGGCTGTTCCAACAGAACTCTTGAAGTTCTGCTGATGTTTCTAGAGATGTCAGAAGAAAAATTCGCCCTTTTTGAGACACTCAGCCTCCCAACAGCCTGTCAGTTCATTCGTTACTCACTTCACTAATGAAGCAGCCTCAGGAAGCACCTCTGCAAAGGTGTCCCGAAAAACAATGGCATTTTTCCTCTTGCAGTTCTGTATGACATCATTGGCCAAGTAAAAAAGGTTCAGCCGGTGAGGAAAAGCAGCTGAGGACAAAAGAAAATCGAGATCAGCATCAGACACAAGCACACAACAGCCACACCTTGATCTCAGTGCTTCAGCACTGCTTTTGGGAAAGTTTCAGAGTTTCCAAAGTCCAGCAGGCAAACCCTGAGGACCAGAGAGGACATCTTTAATTTACAAATGATTTTCAGATTCCTCCAGCTGTGCTTGCTCCTCTGACCCTCCTGACGTTCAAACTGAGTTACTTCATCAAATCCCTTCCTTCAGGGGTGGGTGGGTAAACTTAGGAAACTCATTCACATGCAAATGATGGTAATGAGCTCCTTCATTTCACTGAAGGACACTGCCAAGGATTAAACCCAAGGAACAGTGCCAAGAGCTGTGTTGTCACCTCTCACCTGCCCATGTCACCCCTGGCTGCAACCAGACTCACTTTTTATCCACAGATCCCTCAATTCTCTTATCCTGCTTCATTTCCCAGTTGTCCCTACCTTGGTGGAGCCATTCCCACAGCATGGCTGCACCTTGCAGCTCTCCTGGTCTCAGGGATTCCCCTCAGGAAGCTCACTCAGCATCCTTCCTGGTCCAGAGCCCTCACTCACAACCTGAAAAAGCTCCCAGCAGAACCATTCCTGTTTCTGGAATGCCCTCCCAGCATGAGGGCAAGTTCACAAATGAACAAAGTTCAAAAGCAAGGTCCTGCACAGAAGATCCTCCTGTGAGGGGAAGCAGAGCTGAGGACACAAAAGGCTTAGCTCAGATGGGTTCTCCTCTCACAGGGTGATGTCCTTAAGCCTCTCTGAGCCCCTGCCAGCAGCACCGGGCTCTCCTGGCACTGAGCCCTCGAGCATCACTCCAGGCTGGGGTGAGGAAGGGCACAGCGACAGGTCCCTGCTCCTAAAGCCCTGTCCCTGCCCCAGGACACACAGCAAAGGCCTGAGAGTCACTGCCAGCAGCTGCTCACCCCCAATCCCACATGGAGCCTCAGCTCCCACATCCCAGGAGGAGCTTTTGTCCCTCATCCTGCTCCTGTGGCCATGGCCACCTCATGGAGCCCCAGCTCCCACATTTCAGGAAGAGCTTTTATCCCTGACTCTTCTCCTCTGGCCATGGCAACCTCACAGAGCTCTAGTTCAGGTGCTTTTGTCCCTGACTCTGCTCCTGTGGCCATGGCCACCTCATGGAGCCTCAGCTTCCACATCCCAGGAGGAGCTCTTAGCCCTGACCCTGCTCTTCTGGCCACTGTCACCTCACAGAGCCCCAGGTCAGGAGCTTTTATCCCTGATCCTTCTCCTCTGGCCATGGCCACCTCACAGAGCCCCAGCTCCCACACCCCAGGGGGAGTTTTTGCTTCTCCAGCACAGACTCAGCAAGCCAAGGATTTATGAGCAGAACCTGTTGCCCTGAACATGCTGACAGGACAGGCTGAGGTGGGTTTTCTGGAGCACACAGTGCTCTGCTCTGCTCTGCCCTGAGGGCTGGGAATTCAACTGGAGCAGGGCTGCACTCTGCCTGGTGCTCCAAAACAATCTGCAGCCAGCTTTGCCCAAAATGCCAACCTCAATAATCTCTCAGATCATCATCCCATTGGAATGGGGCTCCTGTGATTTAGTTAAACCCAGTGCTTGAGAGCCAATTCTCCTGCTGCTTGCTGGATGTTCCCTCCATCCCAGAGATATTTCACCAGCAGACAGCAATGATTCCACATCTTAATAACATAAAATAGATTTCAAAGAATTTTAAACCTTTGATTCAAGGAATTCTAAACCTTTGATTTAAACAATCCAGCATCTACACAGCAGAAGGAAATCTGGAGCAGGGCTCCAGCCTGATGCTGACCATACAGAGCACCAGAGCAAAGGTAGAGCCACAAGTTATAAACCAAGATACACCCACAGCATACAGGAGGAAGGCTGTGGACATGATCCACAGAGAAAACCAAGTGTTTCTGGTTCCAAGATGCAATGGGCTGTACCCAATGGGTGAACAGCTCCTCTCAGCTTAAAGCAGTGAGGAAATGTGGGCAAAAATGTGCAGAGCTGAGCCCATTCCAAACCAGGCACAATGGCACCAACAAAAATGGCATTTCAGAGCCTATGGGTGTGTTTAACTCACACTTAAACCCTCTGACCAAACCCTCCTGCAGGGACACTCAGATTCCCATCAGGAACTTCCCAAAGGTGAAGATTCAGAAGGATGTTCTTGCAGGAACATTCCTGTTGGGAAGATCTGCCTGTGACCAGCGTGGATCAGAAGCAAGATGCCAAAACAACAGCAACATGGCAAATAGCAGCACCCCTGGTTTTATAAATACACAATTCTGTGCTCCAGGAACCCCCCACCACATTCCCCCTCACCAGGAGGATTTGATGTATTGATAAGAGCTTTGGAGTTAAACATTTAAATGCTCAGAAATGAACCCAGAACCACCTGTACTGGTGGCTGGGACAGGGACTTCCCACAGTGAGAATTGCAAGGTCCTTGGGGCAGAGGATGAAGGGAAAAGCAGGGAATAAAAACCCTATGGAAGCAAGGAATAACCAAATAATCAGGGGCCAGGCCATGGCAGCATCACAGCTGCTGTCAAGGACTGGGTGAGCAGGACAAGATGGTGAAGGAGGGACATGGACAAAAGGAGGGGTGTGGAGGGGAGATCCTCACAAGGGCTGTGAAGGGAAACCTTGAAAGAATCCCATAAAATCCAACAAAAATTCCAGAGTGAGGCCAAGGGCTCAGGGCAGGAGCTGGGGCAGAAACAGGGCAGGGAGGAACTGCTGGTGGGAACAGTTCAGTGGCTTCTGATGAGCTTGGGAAGGAGGAAGGAGGGATGGAAGAGCACTGAGGGCCTCAGAGGAGCCAGGACAACTGTGAGAAGGCCACATCCAGAGGAGCTGGCACATCCCAAGGAGAGATGGGCTGGATTTTCTTCAGGGGCATGCACTTGGAGCAGAAGGGGAAGGATGGTGAAGGATGAAGGAAGCCCCAAGGATGATGCCACAGTGCCAAGGGGTGTCCAGGGGAGAAGGATTTCCAGGAGAGGTGGCAGTGACAGCAAGGCTTGAGGACCCAGGGCACTTCCTCCAAAACTCTCCCCTTCCTCTCCTAATCCCATGGAGTACAGACAAAACACATCAAACTCTGGGGAAAGAGGATCTCCTGCATTCTGCAGTAGTGCCTTGAGAGTGAACCCCAACTCTCCCAAATTTTCCAAAAGGTTCAGCACACAACAGTCCGACACTTTGGGATGGGACTGTTATCTCCATGTTCCTTCCAAGCAGAGCTTCCTTGAACTCCCACAAGAAGAGTCCAACCTTCCCACGGCAGTGGAGATAACACTGCTGTGTTGAGCCTCTTGCCAGCAGCAACCTTCTCCCTCCAGGCCAGGGACACATCCTGATGGGCACTGCAAACCCCAGACACTGTCCATGCCCACCCAGGGCTGCTCCAGGCACAGAAACAGCTCCTGGAGCCCCCAAAGTGCTGCTTTAGGAGATCACGGATTGAGGAGCACAAAGGTGCCACCACTGAGGTGCACACCAGCATGTTGTGTTCCTCCGAGGATGACAAGGTGATGCACACGCGACAACAGGGAACGTTTTCAAAGTAAAAGGGACAGATTAAGAAGAGGCGTCAGGAAGGAATTCTTCCCTTTGAGGCTGCTGAGGCCCTGGCACAGGTAGCAGACAACAGCCGTGCCTGCCCTATCCCTGCAAGGGTCCAAGGCCAGGCTTGGAACAACCTGGGCTAGCGGAAGGTGTCCCAGCCCATGGCACACTGGCCGGGCTTTAAACCTTTCCAACCCGCCGACGAGCCCGACCCTGCCCCGCCGCCGGTCCCCGAGTGCCCGGTGCGGGCTCGCCGCCGATGGCGGGGCCCCGTTCCGCCCCCCGGCCCCGCACTCACAGCGGCGCAGCCACTTCATCCAGTGGTACACGATGGTGCTGTGGTGCCGCTTGTTCTCCAGGCACCACGAGGAGAGGCCCTGGATCGACTCCATCGTGTTGGTCACCGCCTGCAGCTTCCTGTCGAGCGAGGCCTCGAGCGCGCCGGCCGCGGACGAGGCGGCGGCGGCCGAGGAGGAGGAGGAGGACGAGGAGGCCCGGCCGCCGCCTCCGCCGCCCGCCGCCATCTTCCCGCGCTGCTCGCGGCCGGGCCGCGCGGGGGGCGGCGGGGCGGCGCCTCACGGGGCCCAGGGAGGGGGGGCCCGGGAAGATCGAGGGGGCCCGGGGGCTGCTCGGGCGGTGCTCGGCGGTCCCGGCCTGGGGTGGGAGGAAAGGCTCGGCCCGGGCGGGTGCAAGAGGCGGTGGCGGCCCGGAAGGATCGCGGGGGGGACCCCCAGTAGTGGCCGGGCGGTGCCGGTAGGCGGTGCCGGTACCCGAGGCGGTGCCGGTACCGGAGGCGTTCACGGCCCGGCCCCCCCCGCGCGCGCCGCCCGCCCCCCCGCCGCCATTTTGTGACTCCCGCACACCGGCGGGACGCGCACGCGCACGCCCCGCCCCCCTCCCCGCCGCGCTTGCGCGCGCGCGCCCGCCCCGCCCGGCAAGATGGCGGCGCCCCCCCCCCCAGAGCCGTTTGCTCCCCGCCCTTCCCGGCCCTGAGGGGGCGGAGAGCGCGCGAGCATAAAAACGGCGTTTATACCGTAAATCCCCGAATCACTGAGGTTGGAAAACACTTCTGAGCCCAACCCGTGACCGATTGGCACAGAGAAACTGTGTGAACCACAGCCAGTCGTTCTTTGCACGCAGCCAGGGATGGGGATTCGAAGAAATTCCCTCATGTCCAACCTGAACATGGCCGGGCCTCCCTCAGCACAGCTTGGGGAAGGAGTGGGAGTAGCTCCTGCCCCCTCGTAAAGTCAAACACAGTGGCATCATCATCCTTTTCCCCCCTTGACCCAAAACCACGCAACGGCGATTTGTTTTAAAAAATATGTCTTTAATAGGGGTGCTGAGGAGAGCGATGGGAGCTGTGTGGCTCAGGGGCTGTGGGACAGGAGCAGCCATGGCAGGCTCAGTCCGTGGACTCGAGCACGGACTCGCTGAGCGCCAGGTCCCAGTAGTGCTCGGCGCTGTGCTTCTTGAAGTGCTCCCGCGCCATGTTCTCCGTGGGGCACTGCTTGAACTTCATCTCGCCAAAGCTGCGATCCTTCGCCGTGCCCTGGGGGGAGATAAGGGGTGAGGTGTCACCCTAATTCCCACCCAGCTCCAGGGGATGTGGGGAACATGGCAATATGTGGTTTTATTCAGGTTACAGCTCAAGGAATGGGATGGAAAGTTGGATCCCACCTCAGCCCCATCCTGGTGTGGAACCTTTAAACCACAACTCACCTCCCAAACCAGAGAGCATTTGTTTGTTTTCTTAACAGACTCCTCATCAGACTCATCATCATCTGCAAAAACCCCACAATAAAGCTCATTTAGCCCCTGAGGTGGAGCAGGACTCCCCCCTCTCCCAGCAGCACAGCATCTCTCACCCTCTCCCTTTGTGTTTGACGTCTGCTCATCCCATTTTATTCGATGCAGCATAAGACGTTTGAATTTCTTCTGTGCTTTCGGGCCTGTGGGAGAATCAAGATTCATTTTCAGAAAATCTCTTAACCTGCAGCTAGCAAAGGTTCCCTTCCTCATGGGTTTTCTGACTGGATTACTGAGCTCTGCATCATTAACAATGTAATTAAGGGAGTTTTTAATTGCCTCCTCACTTCCTTGTCCTTCCCTAACCCTGTCACCAATTTCCATAGCAATTCCTGCTGGAGGCAAGCTCCACAATGCTCTCCAAGGCCTCACCTCCTTCTACCACCACCACATTGACATCTTTGTGCAGAACCACCACTCCTGTGAGGTACAGCTGCCCAGCATTCGCTTCAATTTTGAATTTTTTTGCTGGATTGCTCAAGTTTCGAACCCTAAGGAAAAGATTAAAAAAATCAAATATTTGTCAAAAAACAGAACTGAGAGGTCCCTCTGTCCCCTAAGCTCACCTGTGAGATCTCTCTGAGCTCACTCACCTGTACACAGCTATATGAACTCCCTGGGAAACATCTTCTTTGAGCTTTTTCACCTTCTTGGCTTTCCGCTGCTCTGCCGTGAGCTTCCTTGCTGCGTTTGCCTCCTCGTGAGCCCTGGAAACAAACAGCACTGAGAAGACTGATCCTAAACAAAACACCAGCACTGAATCTACCCAAAAGCGTCCCAAAATGTCACAGTACAAGGTGCCACCTACTTCTGTCTCTTGGCCATCTGTGCTCGGACGTGAGCTTCCACCTTTGTTGGGTCCTGCACAGCTTCTGTGCCCAGCACCCGCATCAGGTTGGAAATCCTCACTGCAAGGGAATGGAAGAGGTGCTGGGAGGGCTCCTGTAGCTGACAGACTCCCACTGGACAGCTTTTCCCCACCAGAACAATTGCACAAACACAAACCCAGTGTCTGTGTGGATTTCAGATCCCTGCATTCCCAAAGCCTGCCCAGGGCCTGGCTGTCACTCACCTTTGGGCTCTGGTGGTGGCATCAGGCCCAGCCTGACCTTCTCCTGCAGCTCCTTCTGGGCTTCCCGCCGTGTCTGGCGCCGTAATTTCTTCTGTTCCTTCTTTGTTAAATACACACCCAGGGTCACTGGCGTGTCACTGTCCACTGGAGGGAAATGAGACCATCAGGAATGTGCCTGGAGGATCCAGGGGGACACTGGCAGTGCCACACAGAGGGGATGGGGCTGCTGGGTGCCCCCAAGGCAGGGCCATACCTGGGGGGTTGAGCTGGGCTGGGTGCTCAACCAGGTTGGTGATCCCAAAGTATTCATCCTTCTTTGAGGTCGTGCCACCTTTTCTGGAAAGGAGAGAGTTGGGCATCATGGCAGAATTGCCAGCATGAATTCCTGCACAAATCCCAACCCACAGCTCAATGGGCTGAAGGAGACCCATGGTGGTGTGAATGTACAGGTGTGTCCCCACATTTTGGGGTTCAGAAGTAGGGCCCCACATCCATCGTGAACACAACGTTCATGCTTGGAAATAAAACAAAACTTCCTCAACTTTGGGCTAAAATATCCCTCCAACTCCACAGCAGCTGCCTACTACAGCTCCTAGAGAAACTCTGGGAGCAAACCCAGTGCTTGATCTTGGTGATGGATGTGGAATTTGATGCTCAAGCACAAACATCTGGCCTGATTTCCCATGTGCTTCCTACAGCCACTGTGCAGCTCCTGAATCCCTGCTGTAGCAGAACCATCAACACCTGGAAATACTCACAGATCCAGGCCATTGGGGATGATATAGGAGTCCCACCACTCAATCTCTGGGATTTCCCCCTCTTTCAGCTCCTTCTTTGGGGTGATCAGAGCCAATTTGGTGGAAGTGTGAATCCCAGTTTTCCTGGCAGCCTGGGAGATCTCTGCCTGCAGCTTTTCTAGCTGAGCCTGAGAAGGAAAATGGAACAGAAAGGTCATTCCAAAACAGCACAAACTCTGTGAAGAGCTGAACACAAATCACCTGCTGACTTATCTGGGTTCTCAAACAATCTGAAGCAGAGAGAAACCACACAGCACTGATGGTGAGGGGAAGCTCCCAAGCCTGCCAAAACTCTGCTCTTGTTCCTGAGCCTTTCAGGACCATGGAACATTCCCAAAGGAACATCTCCCTCTAGGGATTGTATCCCTGGACTTTTCTCTCCCCTTCTGCCCAAGAACTTGAAGCATTTTAACAAAATTCCTTTAAATCTCCACTTCTGAGCTGATCACTCAGCCAGAAAGAGATCTGTTCTTTTGGGAACTTTCAATGTTTGTCAAAAAAAGGAGATTTTACCCTTCCACAGGTGAAGACAGTGGTGAGAAAA
This sequence comes from Myioborus melanocephalus, assembly GCA_035040975.1. Classification (NCBI taxonomy): domain Eukaryota; kingdom Metazoa; phylum Chordata; class Aves; order Passeriformes; family Parulidae; genus Myioborus; species Myioborus melanocephalus. The sequence continues at coordinate 6,104,327 of JAWWLS010000113.1, read as the reverse complement.
CCCCTTGCTGACTTGGGCACACACCATCCCAACAAAACCAGGGTTTCTAAGAAAAAGTTTCAGGTAATTTTACTGGAAAACTTCAGAATCAAAGCCAGCCCAGGAGAGGAGAATCCCCTTCTACCCAAGACCACTGATACCTTTGTTCTCAACCTTTGGGCAATTTTCTCAAATTTGCCTTTTTCATGGAACTTAAAGGTGCGTTTCTGCCGCTGGGCTGGGGTTATAGAGACCCGGGGGTCAAAGTATGTGTTTGATTCCATATCTTCTGAGGGCTTTTCCTTCAGCTGCTGCTTGAACTGCTCTCTCTTCACTGCTCTGATGTTGGCCTTCAGGGTGGGCATGCGGTGGGTGAGCTCGATCTCCTTCCCACTGGCATCCACTGTCCGGCCCTGCTCATCCAGGATCAGAGGTGTTGGCTTGGTCTGATCCTTCAGCTCAACTTTCCTGGGGGGCAGGATAAGATATGTTCTATTCAAATGTGAATACAGCACTAAATCAAAGGAAATTTGAGCTTATTTTCATGGTTTCTATATTTTTACAGCTCATCTGTACTGCCAGAAGAGACTCCAATCTTGGAGAAAAGACTCCAATCTCAGCCAAAGGAGGAGGAACCTCCATTTCACCTCTTCTAACATAAAATTTATTCCTTCAGCAGCAGTTAAAGCCATTGCTGGGGAACCAGTAGCACTGGGGAAGTGTCACTGTCAGATTTTCTGAAAAATCCCTTTGCTAGGATTTCTTCTCTTGGGAAGCTGAGAAGCCTCAAAGAAAAATGAAAACAATAATTTTCTGATTGCTTCTCTTGTGTTTTGCTGCTCTGGAATGTGGTCTGGAGATTGGTTTAATGTGAATTGTTTTTACTGAATGACCAATGAAGAGAGAATCACTAGTTTTCATTATCATTCTTTGTAGCCTTCTGTCTGTATCCTTTAGTGTAGTTTTAGTATAACATTCTTTTTATAATATTAATAATAATATAAAATAATAAATTAGCCTTCTAAGAACATGGAGTCAGATTCACTGATCTCTCCCCCTGTTGGGATTATCTGTAAATTCCCCAGAGAAGCCTCTGGCCAGTCCCTGCCTGGCACTGGGCTTCACCCTGGTACTCACGGCGGCGCGATGCCCATGGCGTGCAGGTTGGCCAGCCCCACCATGTTGGCATTGCCAATGAGCCCTGGTTTCAGTGCCAGCTGAGCCTGGATCCTGGCCTGCAGCTCTGCAGCTTTCCTGGCCTTCTCAATGGCATCGTTCATGAACGTGGCTGCCTGAGAGGGCTGGATGGTGTTGCCGATGGGGAGCCGCTCCGATTGGGATGAAGAAGAAATTTTGGGCTGTTGAAAGAGAAGGAAGTTTTGCTCCATGCCTGCTCCAGCAGATCCAGGCAAACATATCACAGCTAAAACAGAGGCCAGGGATGTGTGGGATTTGCCTGCTACCTGTGGTGTTGGAGGACTGATGAAACTCAGCTGCTTTTTCCTCTCCTCAATCTGTCGCGTGGCTGCCTCCATCATCTGTTTGATCTGTAGGAAAAAACAGACAGTGAGTTTTCCTTTGTTCTGTTTGGGATACAAGTTAGGATAAGCTCTACACTCTGTGGGGACACAGCCCAGCTAAGACTGACCTGGAGCTTAGTCAGCATCCCTGGGCTCTCTGATGGTGGGCCTGGAATGACTTCAGGCTCATCCTCAACCTCCTCGAACCGTGGGATGCGCCGTTTCTTGACACCAGAGGATTCCTTGGACACCTCAGAGTCATCACCAAACACATCCTAGTGTAGGGAAACAGCAGAAAGCTGTGGTTAGAACAAAATGTTCTCCTCCCAGAGCAGGATTTGAGATGAGAAACCACCAGCATGTCTCAGCTCCGGCTCTGTAATGCAGAATTCCAGGGTGGAACGTGCAGGCTGAGCCCAAGCCCAGTCTGGGCCCTGCTCCCCCACCAGAGAACACCAAAGAAGTCCATGCAAGAGGAGACATCACAGGGATGAGCCTGCCTAACAGCACCACTGCTCCCCTGGCTGCTCAGAGGGGAGAACTGGCACTGAGGAGATGTGAAAAGATACAAATGGCCTGGCCAGAGCTGATCTGACTGGGATAAAAACACTTCCACATCTTCCACCAACTTGAGAGGGTTTGGTGAAGGAATCTGTGCTGTCCTATCAATCAAAAGGAGGATGTGGCTCTGTTCCCAGGGAGTGTTGGGACACCTGCAGCATTCCCTCACACTCCAGACAAGCACATGGAGCAATGGCCCCTCTGATGGGCTTTCAGCAGCCTCAGATCACCAAACAAAAGGCACAGCACATTTTCCACAGAGCTCTGCTCAGGCCCAGCCCAGGATCTGTGGATTCCATCATCAGTGCCTGGTTTGTGTGTGGAAACCTGGATGTAGTGTGTGTGTGTCAAGGTGTTATTGGAAAAGAAAATATACACACCGGTTGGGAGCGTTAGTTGCAATCCCTTCTTCACTACAACGGTTCATATCCTACAAGGACACTTCCTCAGCCACACAGGTACTTCTTGGAAAACCTACAAGTTCAAGAGAAAGGACTTGCCCATAGTATAAAGTGTGGAAACTTTACGTTCAGTTCCTGACCTTCCCAAGCCATGACCTACCCCAGAGTGAACCGAGGAGCAGCAGCTGGCCCTGGCAATCAGCACTGCCCGACGCCATGGGGACCACAGGAGCCAGGAGAAATCCCTGGCCAAGCCTGTGCTGGGGCAGGGTCAGTCAGTCTGAGAGTTCTGCCATGGCCTGACCACCTCAGAGACCTGTTTGTGTTCCTGCAGGGTCCAGACAGACCCAGAGCACGATGGATGAGTTCCCAGAGATGGGATTGCAGAGAGAAGAGCGAGGATTTGGCAGGAGGAACATCTCCCTCCATGCCAGGAGCCAAGAGAAGAAGGAGCAGTTTCTGCTCTTGCTGCCCAACCCAGCTTCAGGCTCAGCCAGGAGCACCAGCAGTGCTCAGGCCACACAGCCCTGTGGCTTCACTGGGGAGGGGTCACCTGCTGCAGCCCCAGCCCTGCTCCTGCTGCCATCACAGAATCTTCGGCCAGTGCCAGATCCCTGCTGCCATCATCAGATCCCTCTGCCAGTGCCAGATCCCTGCTGCCATCACCATTCTTCTGCCATCACAGAACCCTTTGCCATCACCAGATCGCTCTGTCATCATCATGCTGCAATCACCAGATCCCTGCTGCCATCACCAATCCCTCTGCGACCACCAGATCCCCCTGCCAGTGAGAGATCCCTCTGCTATCACCAGATCCCTTTGCCATCACAGATCCCTCTGTCATCATCATGCTGCCATCACCAGATCTCTCTGCCATCACTTGCTCTCCCCAGCAGGCTGTCACCACACTTCTGCCATCACCAAGTGGTGGCACTGCCACTGTCCCCACCTCTGCCATGACCAAGGGGGCACCTGGACCTCCAGCCCTGCTCAATCCTCACATTCCCACAGCCCCAGGGACCAGCTGAGCACCCACTGCCATGGAGGTAAGAAAAGAATTCCTGGAGGGAAATGAGGAGTCCCAGCACTCCCAAAGAGATGCAGATCCTGGATCCTGAACAGGGCTGCTCTGGCTCACTGAGGTTCAGTGCTGACTGCAAGTGTTGGGGAAACCCAGACTGCCCTAAACCAGGAACCTCAGGAAGAGTGAAAGGAACATCACTGTGAGCAGGAACAGCACAGAGGGACTGTCAGACTTGGCAGAGTGATGGCAAAATGGAATTGTACAGGATGGTGAGAAAAGTCCTCAAGAGAAGAAAGGAAGTGAAAACAGCTTTGGATGCACCTTCCACCATCCCAGGCAAGGGAGAAACAGCAGAGCAATGGAATCCCAGCTGGAATCAATCCTGTGCTAGGACAGGAGCTGCCAAAAACCACCTGTTGTTGATTCTGGGTGGAGAAAGGGAATGAAAACCCCCCAGATCATCCACCACAGAGCCCCAGGTGCTGTGTCAGGGCACAGGGAGCAATGGGACATCACTGGGAGCAGCTGTCCCAGGCTCCAAATGAAAATACAAGCACAAGGAGCACTGAGAAGAAGGGAGATGGATCCCCATGGATTCACTCCAGCAGCCTCACAGAAAGCCAAAGCCAGGCTCCCACCTCGGCTTTGGGAAAGAGAACCACAAGGTAAAGGCTCCCACACTTCACCATGGAGAGGAGTCATTTCTCTTGAACGTTCCAAGCTGTACCTCTCTGGAAGAGGAGAGTGTGCCAGAGCACCAGTGCTGTCTGCAGGCCACCCAACCACAGCAATAAACCAATCGATAATTAATAATCAATAATCAATAATCACCTTTAGCTCCCGTTTGCGGTTCCGGTCGCTGTTGGATTTGGAGTGCCGGGAGCTCCGTCCTTCCTCCACTGCCTCAAAGAGTTTGTCTACAAATCTCAGGGTGGAATCATCCAGGAAGGGTTTGAGGTGGTCTGGAAAGGAGGAAAATCCCATCAGTGCTGAATTCTGAGCTCGAGATGAGCAAGAGGATGGAGAACACACAGAGATTCCTTGGAAAATGGAAATCATTTAAATTTAAATGTGATTCAAGTCTACAAACTTTAGGTGAAATTCAATTTAAGTGTGAGTCAAGTCTATAAACACAGGGAGGCCTCTGGGATCTGTGGATTGTGTTGTCAGGAGCTTTAAACTAAAGGATTAAGGGAGAAGCAAAGCAGGGCTGTAATGAGCAAAAAAAGCACCTTAGTTAAATTACCATTTACAGTTCCTTAAATGAGGAATTAATTTTTTCTTGTTGTATTTTTCAACACATCCCAAGACCTACACCTGAGTCTGACGTGACAGATTTCCTATTCACCTCAAGGAAGGTGAGAGAACTGCCCTGTACCCCTGCCTCTCCACCCTGGTGCGGTCTGGGGCTATTTCCCATTACCATTTCCAAATCCTTGAATAAGGAATTAATTTTTACTTGTATTTTTAACACATCCCAAGGCCTCCAGCTGAGTCTGGTCTGACGGATTTTCCCCTCCTCACCTGAGAGAACCACCCTGTGCCTTTGCCCCTCCACCCTGGTGAGGTTTGGGGCTGTTTTCCATTAAGAGAACCACCCTGTACCTTTGCCCCTCCACCTTGGTGAGGTTTTGGGGCTGTTTTACATCACCATTTCCAGTTCCTTGAATGAGGAATTAATTTTTACTTATCGAATTTTTCAACACATCCCAAGGCCTCCAACTGAGTCTGACCTGACAGATTTTCCCCTCCTCACCTGAGAGAACCACGCTGTGCCCCTGCCCCTCCACCCTGGCAAGGTTCTGGGGCTGTTTTCCATTACCATTTCCTTGAATAAAGAATTAATTTTTACTCACTGGATTTTTTAACACATCCCAAGGCTTCCAGCTGAGTCCAGCCTGACGGATTTTCTCCTCCTCACTTCATGGAGGCTGAGAGAACCACCCTGTGCCCCTGCCCCTCCACCCTGATGAGTTTTTGGGGTATTTTCCAAGCCCAGCTCTGGACATACCAGCTGCTTTTTTCTTGTCCATGCCCTTGCCCACGCAGTTGAGGGCTGCAGTGACCACGGTGGGCTCCGAGAAGCCGAGCACGCGTTTCACCGTCTTCTCGATCCATGGCTTCAGCTCGTCCAGCTCCCGCTTGGACAGAGACATCTCTGCTCAGGCTGCAAGGAGAGACAGCAAACAGGGCCCTGGGCTTCATCACCTCATCCACATCATCTCTTTGAGATGAGGTTTTGGAGAAATGTGTCACCCTTGAGGTAGCTAAGCTACTGGAGGTGGCATAAAATTAGTAGGTGGTGTTGGGAAACAGAAAAGTTTTATTAAAAGGCAAAATAACAAAGCTCTTTAGAGACAAAACTTGAGCTAGAGGCTCTTGCTCTTAGTAAAACACCCCACAAAAACAATTTGTTCTTTCCTTTTTCTAATTAATTGCTTAGGTGAGACCTTTTGGCTTCTGTCCAAGTGGCTGTCCTTAAGTTTGAAGTGAAATCCCTAAAATCTTATTCTGTCCCATTGCCTATCCTTAAGTTTGAGGTGAAGGTCCTAAAATCTTATGAAGTGTCCTTTTACCCAATTGAAGAGAGAAACTTTTGGGCTTTTTTCCTTTTTTAAGAGATAAATGATAATTTAGTCACTTTGTCAACAGGAGGCACATTCCTACAACCACCTCTTCCCTCAGGATCAGCTCCATGGGTGGGAAAGGCTTTTATTGGGCAAAATGAGGCAAACCCCATGAGGAGGAAGGTCTGAGCCCCCCAAATCCCTCCATGGAGTTGGGAAAGACAGAAGCTCTGTGAAGGGAACACATGGGACAGGAGAACCCCCTGTGCTCCCACAGACTCCACAAAACAACCTGAGCCCCTTCCCCAAGGTGCAGCCCCAAATCTGGGCTGGTTTCTGACACTCACATCCCCTCACAGCCTGGGCTGAAGCTGCAACTGCTTTTAACTGGGCCCTAATAGGATTTGGGGAAATCTCCTTAGGGCTGAGCTGGAGCTCAACACCAAGGTGGGGCTGAATGAAGACCTGGGCTAGCTGGGTCTGGGGTCAGGTATGCATCCTGGGATTGGGGTCTGGGGTCAGTTATCCATCCTGGAAATGGGGTCTGGGTCAGTTATCCATCCTGGGAATGGGGTCTGGGGTCAGTTATCCTTCCTGGGAATGGGGTGCTGGCGTTCAGTCCTAACAGAGTCCACCATTCCAGGTCCATGAGCAGTTCCAGGAGGTGACTGCTGCTCCCACAGAGCCTGGAAACCTCTGCATGTTCTGCTTTCCCTGGCAGCTTCCTTACAGCCAGGTTCAAACAGAGCCCAAACCCGGATCCTGGCGTTTCCCCCATGAGTTCTGAGCCTGCAGAGGTTGAGGACAAGCAGGACTAACAAATTACAGCCCCGAGACACCAACAGCTCTGAGCACGTCCGTAATAAACCACAAAATTCGTGTAATTAGAGCCGGGTCAGCCTCCACCAGAGCTGAACTACCGGGGAAGCAGCAGCTTCACTTCACGGCTGTTCCCGTGTCACACCGGGACAGCGGAGCTGCCGCGCGGAGGGGACACAACCTCCGGAACCGGCATCGGGATCAATGAACGCGGCCGAGCACCGCCGGGGTTCCGCCTCACAGGGACAGACGGACAGACAGACGGAGCTCCGGAGACACGGAGCTCCCACCGACCCCGCTCCCGCAGGGCCCGGCATCCCCCAGCGCCCGGAGCTCCGCCCGGGGCCCGGCCCGGCTCCCTCAGCGCGGCGCGCCGGGCCCGGGGCCACCTCCGCCACCGCCTCCCTCTTTCCCACCTTCCCGCCAACCCGCCAGATTCCCCCGTTCCCTGCACGCCCTCCGAGGCCCCCCAGTTTCCCTCACCGGCGCCGTTCCCTCACGCCGCTCCCGGTCCCGGCCCGGCGGCCCCTGACGGTGACGGCGCGTCGGGGCGGAAGCGGAAACGCGCGCGCGGCGCGTGCGCGGCCGGGGGCGCGCGGGGGCCGCCGGGAAGGCGGGACCTCATAGGGGCGCGCGCGTTCAGCCCCGCCCATTCCCCCGCCCACCGACCACGCCCACATCCTCACGCCCTCATTAACCAAACTCAATTAAAATAATCAGAGCCAGAGAGGTTTTTATTGGGGCAGGACCCCCTCAGCAGCCCGGCCACGGGTCCTGGCGGGCGCTCCTGGCCAGGAAGGCGATCTTGCGCGCCATCTCGGCGCAGTACACCCGGCGGCACGCCTCGAACGCCCGCCGCCGCCGAGCCCGAGTCGGCTTCTCGTAGTACCGGGAGCGCCGCACCGCGTCGGCCACGCCGTCCTGCACCAGGATCCTGCGGGAGGGGAGAGGAAACAGCGGTGACAGCGGCAGGGAAGGATCCGGGATGTGCGAGGAGGGAGGAACAACCAGCCCATGCTGCCAGCCCTCGGCCCGGTCCCCATGCGGGCCCCTCGGCTCGTTCTCCTCGCCGTCCATCCATGAGGGGAGCGAGGAGAGGAAGGAACCCCCCGAGCTCCGTTTCAGGTGGGATCTACGAAGGTCTGTGAGCACAGAGCTCAGCGATGGCAGCGCCTCCTCCTGCGCTTCACGAGGAATATTCCTTTATTCCACTGCTCAACACCCAATCCCAGCGGGCGGCAGGACGTGCAGCTCATGAGAAAAGCCCTCCCGTCACCTTCTGCTCCAGAAATTCTGGTTCTGAACCCAGTGCATGAAGGAATTGGAGCTCCTTCGGACCTCCGGTTCCCCCGGTGCTCACCTGTTGAGGACGCCGTACGCCGCCTCCACGTTCCCGTTCTGCACCATCACCGTGCGGCCCACGAAGCGCAGGTGGTTCGCCATGGCTGCGGAATGGGGCCGGTGGGACCGGGCGGCTCCGGGGCTCGGAGGAGCCGCTCCCTCCTCCCCGCGCCCCGGGACACGGCAGGGAACCCCGGGTACAGAAAGGGGCCGGTGCTTCCCGCCCCGCTCCCGGGGACACGGAGGGACCGAAGGGAGCCCGAAGGGAACACGGCAGGGACCCCCCCGCCCCACGAACGGCCTCCTCCTGCCCCTGGTTAGGCTACTCCCGGTAGGGTCCCGGTCCCGACTGACCCCGGTGAAGCCGCGGCCGCTCTGCGCTGGTACCGGAAGCGGCTGAATGGCGGAACTTCCGTTGGGAGGGATTTCCGGGATTACCGAGACTTCCGGCGGGCAGAGCCGGTACCGGTGGCTCCCGGGCCTTTCGGGGTCCCAAGCGGAGGGGACAGAGGGGCACCAAGGGCCGGGACCGGCTCTGAGCCCCCCCCCGGGGACAGGAACACCGCGCCCGCCCCACCGAGCACAGAGGACACGACACCGGCTGGCCCCGGCCGCTCCCGCGGCGTTTATTGCTTCCAGCAGGGCCGGCTCCGGGCCCTCCCCACTCGGGGGGGGTCCCACGCTCCCCCTCAGCCGCCGGGGGAAGGCACAAGCCCGGGAGGGCCCGGTCCCCGCGGGGAGGGGGCTCCGCTCCGGCCAAGGCACGCGGCCGCCCCGGGGTTGGGGCTTCTGGGGGGTTCGGTGCCCCCGGGTCAGTCCCGCCCGCCCGCGGGTCTCACTGACCATCGGTAAAAAATAAAAAAAGGCAAAACCAAGAAATGCAGACGAGATCTCCCCCCCCGAGCCGGGGGGGGCGTCACACGTCCGGCGCCGGGGGGGACTCGGGAGGTCCCCGCTGCTGTAACGTCCCCGCGGGGCTGGCGAGGGGGAGCTCCCCGGGCAGGCGGCGGCACCGGGGAGCCCCGGCGGGACCGGCGGGAGGGCGGCGGCGCGGGGGAGCCGCGGGAGGAGCCGAGTCCAGCGTGGGTTTGGGGGCGACGTGGGGGAACCAGAGGTGCAGCATGGCCTCCACCTGCAGCAGCGTCCCCAGGTAGCGGGCACTGCGGGGAGAGAGCTCCGGTCACACTCTGAGGAGAGGGGACATCCCCGTGCCCGCCTCTCGGGGACACGGGGGACACTCACCCCATTTCTGGCTTCTGCAGCACCCCAATGATCCGCTGCAGCCGGTCCATGGCCACGCTCTGCTGGAAGCTGCTCAGCCCTGGGGAGGCCCGAAATTGGGTGAATTTTCCCCAAAGCGAAAGAGGCACCTCGGGAGGGGGAACAAGGTGTGGGGGGCACCCACCTCTGTCATATCGGCCCCGCCGCAGCCCCTCCAACAGCTCCGCCAGCGGCCGGATGAAGCCCCGGAGCTCCCGGCACTGCCAGGAGGAGGAGGAAGATCAGGAGGAGGTGACTTCACTGCACCCACAATGGGAAGGGGGTCTCGTGTACGCCCTCACCCCCCAAATCCTGCTCGTCCCCTCCCACCCATTTCAGGTGGGGAAACTGAGGCCGACCCAGCTTTTTTTATGAGACCAAGCCCTCCCCAACCTCCCATCTTTAGGGTACCACTTCGTTTTGTCCCAAAACCTCACCTTTTGGGCAAAGAGTCGATCGCCATCGCTGGGAGGGACATCCCCGCCCTCTCCTTTCCGCGGGCGCTTCCCCCCGCGGGGGGACGGCGGCGATTCGGGGGTCGCCCGCTCCAGCCCCCCCGGTCGTTTGCGGCTCCGCTCGGCTTTGGGGGGGCTCCGGGGAGAGCTCTCGGCCTCGGCCCCGCTGTCAGAGGCAGGAGAGCCACAAGAGCAGGCGCGGGTGGGGGGCTCCATGGCGGGGGTGAACCCCCCAGGGGACCCTCTCGCTGCGTTCAGCTCCAGCCGGGGCTGCCTGGGGGATGGAGGGAGGGAAACACCGGGGGGATATCGGACAACAATGGAAGACGAGGAAGGAGCTGCCTTGTTCTCCCCTGGGGGTGTCTTCCCACAGCCCCAGTGCTGCCTCACATGGTGGGGCAGATTGGGCATCTCCTGAGGCAGGGTGGGGGTGCAGGGACCCATCTGGCAATGGGACCCTTCACCCAGGACCAGCCTCAGGGACACCCCAAGTCCCGGGACACACACAACCTCAGGACCACCCCCAGCTTCATACCACCCCCAGCCCCACGACCACCTCCAGCTCCATGACACCCCCAGCCCCAGGGAATCCCCAGGCCCAGGACCAGCCCCGGACCAGCCCCTCTCCCCCCAGTACAGCAACCCCCCAACCCTGGGACCACCCAGTCCCGGGGTCTCCCAGAAGCTCCCCCCCCCCCATCCCCTGCCGCCCCCTCCCCAGCCCTGAGATCCCACTGCAGGAGCTCCCACCATGATGGGACCCCCAGGACCTCCCCCCCGGCCCCGGTCACCCCGGATCCCACCTGCTCCCGCCTGCACCTGCGGTGGTGCCGGTGTCCCTGTCTCGGTGTCGCTGTTCCCGTCCCTGCCCCAGTGCCGGTATCACCGTTCCGGTATCACCGTTCCGATTTCAGTGTCCCGTTGCCGGTACCGCTGTCCCCGTTTCCCGGCCGGTGTCAGTGTCCCTGGGCAGTGTGGCCGTGCCGGTGTCCCCGTGCCGGTGCCGCTGTTCCGGTGTCCCGGTCTCTGTGTCCCGGTGCTGGTCCCGCCCCGCCCGCGGCGGCCCCACGCGGACACGTGCGCGGCCGCACGTGCCTCCAGCCGGGCCCCGCCCTGCCCCGCTCCCATTGGCCGCCGCCCCTGAGGATGCCCCGCCTCTTCTCGACTATTGGCTCGCTGCCGCCGCCCGGCGCTGATTGGCCAGAGGGCGGGGCTCTGGCCACGCCTCCCTGCGCGGCGATTCGGGGCACGCGGCGCCGGGCACCGCCCCCGTCCCCTCAGCCAATGGGCGGCGGTCCCGGCGGCGCGGCTCGGCCAATGGTCGTGGCGGCCACGCCCTTTTCCGTTACATAACCGGGGCGGGGCGGCGCGTGGGCCCCCACGTGGGGGCGGGGGCTCCTTGTGACATCACGCTTGCGTGCGGGGACACGCCCGCGGGGCGGAGCTTCCCTAAGATGGGCGGGGCTTCACGGAGAGGGGCGGGGCCGTGAGCGCGTGTGGGGTTTGCCCGGGGCCCCCCCCGC
>JAWWLS010000113.1:6054272-6070445 GCA_035040975.1 Myioborus melanocephalus | reverse complement strand
AGGATCCTGGCTGGGATGTTCTGGCCCTTGACCACAGAAATCCCATGGATGTTTTGCAGGATCCTGACTGGGATGTTCTGGCCCTTGGTCACAGAAATCCCAGGGATGTTGTGCAGGATCCTGGCTGGGATGTTCTGGCCCTTTGGCACAGAAATCCCAGGGATGTTGTGCAGGATCCTGGCTGGAATGTCCCATCAGGAACACACCTGCACCCCACACACACTCCCCAATCCCCTCCCCTCCTGTTCTCTGTGGGCAGACCATAATGAGCTCTGTGTGTGTGTGTGTCCCTCTCTCCTTAGCAGAGGGTGTCCGAGGGGAGAAGAGGAAACGAGAGCCCGAGGATGAAGGCGAGGAGGAGGAGGATTAATTTGCAGGACCAGACTCTGCAGTTGAGGAAGACGCAATAGTGATTATGCAGCTCTGTATGTCCATGTACCATAGATGTCCTGACAGAAATCCTATGTTAACTTTTTATAGCAGAAGTGTGGTTTTACTATTCCTGCCCCTTTTATCATTCCAGATAAGCTCTGATAGCCCATAGGGAACCTTCTGTAGAGAACAATTTTCAGCCCTATATAATCACTGAAGCCATTGGCAAATTCCCCCCACCAGACTTTTCTTTGGAGCTCTTTCATTTCGTCCAATCTTGCTGTGTTGGTCATTGTTAGCCCTGAATCCAACCCCGTGTCCCATGGGTTTAATATTGGGAGTTTTCATTCAGGATTTTCAAGTTTTTATGCTTAAAAAGCTGAACTGAAAAGTGCTCTACAGCAAATTCCCCACTCTGTTAAATCAGTTGACTCTAGGCCAAGTTTTCCATGGATTCAACTGGAAACCCCCAGGTAGATAATGCCCATATTTCAGTTTTTTTTAAAAGGTGATTCCTGTGATTTTTTTTCCTGTGATTTTTTTTTTTAAGGCTCCTCTCTATTTTGGGTATTCCAGGGTAAAGCCTCAGTGGGTTTCAGAAGATGTTTTTGTTTTCCTGCTTGCTCCAATGTTCAGTGTTTGGAGTATCCACTAGATTCCTTCAAGAGTGTATTTTGGCAAACTGAATGGGTTGTGATCCTTACAGGGTTGCAATCTGTAAATTTTCCCCCAAATCCATTGTCACTGCAGGTATTAACAAAGCAATTAATGTGTAGTTTTAAACCTTTTTGCCAGAAATCTTTGTTAAACTTTCACTCACTTTGCTCTTGCATTGTCATTCTGGGAATTCTGCACCACTCATGGCTATAAAATGTATAAAATAGATGAAATATGCATTTCTGATGCAGAAGTGAACGGGTAACTCCTCCAAGCGTGTTGTTTTCCACCCCCCAGCTTTTCTAGAACTGTTGAAGGGAAGAATGAACCCAAGTTGGCCCTTCTCTGCACTTCACCTCTTGAACTGTTTATATCTGGCTGTAAAACACTCAGTTTGTGTGTAACAGTTGGGAATATTTGGGGGTTTATATTGAGTGGCTGCAGAGAGAGCATGAGGGATGTGCAGAGAAGTTTTTTATCTAGCAGCCTTTATAATTCCTGATCTGCCCCAATGTATCATCCTTTCCTGTTGGAAACAAATTTTCACTTGCAGCATTCCTCCTTCAGGCGTGACCTGGGTGTCACACAGCGTAGTGGTGGTGTCACACTGACTGACATCAGTCTCACATAGGTCCTCAACCAAATATCACACACAGCTTTATTGCAGAGACTTATTTTTGTATCTGTCCTGGCTGCCAGAAACTGGGGAGAGCCTGCAGGTGGGAGGAGGGAGATTCCTGGGTCCAGGAGAGTCAGTTCCTCATCACCTGGTTCCCTGTGGGATGTCCCTTAGGAATTCCAGTGTGACCTCCAGCTCTTGGGTGGAGTTTAGATCGTGCAGGGTTGAAGTTCTGCAAAGCCCCACTCACTCCCTGTGTGTGTGGTTTTATTCCCCCCCTAACTAGAGCCTTAACTCTGGGTGTCTCCTGAACCTTCCCGGCCTCCCAGGAGTCTGGTGGTACACTGGGGAACAACTGACTCCTTGGGCTTTGTGCTTTTTAAAGGATATCTCTAAAGACACTAGAAAAGCTGTGGTGAAACTTCCTTTGCAGCCACAACCAAGTCCTGTGTTTGTGATGAGTCCTGGCTGGGTCAGTGCATGGTTGTCATGTCCTGAAGGCTCTGGGCGAGGCACTCACTCCGTGCTCAGCTTTGAGAGAAAAAAATGGTTTTTCCCCATCCTTTTGCTTATTGTCCTTAGATTGAAACTTGTTATTTATAAGTGTGTACGTTAGAGCACCTCCATGTCAGGGTTTTACTTAATTGTCTGTTACTGATGCAGATAAAATTAGTTTTAAATGGAAGAAAAAAAAAAGAAAAAGAGTCTATTTTGATGGATTAAAATAATGTGGGTAGTGGGCTTGTTTGGATAAGCAAGACCAGAGCTCCGAGGGGTGACTGCCCTTCCCTAGGCCAGACTTGCCACTTCCCAAACAGCCACAGTTCCACCACGTGGAACCTGAGCCCCTCACGGATCTGTCCCAGTGTCACCATCCCCAGTCCTGTGTCCTCCGCTCGGCATGCAGCAACAGCGTTTTTTAACGAGGAATTCAGAGCCTCCAGATAACTTTTGAAACTTTTTTGCTTGGTGGGTGGTCTTTTCATGCAAATACGTCAGGGTGGGTTTTATATTTTGTAGAGGTTTTGTCCTATTTTAATGCTCTTTGTATGGCAGTCTGTATATAGTGTGGTTTGGTTCCTTCTCCGACTCTTTCCTGAAACTTTGGAGTAACTGATTTTGTGCAACTGTGTTTTGAATAAAGCCATGACAGTGTTAAATTAAAGACAACAGCCCTGCAGCACTCTTCTGGTAACTTTTAGTTGTAACAAAACATGTTTCCTCCCCATGTGTGCTGTAAATTTTAAATTAAAAAGTTTTCAAACCGAATTATTTCAAATAAATTGAGACTATTGTATTGGATTACTTCTCTCGGGGTATGTCCACCTGTGGGAAGGAATGGAGTAAGGGAATTTTCTTTCTGATTGTGGAAATCTGCAGAATGGTGGTGTGTGTTTCTGGGGGTGGAACTCAAGACTTGTGGTACTTGAATCCTTGGTAACATTGGAACAGTCGAGGAAGAATGTTCTGGAAAACCTGAATGGTTCCCTGAGTGTTTCCAGGTGAGTTTTACACAGATGTCATAGACATCAGTCTAGATGAGTCCTGAGATTTGCTTTTCACAGGTCCTGCCTTGTGCCCGGCAGCCTGAGCCAAGTCTGGTGCTGAAATATTCCTCACACAAGAACAATGTTTAAAAAAAACCCTGCTGCTTCTCCCGAGCTAGAGAAAGCATTGTTTTATCTTGGGATTAGTCCAGCATTCCTGGCAAAAATCCCTTGGATGCACTTGAGAAAGCCCTTGGCAAACAGGCTTTTCTGCTGCTGGATGAGCGATTAGGCAAGAAGTGGGTGGTGACTTTCTGGGATATTTTATTTAGTTTTAAAGGGTGGAGAAGAATTGCTGTTCCAGCTGAAGCCCCACGTCTCTACCCTCTACACCCATTTCCCAATGGATCTGGGGCCAAACAGAACCTAAGTTTTGGGATGACTTTAAGCAGATTAAATCCATCTTTTGGGGCTGCAGGTGGGTGAAGTAAAACCGGGCTGTCACGCAGTACTTTGATGGCAAAGGACAAAGCTCCAGTGGTGTGTGGGCACGTTCAAAGCCAGGAAAAACCTGCTGTGTAGCTGCTGGGTTCCTCAGCTCCTCATGATGTGGAACCGGCTCTCTCTGCCCCAACCTCTGCTTTACACAACGCCAGGCACCTGTCGCTCCTGGTGTCTCGAGATGGAATTGGGCAGGGACCGAGGGATGCGGCCGCCACCCGCGGTCCAGCAGCGCCCTCGCCCTGCAGAGCCCCCCCGCCCTCCATTTTGTTGCAGTGAGGGGAAGCCGTGCCGGCGGGCGGCTTCCTCCATCCTGCTCCTTCCTCCTCCTCATTCT
Organism: Myioborus melanocephalus; assembly: GCA_035040975.1. Lineage (NCBI taxonomy): Eukaryota > Metazoa > Chordata > Aves > Passeriformes > Parulidae > Myioborus > Myioborus melanocephalus. The sequence goes on along the minus strand of JAWWLS010000113.1, from coordinate 6,066,472 downwards.
CCTCCCGGGGCTTTTGTCTTCTTGTGCCCCTTCTCGCTCCCTCCCCGGGCCTTATCTCCCCCTCTCAGTGGTGCTGCTTCCCCTCCTTTTCCTTCCTCAGGGCTCAGGGCGCCATTCCCCCAACCCGGGCATCCTCCTGAGGGGGCGCGCGGCCCCCCGAGCGCGGGAAACCGCGACCCACGGGGCTCCCCGGCTGCGGCCAGCAGGGGCCGAGCCGCGACCCCGCCGCTGATTGGCTGAGATTTGCCGCAGTTCCGCCCCTCCGCCTTCCCGCCACCCGCGCGTGCGGCGCCCCGCCCACCGCCCCTCAGGCGCCTCACGGCGGCGGTGAGGGAGGAGCTGCCCCTAAAGTCTCATTTCCACCCCCAAAACAGCTTCTGCTCCCAGCCGAAATGCCCCGTTTCCACCCCAAAGCCTTCAGGAGAGGCTTTTCCCCTCAGTCTGTGCGAACTTTATTGCGGTGATGGAAAACAACGCGGTTCAGAGGCCAAGCGGAGAAAAAAACCCGAAAATACAAACCTGAAGGTGGCTGCCAACGTCGCGTGCGGAAGGGTAAATTCAGCCAGGAGTTGGTACAAATGCACAGGGTGGAAATAGGAAGAAATTCCTCATAAAAGTTCTATAGGTTGCTTAGTTAAGCCCAGTAGCAAGGGAATTCCAAAGTGTGTGTTTTCAAGCAGCTCCTGCTGCCTTGTAATTCCTAATGTCCCCGAGATTGCTCCTGCATTCGTAGGGCCGTGTGGCATGTGCAGGTTCCAAGGCAAATCTTCCCATTTTTCAATTACATTCCTACATCCCATTGCCCATTTCCAGGTTAATTCAACCCAGCCACAGTACTGAAGGGATTTGGGGTTATTTTTGTGACCAAGGTGCCTGGGTCAGGGGAGTGGTCTGGGGCTCCCACAGATAAAACTTCTAAAAAGAGAGAGGGGTTTTTTGGTATGAAATGTGACCAAGAATTCCTAGAACTATCTCTTGCCATTCCTGCACTTTCCATAATGACCAGTTAGCCTTTTCGCCCCTTTATTCTCCCTCAAACTAAATTAATTTTAAAAGCCTCATGCTGCCAAGGTTATAAACCCCAAGGATCTCTCAATGCCTAACCCACAGGCAGCTCACTTTCAGCTTTACTCATCTATATTTTTATGTGAGAATGGGGAAGCTGACATTCTCGTGGAATCCCATGAATTCAGGAATTTGGCCTTGGAGAAAACTGTAAAGTCCTTTGAACTGCATGATGGAGTAATGAGAGATCTCAGAATGAAAACTGCCCCATTTTCCAGCAAACAGAGATGTTGTTGATTTTGGCAGCAGAGCTGCTGTATGCTAAAAATACACCACTTTCACTGGTCATACCCATTGCAAAGGTCTGAAGCAAAGAACGAGATCTGAATTTATGAGGTAAAAAACGATGCTTGAATTATTTTTATCCATTTCTGAGCCTCTCAGTTGTGCCAGGGGTTGCTCTGTCACGTTAGATGTGCACACTCGTGTTCTCCATTTGCTCATCGATCGCTGGCACAAACGGAGAGTCAGGAATGCAGCTCCCCCAGGGTACCAAAACCCATGGGATGGGACAGAAAGAGTCAGGGACAGCAGCTGCTTGAAGCAGGACATGGAAAAATGTCCCTCTGCAGAGCCTGGGGCTGGGAAATTCCTCTTGCTGCTGCTGCTGCTGTTGGGAGGTTTCTCACTGGAGTTAGAGTTTGGGGAACACTCCTCTGGTTTTAAACTTTAAATTGCAGTTCATAGTATGCTTGGTTTCTGCTTTCAGTGTGTTTCATTAAAAAAATAATAAAAAATGACCCCCCAAAATAGCCAAGGAAAGTCCTTCCTATTGCTTCTAATTTAATTGGCACAGCTGGGGGAGAATCCAAAAATAAATGTTTGGCCACAACAGCAAACCAGCAGAAAACCACAGGACACATTAAAACTGGGAACTCCTGGCACTGAGAAAAGAATCCTGTTGTAGGAACAAAATGACCCCAGAGTGTGAGTTCATGTTGGAAAAGGAGCTGATCTCTCCTGTGTGAATGTAACATGTTCAGACAGGGTGTTTGAGGGGCATTTCCTTCTAGTCTAGTGTTAATTCAAATAAAACAATCTGGTGCTGACTGAGGAGCAGCCAGCCAGAGCTCCCCAGCATTGCCTTGGTGAAGCCCTGATGTCTTCTGGCCATTTGTGAGGGGCTTGCTCACATCCTTGTCCCTGGCAATGTTGAGGACATGCAGGAATCACGTTTAATTTGGAATCTGAGGCTGGAAGGGAGCTCCTGGCTAATGGTGAATTGAAATGAAAGTGTCCCTGCAGCAAGTGCCTCTCTGCACTCGTTTCAGAATCACATCTGTGTCTCTCAGCTTCATCACCACGATGAGTCATAATTATTCTGCTTTCAAGTGTGTGCTGTGGTGTTTCTGCTACGCCCCGTGTGTTTTGAGTGAGCTCCCATGTCACAGCAAAACCCAGGCGGAGTGAATGGGGTAATTTGTGTTCCTGGAAACCAAGAACATCTTCTGTCTGTTCTTTCATCAGCGTCGCTGTCGGGGGATCCACACCAAACGCTGCAGGATCAGCCTTGGGAATTCAAGTCCTGCCCTGTTTTGTGTAAGTCAGAAATGCATTTAATGATGTGATTGAGTGCTGACTTTGTAATGCCAAACACTGGCTGTGCTCACACCCACCCTGTACCCCTGCTGCAGTCGTGCAGCTCCAAAAGCTTCTGCTGTTCAGTTCTGGGTTTGAGGTGTGCTTTGAAGCACAGACTTGTGCAGATGAGAATGTTTTCTCTGATGATCTGCTGAGGGCTATTTCCATCTCAGTCGTGCAGAGCTGGGGGGTGGAAGGCTGCTTGTTGATGAAATTTCTTACATTAACATACCACACAAATTAATGAGGTTATTCCTGAGAGAGCCCTTTATTTCCCACAATCATCCAGAGTTCCTCCTCATTCACGTCCCTGCACAGGCCACATCACTCTGCAAGCAACAGGAGGAATGGAAGGAGGAGGAATATTCACCTCTCTCTGCTCTGGGGTTCTGAATCACTGGAGGCTTCAATTGCTGCAGAATTTCTCTACGGATGTTAAACATTCTCACTACAAAGAAAACTCCCAGATCAAAAATTATTCCCTAGAACAGAGTGAGGAATCCCAGAACAAACAGGAATAATCAAATGCCCACAAACTAGTTAAACTGGGGAATTCTCATGTGCATATCAATGCAAGTTTTTGAGATGCTTTAGTAAACTTCCCAAACCACTCTTTCTCCAACACACGTGGATTTCTAAAAATGTGCTTCAGTGTGAATCAAACAGGTCTGGACCAAAGTTAGGGCTGGGGCTGGAGCCGGTGCCACTCGGGTTTGCTGTTCTTGGATGTGTTTTCAGGTCAATCCGTGCTCCTCCTTCCCACGAGGGAAGGGAAGTACTTCAATAATTGCAGTTCCACGGTTGGCTGCTCCGTAGGAACGCATCCCCCGATCCTCCCGCTGAACTCGGGATCGCAGAAACCCTGAACCGGGAGAACGAGCGCTAGAGGGCACAGCGCGACCAGCGACGAGGGGGAGGCAGAGCGCGGCTGTCGCGGAGCTGCCTTCCACCCCTGGGAGCCCAAGTGACTCCTTAAAATGGCATCTTGGAGAAGGTGCTGGGAGGCGAGGCCCTGCAGAAGTTGTGGTGCACTGGGATTATCAAGAGCGTGCAGGTAGAAGAGTGAAAAGAATTTTGTTAAGCACAGGAAGGAGTCAAAGACAGAAAATACAGAAAATCCATGGTTGGAATTGACTGAACTTGGTGGGTTTGTGCTGTTCTGTGCACTGGGTACTGTGGAAGTTTGGTGATGACAAACTTTCCTGATTCATTTCTGATCCCTCCCAAGGAACCAAGATTTCCCAATCTGATTTGATTTCTAGAAACCAGGAAGGAAAAATGCCAGGAGGTGTAGCTCTTCCATTTCCTTCTGATTTCATTTCCCTACATCTGCAGTAACATTAATAATTTTATAAGTGATATAAAACATTTCCAGAAAGCATAAAGCCCTCAGGATCCTCTGCCCAAACAAACTCCTTCCTTCCCTCTCTGTGTTTCAGTGAGGCTGCTCGAGCAGCCTCATTGTTTGGATAATTCAGGGAGCCAGATGGCTGTAAATATGTTCACAATCCTCCTTCCCCTGCTCCCTCCTCCCTGGCACCCTCCCTGCTCTACCCAGTGCTGAGCACCTGCTCTGTTCCCGTTTGGAGTCTCCCTTCTCCCCTCTGGAGCTAAATTGGCACTGCTGCTTTGTATTTTCCCTTGAAATGAAAATCTTAGGGAATGTTTTGTGCCAGGGAATACTGAATATTTCCTTCACTGTCACTTGCACCACCAGTTAATTGAAAAGGTGGCATCAGCTCCCTTCCTGCAGGAATCCTGTCCCTGGCACAGGAGGGTGCAGCTCACCTGCTGGGAACTGCAAGGGAGGAGCAGCTTCTGCCTATTTTGAGCACTTGCTCACCCTTGGCATGGGGTGAGGGCTCACAGACCAGGGTGATTCATCCCAAATCATGCCCCAAGGACCTGGCAGAGCATTTGAGCAACCAGCCCCGTTCTTCCTGCCTCACAGGCTCTGGATTCATTGTTACACTCTGATCCTGTTACTCCAGAACTCAGGAGGGCCCAAATCCTGGGGGCTGAGCCCCTGAGATAACTTCTCCGTGTAATGTAACATTCCCAAACTGCTGAGCAGTAAGAAAATGACAGGAAAGCGTTTCAATGGCACTGCAAAAAGGGAAGTTGGTTGTAAAACATCTGCAAATGCAGGCAGGGGAAGTGAGGAATAACTGAGGTCATGAGCTGCCTGAGGAGCTCTGCAGCAGCACAGACTCAGGTCATGGGGAGGATGAGCTGTGCCCGTGAAGAAACAACAATTCAGCCAGATTTGTCTGTGGGTTTGCTCTCATTGATGGGCTGGTGGGTGAACTCTTCCCTGGAAGGCAGGAGGGAGCAGATGGCAGCAAGCAAATATCTGACTTGAGCAAGGAGAGAGAAACTGATTTTCCAAAGGGTCTATTTGACATCCAGAGGCCACATGTTATTTTTATGAGCCAGACCTCTGATTTCTTGAACTTTACCAGTTTGTGCCCTGCCAGCAGACCTAACTTGAGTGACCCTGTGACCTATAAAGGACAAGAGAGGCAGGAGGAATTGTGAGCAGGCTTTTCCAGGAGCTGTCAGTGCTCTGAATGCCACCTCACCATTTCTGGGAAGCGTGACTCCCAGCTAGCTCTGCAGAAAGGTAGACAGTGCTCAGATTATTTATAGCAGCAAGTGGGCTGGGAGGAGAAACACTGGGCTGCACAGAGAGGGAGGCTGCTCTGGAGAAAGCCAGGAGTGTCTGATGGTGCAGCACAAACCACAGAGGCCCTGGCAAGTGGGGCTGGGCCTGGGGGCAGTTAATGGAGGGCAGGAGAGCCCTGGGCAGTGCCAGGGGCAGGCTGGGTGCACACAGATTGCTCACAGCTCTTCTTCATCCTCTTCATCCTCCCACAAGCCCCATCCAACCTGGCCTTGGATGTTTCCAGGGATCCACAGCTGCTCTGGGCACCCTGTGCCAGGGCCTGCCCACCCTCCCAGGGAACAATTCAATCCCAAAATCCCAAAATCTAAACCTCCTCTCTTTCAGTTTAGAGTCATTCATGACTCAGCCCATTTGTTGAGAGTCCTTTAGATAATGATGTTCACATCTCCAGAGGCTCATTGCAGTCTGTGCCAGACCTTTGCCTGCTGTCCAGTGTCAGCCTGTGAGGCACAGATTCCTGCAGCTCTGAATGGTTCCCTCTGTCCTTCTGTCCTACATGGATGGGCTCTTTATTCCAGCCCTCAGCCCCAGGGCAGGGGTTTGGAAGGAGAAATCACCATTTCAGTGCAGAACTCCCAAACCACTGGTGTCAGGAGGGGGCTGAGCTCTGCCCTTTGAACTCTGCCTGGTCTGGCCTCTCCCAAGCATTCCCAAATGTTAAAAAGATTTTTAAAAATCCTCTCTTGCCTCTGAGCTGGGTTGCTTTGTATCAAAACAGAGCAATAAATTTTTAAACACATTACAAATTAAGGAAGTTGAAGAATCACTGTAGTTTTCAGTCCCTCAGGAGATTTTATAGAGTCAAACAAACCAACAGAGTGTGAAAGCAGATATTTGATATTCCTGGGCCAGGCTCAGGAAACACTTCCAACAGGAAGGAATTCACCTTTTCTGTGGTGTCACTTTCTGTGGTGTTGTGTCAAACCAGCCTCTCTGGCCACTCAGGGAGAGGAGTGTGGGGATCTCTGAGCCTGATGAGGGTAAAAATGATTTTTACCCTAAATTTGATTTAGGGAAAAAAAATTCCAAGGCACTGTACTGTGTATCTCACCAAAGAATTCCTTCCTAAAGAGAGGGAAGATACACAAATCTCCACATGTGCTTATTACAGGGATACATTTGCACACAGGTATATCTGACATACAAAACCACTGAATTTTCCCCTTTTCTTTCTTTTTTTAGGGAAGTGGGTCTGTTCTTGCTGAGCTTTAATTTGAAAACCCAGTTGGAACTCGTTAAGTCAATAATTATTCTTGTGAATGTGGGTCAAACTATTTTATGTCTCTTCCTCTCTAGGGGCTTGGAAGAAGATTTAATCCTGCAGCACTCCAAGGTAGGAAGCACCACATTTCCCATTTGATTTCAGAAGTCCAAAGTGATTGTCCCATGGGGGTAAAAGCTGATGGGGGACAGGGTCAGGGTGTGAGTGAGTGGCATTTCTGGAGCTCCAGGTGTTCACCTGCAGCTGCTGACACAGATGTCTAGGAAAGAATGTCCCCAGCTCTGATAACATACCAGAGTGCCTTGGGATCCCAGGGAATTTATGATATCTACTTATTATTTATTTATTATTATATTTCTTTATTATTTATATTTATATTAAAAGGGTATGCTGAACATATTATTCATTTGGGATATTGGAGGGTCTGTAGTTTCCCACCTTCCACCTCTGGACACAAATTCTACTTTCTCTTTTTAAAGCATTTGCCTTATTGCAGAATAACAAAATAAGCAACCATTTCTGCAGTTTTGTCCATCAGTAACTCCAAGAAATCCTTTTGCACAGCAGGATAAATTGTATTTATCCACCTCCTCCTCAGCCTGAGAACCCTCTGCCATGAGTTCAGTGTTCCTGCTCCACTTGGTAGTTAGGGGCTTTTTCCAAGGGTGGAAACTGCTGGAAAAACTGGACTTTATGCACCCCAATTTTATTGCTGTGAGCTGCTGTGTTAGGTGTAATTCCAGCCTGCAGAATAGCCCACTGCTGCTGGAACAACATGAACCCATCTCTGCTCTACACCCGAGTTTTGCCAGCTATCAGCAGTGTGAAAGTTTCCTCCAAGTGTAAATTCTATTTAAAGCCACCAAAAGCCTCTTAATCAGCTCCTCCTGCTTTCCAGAGGCCTCTCAGCACTGCAGAGACACTGCAGCTGCTCCTGGGTGAAACTCAGGGCAGCCACGGGGCTGAGCTGTGGGGCTGCACCCCAAAATCTGCTCCAAGAGCAGGAACTCCCTGGGGTGGGCTCAGCTCTGTCTGAGCTTCTGGGGGTTTGTTGGGTTTTCAGCCCTCTCCTCCCAGGGTGTTGGGTGCCAGTGGTTCATAGAATAATTTATTTACACAATGTTTGGGTTTGGGGAGGGACCTTACCTCTCATCCAGGTCCACCCCTGCCATGGGCAGAGACACCTTCACTATCCCAGACTGCTCCAAGGCCTGTCCAACCTGCCCTTGGACACTCAGAACTGCCCCAAGCCCTGTCCAACCTGCCCTTGGACACTCAGAACTGCCCCAAGCCCTGTCCAACCTGCCCTTGGACACTCCCAGACTGCCCCAAACCCTGTCCAACCTGCCCTTGGACACTCAGAACTGCCCCAAGCCTTGTCCAACCTGCCCTTGGACACTCAGAACTGCCCCAAGCCCTGTCCAACCTGCCCTTGGACACTCAGAACTGCCCCAAGCCTTGTCCAACCTGCCCTTGGACGCTTCCAGGGACAGAGCCACCCCAGCTTCTCTGTGCACCCTGCTCCAGGGCCTCACCACCCTCCCAGGGAGGAATTCCTTCCCAAGAATTCCATCCTAAGGTGTCTCTCTGTTAATTCCCTTAGAAAGGCAGAGGATGGAGGGAGGGAAGAAGGCAGGGAGGGAAGGAGGAGGGGGGTTTACTTAAAGCTTGTGAAGCAGAGAGGGAGAAAAGAATCCAAAAAAGGCGCTTTGGCCGGGAGGGTGGGCGCAGCCGGGGATGCTCGGCCCGCGGTCCTTATTTGGCTGCGAGCGGGAGCGCGCCGGGGATTGGCTGCGCTGGGAGCGGGCAGGGAGCGCCGGAGCCGAGCGGCAGCTGACGGGCAGCGCACACGCTTAGCCCACTCCTCAGCATGTGTTGAGCAAATTGCAGCTATTTTTATAGGAGACGCTTTGCCTACATCTTAAGAATCCAGTCCCAATCCCGTCTCCCTGCAGTGTAATGGGAAATCCCCTTCCCAGCCCCCCTTTTTCCCCCGTTGGTGTTGTCAAGGCACAGTTGGGCAGAGCCCAGAATTCTTGGTCATTATCAGCCTTCAGAGTTGTCTGCTGTGCACTGCCCGGCCGGGGCACTCTGTATTCCTGTAACGATCCAGTGTTTTGTCTCCAGACCCTTCGTAATTGCCACAGTGGACAATTTCTGGGCACGGCCGACGGCTGCTGCACTGCTGGGCCAGCGCGGCCCCTTTGTGCCGTGTTGTTCCCGCATGGATAGAGCCACCGGCCAGGGGGCGATGCACAAAGCCACCTCTGTGCTGCCCTTGGCTGTGCAGCTCCCCGGGGCTCCCTGCACCGTGCCAGAGGCTTTGGGAGGGCAGGGGGCAGGAGGGAAACAGAGGGGGGGAAAAACTGAGGGGTGAGCAGAGAGGCAAAATCCCCAAAACAGCCTGTAAGAGTTCAGGGGCTGCCTGGAGAGAGCAGGGCAGGGCTGCTCAGGTGTGCAGCAGCTCCTTTCAGCCCTTCCCACAGCGTGTGCTGGCTCTTCCAGAGGTCTCTGCATGGCAATGAGCATTCCAGAAATCCAAGGAGAGTTGCTGATGTGGGACTGGCACTACCTGGATGCAGGACACAATGGTGGTTCAGTGGTTCCTTGCAAAAAACTTTGTGAAGCAATCCAGTTCATCAACGTGGAAAGTTATCCCTGGAAGTATCACTGGAGTCTGGTTAACCCAAATTCACTGAGAAAGGTTTGGGGTTTGGTTTTATTTTTCCTTTAATTTAGAAAAATCTTGTCATCGCAGCCAGGAAAGAGAAAACACTAACCACAACCAGGAAGTAACTCTGTGGGTTTAATATTTTTGTGGACTATTTGCCATGTAGGTAAAAGAATTAGGTTTTCTTTTAAAAAACAAGGAACAGTTGGACGTTACCAGGAGTGAACTTGTGAGCCACAGCCATGTCCTGCAGGTGGGTGGGAAAGCTGAGCCAGGCTGTGAGCTGATGATCTGAGCTCTGCTCTGGGCTCAGCTTTCCTTCCAGCAGGGCTGATTCACATCCTGGGCAGCCCAAGCAGAGCCTGCTGCTGTCTGATTGTGACACCTGAGAGAGCAAAGCAAACCTACCAAAACTGCCACTGGCTTGTGGTGTCTGGCTCCCACACACACCCCCTGACTTTTCAGCTCAAGGAAAAGATTAAAAAAAAGGAGAAATTAGAATGGAAAAGCCCAAACCCCTCCCAGCTGCCTGTGTGGGCTGTCAAATCCAAGGCTTTGATGCTGTGGTTGCACAGAAGGGAAGACACATCACTGCTGCCTCCCACTGCTCAGGGCCAAGGGGGTCTGGGAAGCATTCAGGATCAGGGTGGGTCTGGATTGTGTCACTGCTGCCCTTCTGGAGGGCTCTGTGCACCCCAAAATAACAACTGCCAGCCCCAAGTTTTCCAGGAGATTGTGCCAGGACAGAGCTCTGGGAGCTGCACCCAGCAAATGCCTCAATGACCAGAACTTCCCACATCTTTAGGAGAGTTCCTGGGTAATGGGGACTTGCAGGCAGTGGTGGGGATGAACACCTTTTTTGACCTTTTAATGTCATTTATTTCTGAGAGGGAACAGGGCAAATGTCCTGGTGAAAGAGAGTTTGGGGCACAGCCCAGACATGAGAGCAGCAATGCCAGGGCTGATCCAGCTCCATCCCAGCTCCAGGCAGATATGGGCAGTTCCAGGAACCAGAACTTGCTCCTGTCCTTGGAGTGTGACAGGAGCTGCAGTGCAAAGGGAGCTCTTACAAGGGAGGTATAAACTGCAACTGATTTATTGGAACACTGGGGTGATTCATCAGGGGATGCGATGGAGGAAAGGAAGGGTCCAAGCTTTGAGAAGCAAATTTGGGTGAGAACAGGCACCTTTTCACTCTTTTGAACACTGTAAATAATAATAATAATTAAAAAAAAGAGCAGATGGTCGCCCTTCCCAGTCCCTCCCTCCCATCCCAAGGCTTGCCTTCACATCATGCTCTTCCTAAACTGCGACTGTGAGCTCTGTTTGGGCTTGGAGTCTGACTGCTGCAGCTCAAACTGTTTGTACAGGTCCCTCAGCTCTTTGATCTCCTGCAGCACCCTCTTGGCTTGGCTCCAGGTGGAGGAAGCCTCCCCCAGCAGCCTCTCAGATTCCTGCAGGATCCTTTCAGAGTCCGACTTGGAAGAAGACGATGAGGAAGAAGAGGTGGTGGTGATGGTGGTGCTGGTGTTGGAGTCCTTGGTCTTTTTCTTGCCTTCCCCGTAGCCCTTCACCTCCGTCAGCAGTTCCTGAGTTTTTTCCAGTTTCAGTGCAACCAGTTCCTGTATCCGGGTCAGCTGCTCCGGCTCTGCCGAGGCAAACTGAGCCTCCAGCCCCTTCCTCAGCACCGCCCGATGTGTGGAAGAGTCCCGTCGGGACAGGATTTCTTCCATGGAGGCACATTTATTCTTTTCTGAGTATGAGAGCTTTTTGGGGACCTGCGGCGTGTACATGGTCCCTTTGTCAAAGGAGTCATTGCGCTGCCCGGCTCTGTCCCACGGGGCCGCCTCCTGTCGGGGCAGGCTCCCTGTCCGCCCTTCCTCCGGGGGTTTGGCGCTCTCCGAGTCCGAGCGGCGCCGCCCCGCGGTCAGGTGAGCCACGGACTTGTCCAGGTCCACCCGGAAACTCTCCTCGCAGGTGCCGTGCTCCTCCGGAGAGGCGTCTTCCTCCTGGATCAGGTCGAGGGTCAGCATTCCGTCAGAGGTTGAGGTAGATGCCTGCAGGAGCAGAAAGCAGAGCTGAGCTGGCACCAGAACGGCTGTCCCTGCTTCCAGGGAGGGAGGGGGAATGCTCTCCCTCACTGAGACAGAGCCCTGGGTGGATTTACAGTGCAGTGCTTCAAAAGAACAGAGGATGAGAGCTGAGCCTGAGCTGTCCTCATGGTGACTCTCAGTTCAGGATGGAGCTCCAACAACTCCACTTACAAATGGAACAATTCCAGGGGAATTTGACCCGAGCAGGTGTCTGGGATTGGTTGTACCTCCCAACAATTCCACTTACAATGGAACACTTCCAGGGGAATTTCACCCAAGCTGATGACCCCAAGCTGTCCTTACAGCAACTCTCAGTTCAAGATGGAGCTCCAACAACTCCACTTACAATGGAACAATTCCAGGGGAACTTCACCCAGGCTGATGACCCTGAGCTGTCTCTACGGCAACTCTCAGTTCAGGATGGAGCTCCAACAACTCCACTTACAAATGGAACAATTGCAGGGGAATTTCACCCAGGCAGGGTCTGGGATTGGTTGTACCTACCACAGCCATGAGGTGACCCCGCGTGGGAGGGCGCCGGGAGTGCTGGATCTTGGCTCTGTCACGTGTTGGGTGGGCAAGGAAGCTGTCCTCTTCCACGGTGACCTGCAGGGTGACACAGGCTGTGAGCAGGGAACAGGAGCCATTCCCAGCTCCTGGAGCTCTAAGAAAGGAGGCTGGCAGGGAATGGGGTGTGGGAGTGGAGTCCAGCCTTGGAAGTGACCCAGTGTTTCTCCCCTGTGTGCCATGATGGGATTACATCTGCTCGAGTCATTCCTGACAACTGAACCTGTTTGCAAAGATTCCTGAGACATCTCTCCTGGTGTTTGCTGTGCTGCCTCCTGCTCTAAAACCTCTCCCATAGTGTGACCTTGGTTTTCC
>JAWWLS010000113.1:6029269-6054172 GCA_035040975.1 Myioborus melanocephalus | reverse complement strand
AATGGGGTGTGGGAGTGGAGTCCAGCCTTGGAAGTGACCCAGTGTTTCTCCTATGTGTGCCATGATGGGATTACATCTGCTCGAGTCATTCCTGACAACTGAACCTGTTTGCAAAGATTCCTGTGACATCTCTCCTGGTGTTTGCTGTGCTGCCTCCTGCTCTAAAACCTCTCCCATAGTGTGACCTTGGTTTTCCTTCACTTCAGGCTCTGTGCTGCCATCCAGGAGAGCAAAGAGCCTCCTGGCAGTGCCACGGTGCTGAGTGTGAATGGGAGATCTGAGACAGGTCTGAGCTGAGGAAGGGTTGCCATGAAACATTAATGTGAGAGTCAGCCCTGGAGCGAGGGCACAGCTCGTTCCAGGCAGGTTCTCCTCCCCACTGAAGGAAACTGTGTGGGAATGCTCACCCTGACCTGCCTCTGCCAGCCCACCTGGTGCTCTGAGCACAGCCTGAGTCCCCAGGAGGAGCTGAACTGGGGCTGCCCTGTTATTTTTCCTGGCAGAAGCTGCTTTGTGTAACTGGGACTTTCACACTCCCCTTGAGAAGGGGGATGAGCTCTGCTGGAGACACTTTGTGTGGATGTATCTATCCCCAAACAGTCTCAAACCTTCACCCGGGCTGAGTCAGGGTCAACCCCACTCACCTCGTCCAAGATCCGGTTTTTAGCACGTGTGATTGCAGAGTTGAGGGCGTTAATCCAGGATTCCTTCTCTTCTGGACTCACAGCCAGGAAGATCAGATTTGGTGCCTGCAGAAGAGGGAAGTCAGGTCAGTGCTGGAACTCACACAGAGACAAACCCTGGTCAGTGTGAGGCCTCTACAGAGCAGGCAAAGCAGAGCTGAGCCTCCAGCCCTGATTTACCCACACAGCAAACCCCAGGACCACCCACATCCCTCCCTCCCTCCCCTGCATCCCCCAGGACCACCCACACCCCTGCAGCCACCTCTTGGGCTGGCTGCATCAGCCCCACATACCGTGTTTCCAGGCTGCCTGGAGTGGGCAAGGGTAAATTTACTGTGGTTCTTTTTGCTTCTGCTTTTGGACTTCCTGAGCTCTTCACATTTCTCATAGTCACTCAGATCAAACATTTCCTGTATGTTTTTTTCATCTTTTACCTGCAAACAGCAAGAAAATCAGAGCTTTGCAGATGTCAGACAGAGACTCTGCTGCTCCAGGCAGCAGGATTTCAACATGAGGGTTTTGATTTGTCTCTTCTGGAATGAGGGGGCATATTTAGAAGGATAGCAAGAAAATCCCACTTTGCCAGGTTAATTCCTGCCTCTTCTACCCCCAGAGGGCAGAGGCTGCCAGGCTCAGTGTCCTTTAAAGAGTCCTTTTCAGTGGGCCCTTTACAAGATCTCCCATTTTCCAGGTCTGTTCCCAACACTCTGCAGTGGCACAGTGTGACAGGGACATGGGATGGATCAGTGTCACAGAGACCCAGATCAAAGATGGAGCTTGCAGAGGGTCACTGAGGCTGCAGCTCAGGGATCATGGGGCACATAGGGGTCTGGATGCTGAGCCCTGACAGTGCCATCCCTGGGGGACACTTGGAGCAAAGGGGAAGTGGCAAAGCTGTCTGTACCCTTCCTCTTCATTGCTCTCCCTCAGTCCCACTCCTACAGCAGGGAAGCTCTGCTCTTCCATGGTAAACACAAGGAATTAGGGTTTGCATGTCCATTCCAGACACTGCAGCAGGCTCAGATCTGCATCCATCTGCTTAATCCCACTGCAGCCAGTCACCCCAGGCTGCCTGAGGGTGCAGGGTGTGTGACTCGGGTGTGGGAAGGCAGATGGTGCTGAGGTCTGAGCCCTTGGATTTCCTGCAGGGACTCCACCCCACTTCATCCATTTCCTCCACAGTTTTGGGAAGCACTGAAGGAACTCCCTATGATTGTTCCATAGAATTTAATCAAAGAGGGTGACTAAAGCAGCTTCCTAAGCAGGGACATGGATGAACTGACCATCTGGCCCTGCCTGATGACAACAGCTCCCCTGTATCCTTCACTGTGACTGTGTCCCCAGGATCCACAGGACAATCACCGGCGCTGCCATCCCGGAGCTGCTTCCTGCTTGTGACACATCCCCTGTGTCTGGGTGTGATCACAGAGACTGTCTGGCTGCACATCCTCCCCATGCTGCTAATCTGCTTTGATCTCTTCCCACTCCCATCCTCCAATCCACCTCTTTCCAAGAATCTCAGCTGAATTCTGCCCGACTCATTTGCAGCAGGAAGAGCTGATCCCCCTCCCAGCCCCCAGCTGTGCTCTGTGGCTGTGAGCAGAGCTTTAACTCCAGATGTTTGCTCATGTGGGTCACTGGGGCTTCCCCAGCCCTCCCCTTCCTCCCCAGAGCTCACACAGCTGGAACTCAACCTCCTGCCTGCAGGAGCATCCCCAGGAGGCTGCAGGACAGAGCAGGTGGCTTTGGTTCAGACAAACACCCTGCAGGTGCAGCTCATCCTTGAAACACCTCTGAATGACACCAGGGCTGTGACACTGGGACATGCTGAGGGGATCCTGCTCCTGTGAGTGACCCCTTGAAAAATGCTTAAAATTGGGAATAAACAACATCCACAACATCCTGGGGGAAAAGTGTCAGCAGCAGCCTGGGCTGTGGTGGCACAGAAATCCCAGGGGGCACAGGACAGTGGGTGTCTCACTCATGTAACAGAGCATCCAGTGTGCAGAGAGAGAAACTGAACAAGGAAGGTGAAAGGCAACTCCAGAAGCATTTGCCAGATCTTTTGTGCTCTGTGGGAGGCTCCTGAGGCCAAAAGGAGGGAGGTGGTGGCATGAGAGGCAGCTCAGAGCAGCTCAGAGGTAGGAGAGGCTGAGGACAGTCCTGCAGCTCATTCTCTGTGAGAACAGGACAAAAGCAGCCCCTGAGGAGCCATGTGGGCAACAGAGCTGAAATCCCAGTCACTGTCAGTCACAGGGGGTGACAAACCTGCAGGGTGGCACCTCTTCTATGTTCTCAGTGAGACAGGGGCTATCCAAATCAAACCTTCCAGACTCCTTCAAAGAGGATTTGCCTGGATGTGTCCCAGCACCCAGGAGGAAGCAGCCTCTGCTATCAGCTCTCAGTAGGAAGGGATGAAGCAGGAGGTTGGTGGTTGATTTTGGCAAAACCATTCCCTGCTGGGAGGTTTCCAGCAGGTCCTTCCTTCCCCTCAGTGCCAAGGGTTTAAGAATTGAGGGATCTCAGGGCCTCCCCAGCAGGTGAGTCCTGCTCTCTGTGCCCTGTGGGGAGCTCAGGATTGGAAGGATTCAGGTGAATCAATCCCAGCAGGTGCTGCCCTGGCTGTCTGAGCTGGCATTGCTGAGTTGTACCCGTTTGAGGCAGGCAAAACCACCTTGCCCTGCAGTTCCACCTGCCTCCTACCTGTGGCCAGGTGAGGGAAGGGAAACTGAGGCCTGGAAAAGGAATCAGAAGCATCCCCCATCCCTAGAGCAGGGAACATTTCTGTGCAGCCATGAGATCACACACCCCTGGCAGCTGCCCCTGCCTGTGCCAAGGCTGGCAGTGCTGACTCTGCTGGGATCCAAGCAGGGAGCTGCATTCCTTGCACTCCTTCCCCTCCTTCCCCCACAGCTGCTGCCTGCCCAGGCTGGCCCCAGGGGCACCCAGCGCTCCCTGGGCCCTGAGATGTGGGCATGGAATGGGTCAGAACACCAACCATGGCACCCAAATCCCTTCTCCAGAGGCTCACAGCTGTTTGTGCCTCCAAAGGGCTGCTCCAGGCTCGTGGCAGTGCACTGGCAGCGGGAGGGTCTCTGGCCTGGGTTGATTAACCACCCCTGGGTCTCTCACTGCTGAGAGTTTAAATTTCCTCATCAAGCTGTGACCTGCAGTGACTCTGAACCTCCTAGACCCAGCTCAGGGCTGTGTTTTGGGGCCAGACCATGCACAGGTGCTCTATCACACCAGTCTGGGAGTTTTGGTGATGATTTGAGCAGTTTGAGCTGCAATGGGACACAGAAAAATGAGGAAGGCACAGAAAATCACAAGACACCCATGGGACACTTGTGGGAGGGGGGTCAAGTGTGGCTCAGGATGTAACAGAAACCTCCAAACTCTCTGCACAGCCAAATACCCAAACATGGGCAGTTTTGGAACAGGCAGTTCCCCTTGTAGGGTACAACCATAGTTTCAGTTCCTCCAGCTCAGCAGCTCTACTTCAGCAGGGGATGGAGGTTCCTGCAGCCAGGCTGTCACTGGGGCAGGGATGCACACTGGGACTGTCCAGTCCTTGTCACAGCCAGGACAGTGCCCTTGGCTGATCAGGGGATGGTGACAGCTTCAGTCCCTTCTCCAGAGAGTCACCACCAAGGCTACCAGGGTCCCCCAGCATCACTGAATTATGGTTTTGGAGGGACAGGGACACTTTCCAGTAGCCCACATTGCTCCAAACCCCATCCAGCCTGGCCTTGGACACTTGCAGGGATGAATTTCTTCCCCAAATCTCTTTGTGCTGTGTTAGCAGCACTCACCGAGGGCAAACACCCCACGGAGCATCGGAGAGCCGAGTATGCAAACACACCCCAGCTCCAGCGGCACCTCCTCGAGTGCTCTCGTGCTAATTGAGCCGATGCCTTTGGTAGCAAACAAACGAACGCTGAAGCGTTTCCTCACCCCCCGGCAGCCCCAGCTTCCTGCGGGCAAGGGCCGAGCCCGGCTGGGGCAGCGCGGCCGCGGCTCCCCGGCACAGGCACGGCCAAAGCGGGGCAGGGACAGGGAACAATTCCCAGAAATGTGCCGGGGGAGGGAGCGAGGGGAAAGAATGCGAGAGCGAGTCAAGGAGGTGGTGGTGGTGGTGGTGGTGGTGTGCTCAGCAGAGCTCGGCTCGCTGCAGCTCATCCCTACAGAGCTGGGTCTGGCTGATGACCAAACGCTGAATAACCAAAGGATTTTGGTGCGAGTTCACGGAGTTCAGCAGCCGGGGGGAGCGGAGTGAGCACGGCCAGAGCCTCGAGCTCCCATTTCGGGAGGTGTCAGACAAGTCCCACAGCTTTCAAAGGGCAGCACTCAAACACCCTGTTAGAATTTGCCATCAGCTGTGCTGAAAAACCACATTTCCTCTCCTTACAGACTCGGCTCTGCCAGGGAGAAGCTCAGGCATTCCCAAATTCTCCTGACAAAATGGAATAATCAGGGCTGGTCTCTGACCTGCAAGCCCAGGTCTGTCCTAGACAGAGAACTGGAAAAGCACCCAGATTCCCAGGAGGAATCAGCTTGGATATTGATGGGATTTTGTAAGTCTGGATTTTGGAAATCTCCCCATTCCAGACCTCAGCCCGTGCTCAGCTCTGAGCAGTTCATCAACCCCTGCCCCGAGCCAAGGGGGATCTGCTTCCCAAGGGATCCTGGTGTGGAACACACAATTGCCTGTCCCCATGTGCTCTGGGGAGATGGGATTCACTGCCCTGCTTCCCAGATGGAAAAATTCAGGCAAAAGTAAATAAATGTCTGGTTTGAATTCATTTAACAGAGCCGGGGAGCTTCCAGGAGCCTCGGGATTTAACCCTTTCTGCTCTGAGATGGTGGGGAGGGCTGGGAATGTGGCTTCACCTGCAGAACCACCTCTGGAGCAGCTGCTGAGCATGATCTGAGCTGCCAGGAAACAGCAGGTGCTGAGGGAGCAGAGCCTGGAGCCACACATTGACCTTCCCTGGGGCCCAGGAGGGCTCCTGGCTTTGCTAAATTGGCACCAAACCCTGCAGCACCTTCTGGGACACCCCAGGAACCCCTGGGGACTCCCCACAATGAGACCCCCAGGATGCCATGGGCACAGAGTGACCTCAGGGCACAGCAGCAGCACATTGTCACCTCCATGGGCACAGCAGCAGCACGGTGTCACCTCCATGGGCAGCACAGAGTCACCTCAGCACGCTCCAGCACCAGATGTCATCTCTGCTGGCCACACATTCTTCCATATAAAGCCTCAGCAGAGGCTGCTGCAGGTTATTTATGGTCCCTCACACTCATGGGGCTGCCTCAACCTCAAAACCTGTGAGGTTTTCCCTCTATGAAACACAAACACAAGAACTTCTTGTTCACAGCAGGCTCTGCATGGCCCCTCCAGCCTCAGCTCTCTCCTGGCTCCCAGCACACCTGGATTTCATCTGGAGCTACCTGGACATCTATTGCCTGTTCCTGTGCTTCTCTCAGGCTCTGGAGCAGCCACGAGGTTGATGAGAGCAAGCTCTGGAATGCCAGCAAGCAGCTCAGACTGACCTGGGCACTCAATCCACTTTTTTAGGCCATTTCTCTGTTGTAACAAGCCCTGACCCTCTGCCTGTGCCACATCCATGGCTCAACCAACCTTAAATCAAATTATCCCTTCCTCTCTCTAGGCAGAGCCAGGCCAGGCATCCAACTGTCAGGAAATCACCTCCACTGAGGGGGGAAACCCGGAGAAACCAGGATTTTATCCCAAATTCCCTGAGTTGGAGCAACCCCCTGCCTGCTCTGCACACTGCTCTGCCCAGTGCAGCTCTGGGATGTCACAGAGGATGGGAAGGAGGAAGGCTCTGGCCTGGGGAGCTCTTCCTGATGGATTTATGGAGACAAAAAGCACAGGGGGGGCGTGCAAGGACAGCCAGGTGCAGCCTCAGCCTGACAGTCACATCCGATTACCTCCGATGCCAACAGCATGGTAAAGCCCAGAGCCCAGCAAGGAGAGCAGGGCAGGCACGTGTTACACCAGGATGTCCATCCGGGCTGAAATTGCGTGAAAAATCCAAGAGATCGACCTGTAAACGGCTCGATTCCAGCCGGGAGAGCGGAGTTATTTCCGAACAGAGTGAGCGGCTGGGAACAAGGCAGTGTCGGGCTCAAGGACGGGCACAGAAAGGAGCCGGCATTGCTGTAAAGGGGCTGGGGGGTTTAACTCTCGCTAAGTGAATCCTCTCGTGTCTCCACGCTGGGAAATGCCTCCCAGCACAGCCGGCTGTGGAATCGCTGTCAGAGCCGACCCCGACCCTGACCCCGGCCGGCGCCAGCCCCGGGGAGGAGAAGCCCCCTCGGCACCCCCTCGGTCCGGCTGGCGCTGGGAAGGGCCGGGGCTGCGCCTTTCATATGCAAAGAGAGGAAAGGGGGGATGGGAAAGGAAACTGAAACCGATCCTACCTCCTTCTCCGAGATGTAAAGCTGATCTCCCTTCAGAACCACATAACGGTTTTTCCAGATTTCCCTAAAAATGCCTTTCCCGCAAAATTTCCGCACCCAGCCGACCTTCTCCGGCTGCGCAGGTTGCTGGTTTCCATCCTGGTTCCCCTAACACAAAGCGAGAGGGAAGCAAATGGGGGGAAAAAAGGCGATTATTCTTGGTTTTACACTCCTTTTCTCCCCCCACCCCGCTTCCCTCTTTGCCCAACTTTTGTCTCCCCCTCTCTCCTCCGACGCCGGCTCCGAGTCCTTCCCCGGGGTCTCTCCACGGGGATTTTTGTGCAGGAGCAGCACCGGGAGGACGCTGCGAGGAGCGGGCAGGGATCTCTCCGTGGTTATATAAGCCAGGCCGGCTCTATCGCCTGATCCAACGGGCATTTACCCGTGGAAAGGGGAGCAGGAGGGGGATGGGCGGAATTTAAACCAACTGGGGTTTTTATATTGCGGGGAAAATGGCATTTTGGAGCTTTTTATCAGCAATCAGTCCGAGAGGTGGAATCGATGGGTGGTTTATATCAGAGGTGTCTCCGTAGGCAGCGATGGGTGCAGCGCACACACAACACGGCAAAGAGCGAGGGATTGATGGTGCCTCCGGATTTTATCGTTTCCTTGTGTTCCAAGATGAAAACTGCCTGCCTACATCAGCCAGTGGCTGAGGCGGCTGCGGGGGGCCTGGAGCAGGGTTTGGGTCCCTTTGGGGGTCTGTGCGCTTTCCGCGGGGGGGAGCAGAGGCGAAGCGAAGATCCAACCCCCCCTCCCCAAAACACCCAGGAGCCTCCCTCACCCTCCCTCCCCCCTGCCAAGAACCGAATCTCTACTCACCCTTTTTGCAGAATTATTATTTTTTTTCATCGTTCCTCGGTGCGCTCCGAGGCGATTTCGGGGCGGGGGTCGCAGAGGGGCTCCCGCGGCCTCCTGGCACCGGGGAACACCCGGGATGATCCGCGCGCTGCCTCCGCCCCGCGTGGCTCAGGGCCCCTCTCCCGTTACACGGAGCCCGGTCCGGTGCTCGGAGCCATCGGCAGCGCCGCCGCCGCCGCCGCGTCCCCCCCCGCCGCCACCATCCCGCAGCTCGGGGGGCTGCGCTGGCTGCGCCGGGCTCCCGAGCTCCATCTATAGCCGCGCGCCCGTGACGTCGGGGTTCGCGGCACGGGGCGAATCGCAGCCCACGAGGGTTTTTCTTCTTTGTCTCTGACTCAAGCGGGGACACGGGGCCGTGGGGAAGCGGGAGAGGGGCGGGCGGTGCCTCGGTTGGGGTTCCCCGTCCGGGCATAGCCGCGTTCCCGGCGGTGGCGTGGGTCACCGGGAAACTTTGTAGGAGAGGGAAAAGCAGCCGGGTGGTGCTGGGAGGAATTTGTGCCCTAAAGGTGTTTGGAAGTGGGGGAAAATCCCTCTGGAGAGAGGAGCTGGGAGATTTCCTGGGGAGGGGTCGCGTCCAGCACGGAGGGTCTGACAGCCAGGATTCAGTTGGATTTAGAGCACGGCTTCCAAAAGTGAGGAGACACTCAGCTTCCTAAAAATGCCCTTATTTGGCTTATTTTGTGTCCTTCATGTCCTGCAAGGAACAGATTGATCCATCGTCCATCAGGGGATCAGCTTTCCAATGACAGCGTCCATCCCGTCCCCGGACATCCCCCACCCCTGATTTCAAGTTGTAGTTTCACCCCGGTACTCTGGAATTGATGCACCCAGAGTCCTAGGGGTGTACTTGGAGTATTTCCAGAGCTTCTCTGAGTGTTTGCATCCCATTCTGAGCATTGGCATTTCTGCCGTGAGCTGTGGGCTCACTGCATACCTGACAATACCTGGGACAGACACAAATCACTCTCTCCACCAAATCCAGGAGTTGCTTTTCCTCCTGTGCCTTTGCAGTCCTGAACTCCACGGGGCCCAGGACCAGGATTTGCCATCTGTGTGCCTCAGTTTCCCCTTTTACCCAAAGCCTGGTCCAGGCAGGGCTGGTGGCAGAGGGACAGATGAGCCACACTGGCCCCCAGTGTATCCCCAGGACATCACACAGAACCTGCCAGTTTATTTAATG
Source organism: Myioborus melanocephalus (assembly GCA_035040975.1). Taxonomy (NCBI): domain Eukaryota; kingdom Metazoa; phylum Chordata; class Aves; order Passeriformes; family Parulidae; genus Myioborus; species Myioborus melanocephalus. The sequence continues at coordinate 6,044,959 of JAWWLS010000113.1, read as the reverse complement.
ACATTTTGCCTTCCAACTGCACTTGTCCTTCCTCCCATCCTGTTTTTGGTGGCCAGGGCCTGCAGAGCACAGGCTGGTGGCCAATAGCAGATGGCACAGAGCTGGTGGCAGTGGGACAGCTCTGCTGTGCCCTTTGCATGCAGGGCCCACGCTCTTCCCAAACGTCCTCTGGTGCCAGGGAAGTCACCCTGAAGCCACAGCAGGTAACAGCACACCTGCACACATCCCTGGGAGCAGGAATTCAGCTGCACTTGGACTCCTCAGGCTGTTCTGCCAGTGAGTCACGCTGTGAAGGATGTGACCAATGATTCAGAGCTGGAAACATCCACAATTTACATGGAAGGAAGGAGATAGGAGGGAACCCAGCTCCCATTTGTGTACCAGGAACAGGAGGCTGCACCTCCAGCACTGAGGCTGCTCCCCAGTGGGACAGGTGACACGTTCAGTGCAGCTCCTCATCCCCAGAAGCCTCTCCAAGGTGTGTTTGTGTCTCTCCCTATATTCCCATACCCCCTTTGCTACCCCTGGCAGCTGCAGCTGCTCCTTGTGCTGCTCCACAACAAACAGTTGCCAAAATCGCCTCTTTTTGCAGAGCAGATCAGCAAACTCTTGGTTTATTTATGTATTTAACACCCCCTACACAGCATTTTGCCTCTGGATATCAAGTGTGAAGCTGCTGCCTGGAAGTTTAATTAGGACACATGCATTTCTGTGGCTGTGACAACAGTTACATCACTGGTGTCTGGGGAGGGGGCTGCTGGAGGAGGGGATGGGGCAGGGGGCTGCCCAGTATCCTCTGACAGCTCCCCTCTCTTGGGCTCTCAGACACCTGAGTCACCTGTAAAGGGAAATTCTTACAGCTCTGCCTGTCCCAACAATCCAAAATTCACTAAAAATTCAGTGCCCACCCAGTTCCACCCTGGCTGTGGGCAGAGAACCCCCCAGCACAGGCTGTGCCCACCCCTGCCTTCCCCAAAGAGCTGCCCAGGTCCCCCCCTCCCTGCAGGGCTTTGCTCTCTCCCACATCAACAGGACTTAGTTGTGATGCCAAGATAATTCCCAGGGATTTAGGAGCTCAGTTCATTTGATCTGGCTTGTTAATTCCCAATCAAGTGCTGATTAGAGGCCAGGGAGCAGAGCTGGGAACACTTGCAGGTTCCTTGGTGTGGTCCTGGAGGGGAGCAAAAGCTCCCGTGGAGGCTCAGGCTGTAACTGCACCTTGTGGCCTTGGGAAAGGGAAAGTGGGAATCACCCAGCAGACAGATTCGGCCAAAGTGGGGGATTTAATAGGATTCAACATACACAGACAACAGCAAAGGGCTCCTGAGCCCCCCAACCACACCCCCACGGCTGCTCCCCCTGCATGGGCTCCCCCTGGGACTCATCCAGTGTGTCCTGTGAACAGCCAGGAGCTGCAGGGAGTCAGGGGCTTTCCCAGGCTCTCCTCAGGCGAGCATCCCAGTCCTGGAGCAGTTTGTGGGGACAATGAGGAGCTGCAGAATCCTCACCCTTGGGTTACTGCCACCTCCAGCATTCGCTGCCATTCTGGGTGTGGAGGGGAAGCTCCAGCTGCAGGGCAGGAACATCCTGCTCTGCTCTGCTCTGGGAAAGCTCTGAATGTGTAAAAAACCCCTCATTTCTTCAGGATTCACCGTCTGCTGGACCTTGGAGGGATCTGGGAGCTCTCAGTGCTTCGACCACGGAATCCTGCGGCTGTCACCTCCTCCAGGAAGCTGGTGGGAAAGCTTCAGGTCAGTGCAACAAGGGCCAGAGGGGCTCATGGCACCCTGATACTGTCCCAGAGGTGTCCAAGGCCTGAGGGGCTGTGATTGTCCCCCTGGCATCACCCACCCACGGCCGGGAGCAGCTCCCAAAGGCAGGAATGCTCCCAGCTGGAAGGATCCTGCCCGAGGATGGTTCCTCTGGCAAGGAGACACCACGGCCATTGCCAGGCTGACTCATCCCTCAGTGTGCTGATCAGGTGATCTCAACAGCAATGCTTCAAAAAATACCCAAAAGATAAAGAAATACAAACCAAGATATGCCACAAATCCTACAGAAATAGGATTCCCCTAAACCGGGGCTGGAGCAGCTCAGGTTGTGAATCTTGATGGGCTTGAAAAACAGTAAAACCCCAAAATCTCCTGCAAAACCCTGCAGCAACAGCCAGCTCTGAGTGCCATCAGACACAGCTGGGAGGGGGCACAGCCAGGGCACTGCCCACGGTGGCACCAGCTCTGGCACAGGCCCTGGCACCTGGCTGTGTGTTCCAGCCTGAGCTCTCCCTCCTCCAGGTTATTTTTAGGGACTAGAACCAGGCAGAGCTGAGCTCTGGCAGGGCATGACTGGTGCTTTTAGGGTCTCTGGCTCTGTGCTGTCTGGAGCAGGCTGTGTCTGTGACCAGTGACACCTTGGGGTCCCTCAGAGCACATTCCCAAGAGCCAAACTGCCACCAGCCCTGCAAATATGAGCTGCACCACAGCACAACCCCCCTGCTGCTCCAAGGACCTGCAGATCCTGCAGGAACAGCTGAGGAAGGACCCAGCACAGGCATCTGCAGGAACCTCCACAGCTGCTCCACCCAGCCAGGGCCTGCAGATGGAAGTCCCAGGAGAAACGAGCCTGTGCAGCCCCCAGGAGCATCCAGTGCCACCAGTGTGGCTCTAACTGGGTAACTGGGTCAGGCCCCACATCCTGGATTAGTCCCAGCAGGTTTGTCTCAACCTGCCCAGGATGAGTCAGCCCCAGCACCAGATGTTCCTGGCAGCCCTTCTGATCCGATTATTGATCCTCTGTAACCCCTTCTCCTCCAAACCCCGTGGGACTGCTCTGGAATCCCTGGGAGCAGGGCAGATTCTCCATCCTTTGGGCCACCCCTGTGGGCCCACAGATGTTGGTCCCAGTTCCAGCAGGGAGGAGGAACAATGGGAGCAGGATTTAGGTGCTTACACGGCTGCTCTGTGCATTAACACCCAAATCCCCTTGTTTCTGGTGACATATCTGCCCTAATCCCCCAGGAATCAGCAAGGCCATGGATTATGAGGGGTTGGGACACACTAAAACCTGGCTTTCCTTGTATCAGACACCTCATGGATGTGCTGAGATATCCCTGATCCTGGGGCACTGTGCTGGAATTGTGGATAACAGTGGACAGGAGACAGGTTTATTGTCCTTCCATGCTCAGGGAAACCTTATCCAAGAGACAATGGATCATTTGGGACAGGGCTGTTTCAGAACAGGCCCTTGCTGTCCTCCCCAGGCAGGACCAGGCCACATCCAGCCCTTCCTTTTATTTTCCTTTTTTTTTTTCCCTCCCCACTTCATTCTTTGAAATGCAAATTTGGATACAGAATCCCAGCTTTTCTGTAAATAATTCAGGGACTGCTCAGCAGCAGAGCCCAAACCAGCCAGGGTGGCTCCTAGCAGCACCAATCCAAGCAGATCCAATGATGGAGCTGCAGATCCTGAGCTTCATCTCAGGATTTTCCCACCATCCCACTCTGAGCACTGGGAATCTGGAGAGATTTTCCTGAGAATTCAGAGAATTCCCGCTCTCCTGCCTGGCCAGGAAGCAATTCTCACTGTGGCCTCAATTCTTTCCTGTGCCCAAAGTGAATAATTTGGGTTCAGGAAAAGTTATTTGTTTTTATAAACCAGACATTTCCCATACTTACAGGGATCTTTGCCCACCTTCAGCACAGCAGTTGCAGGTTCACTGAGTGCTGAATTCCCATATGCTGCCCTGTGTTATGAACTAGAAAAACTCTGTGGAAAACTCTCCTTGCCTGCCCTTGAACTCATGGAAATTCAAGTTAAACCTCCAGCTCAGGGATCTGTCCCTGAGCCACCACGAGCAGAGCTGGCTCCAGAGCACTGGCACCCATTTCCACGTGGGGATCTCCCAAATTCCTGCCGTGCCAGCAGTGGGCAGGCCCTGCAGAGGGTGGGTTTTACCTCCTGGTGTTGTGGATGGTGGTGCCCCCCAGCACGATGCGGACGCCGGGGTTGGAGCGGTTCAGGTTGAACACGGCCAGAGCCTCCTCGTAGGTGGCCCCTCCAATGAGGAACACGATGATGTCCTGAGGTCTGGGATAAAAGCACAAAGCATGCAATGGTTTGGCTTGAAGGGACCTAAAAGCTCTCAGGGACACCCAGCAGAGCAGGTGGATGCAGGCCCTGACCGACCTGGCCTTGGGCAATTTCTGGGATGGAGCAGCCACAGATATTGAGCTGGGATCAGACAAAGCCAAGGATAAATCCTGCACCTTGGAGGCAGATCCATGATCCTGAGGGTGCCTCCTTTAAAGAACTCCCTCATCCCTGTGATGTGGAGCTGAAAACAATCCACTGAATCCCCCAAAAGCTCTCCTGAACTTTCACTCCAGCAGCACCACCCCGATCCTGTGGATCCACGTGCCATGGTTAATGCATGACCTGCTGGGGCTGGGAAATCAGGATCGATTCTGGAGTCAGGCAAGGACACAGAGCTGCCTTGGAGCTCCCAGGCTGGTCAGGAACTGCCAGGATTTGTGCCTCAGTTCACCCGAGGGGACATTTCCCAGCCAGCAGGGAGATGTGGCATGGTAGAGAGAAGCCAAGCAAGAGGAAGGGGGAAAGGATGGAAGAGCCTTCCTCCATCCCAACACAAACTCAGTGTGCTGTGCACATCCTGCTTTCAAGTGAGCTGCTCCTTCCCTCTCCTGTAACCACCCTCCCAATCCCTCGGAAGGACCAACACCAGGGATTTCTTTCTTGGATCACTGCATGGACAGCATGACCTGGAGCAAAGCTGCTCTTGCCTCCTCTGATGAGCAAGGGCTTCATCCTTCACCTGAGCCACCCAACAGGAATGGCACATCCAAGCCAGGATGAGACACACCCCAGTCCTGGGAACATTCCTGGGGACACAAGACCTCTACAATCAAGAGGTTTCTGTGCCAATCCCCAGCTCTGTTCATCATCAATCCCACCCTGCTGTGGGGACAGTGTTGGGGACAGCAGAGATGTCCCAGCTGCTGTGTCCCAGTGCAGGCTCTGCCCCAAAGGCCCCACGTACCTGTCCCGGAGTGTGTTGGGGCCCAGGTAGGGATATTGGCTGTCCTTGAGCTTCCCCTTGATGAGCTGGTCCAGGGTTTCCTGGAGCAGGGGCTGGTGCTGGGTGTACACATTCTCAATGCCCTGTGGCCAGAGAGAAGCTCTTTAGGAAGTGGCCCAGCAAGGAAGGAGGATCAGCAAAGGCACAGCAGTTCTACCCCTGAATTTAGGATTGAGAAGCTCTCCAGCAGCTCACTCCTGTTGTTCTCAGTGCAATCAGGCCCTGAAGCCACTGAGAGCATTCCTGCCAGCCCTGCTCCTCCTCTGGGCTGCAGTTTTGAGTCTGTCCCTGTTTCCCCAAGGAATCTTGGTACCTTCAGGCCCTTGAGGAACTGCTTGGTGATGGCCACGGCGTCCTTGGGGCTGAACAGGTCACTGCCTCGCACCCGCTTCCCTCCGTACTCCACCACAGCAGACACCAACTGCAGGGGAGGGCAGAGCCCCGTCAGCCTGGCACCCCCTCCAGGCTGTGCTGAGGTGCAGACACCCCACGGGGACAAGGAGCCATGGAGATGATCCCAGTGGAACCACACATGGAGCAGCAGCACCTCCACGCCCCCCAGCCCACCCCGACCCTCCTGCTTGAGGAGAAGCTTTATCTCCATCTCCATCGCCTGCAGCAGCTCCTCCACACGAGGTGACATCATCCCTCTCCTCCACCTCCTCCCCAGCTGCTCCTGGCACTGCTGCCTGTTCCCTCCCTGCCAGCTCCTCTCCATCCCCAGCCCCTCGCTGCAGCCACTGCCTGGTGCTGCAGGAGCTGGGGAAAGTGGGGGAGGAAGAGAACAGAGGAAGCACAGCCCAGGCCCATGGAGGTGCCACACTCCCCTCCCAGCAGGCTCCTGCCATCCCTTCTTTATGAAATCCTTCAAAATATCACGGAATCACAGACTGGTCAGGAGTGGAAGGGACCTCTGGAGTCCAACCCCCATTCATAATTCCTGGGCTGCAGAGCTGGACTTCAACCCCAAACCAGCTGGAGTCCTTCTGCCTCATTTCCACTGATTTAGGAAACGGAAATGGAGTCACTCACTTAACACACCTTTTAAAGCCACACCCACAGGACCCAGCTGAGCTCTGTGCAACCACACAGCCTGGGCTGACCCGGAGCAGGCAGGTTTCACCCCAAACAGCAGAGATTCCCCCATCCTGTGGGACATCGGGGTACCTGTCCCACCCCGGGGTTACCTGGGGGTACCTGCCCCCATCCTGCCTCACCCCGGGGTTACCCCATGGTATCTGCCCCTGTCCTGCCCCACCCTGGGGTTACCTTGTGGTACCTGCCCCCCCATCCTGCCCCGCCCTGGGGTTACCCGGCCCATCCTGCCCCACCTCAGGGTGACTTGGTGGCACCTGCCCCGTCCCGGGGTTACCCCGCGGTACCTGCCCCCCTGTTCTACCCCTCCCCGGGGTTACCTTGCGGTACCTGTCCCTGTCCTGCTCCACCCCAGGGTTACCTTGCCAGGGTTACCTTGCTGGGATTACCTTGTGGTACCTGTCCCTGTCCTGCTCCACCCTGGGGTTACCCCATGGTACCTGTCCCACCCCAGGGTTACCTTGCAGTACCTGCCCCCCATCCTGCCCCACCCCAGGGTTACCTGGCAGTACCTGTCCCTGTCCTGTCCCTCCCCTAGGGTTACCTGGTGTTACCTGTCCCTGTCCTGCCCTCCCCAGGGTTACCTTGCTGGGGTTACCTTGCAGTACCTGTCCCTGTCCTGCCCCCGCCGGGGTTACCCCATGGTACCTGTCCCTCCCCGGGGTTACCTTGCGGTACCTGTCCCTGTCCTGCCCTCCCCAGGGTTACCTTGCCGGGGTTACCTTGCAGTACCTGTCCCTCCCCGGGGTTACCTTGCGGTACCTGTCGCTGCCGCCGCGGCCGCGCAGCTCCTCCAGCAGTGCCGGGAGGCCGCTGCTGGCGTGGCGCTCGTAGCGCAGCGCGTACAGCATCACCAACCGCGCCGCGTCCAGCTCCGACAGCCGCGGGCTCTGCAGCAGCCGCCGCACGCTCTGCGGGACGGGACACACGCACTGCTCAGCCCGGGACAGGTGACAGGCACCTTCACGGTGTCACCGCCTCATCAGCCATTGATCGGTCACTTATCAGTCACTTATCACTTATCAGACCGGTCTCACTGCCCAGCAGCTGCCACAAGGGCAATGCAGGAGGATGCACTTGTGGTACAAACCCCACAGCCCGGCCCCTCAGGTGTTCCACTGGAGGATTTACTGCAGTACAAGTTGGGTTTGGGTCCTTCCGTGGAATCCACCATTGATGGGTCCTGAGCCCCTTGTGGTGCTGCACGAGGGGGAAGTTGTGCACAGGAATTTTGAGACACCTCCAAGCTCTGCCTGGGTGTTTCCAGCTCCACCCCAAAGGTTCCACCACTACACTGGCTACAAAAAAACCCCAGGCAATCCCCCCAACTCCATTTCCTTTTTGGAAGGTGCAAGGCAGAGGCATCAAAGTCTCAGCAAAGCTTTGGATGTGAGATGTGGAGGAATAAACTGCACATTTGGAAGGAAAGGAGGGAAGGAATTAAAGCATGGAAAGAGAGATCCCAGCTGCAGGGAAGAGCAGGGATCTGTTATCACTCCTGATCTGCTGCTGGATTCACCACCCTGGCCCAGATGTTTGCTGGCACCTATTTAACTGATGCTGACTAAAAACAGCATAAAATCCTGGCTGTGAGGAGGATCAAGAGGAATTTCACCATTCAAGGTCAGGAATTCACCTGTGAAGGGAGAGCCAGAGCCCCAGGGAGGTTCCTGTGCTGGCAGTGCCAGGAGCAGCAGGAAGCAGAGAACAGAAAACCCATTGTCCATGGGAGGAGCTGGGATTCCAACCCTCCATTCATGCTCTGTGTCAGGGTTAATGAGAGCCCAGGGGAGGAAGAACCCAAATGTCCCAGACTGGGGCACCAGAGATCCAACAATCCCTGAAGTGACATCAGGGGAGAACAATTCCATCTTTATTCCAGGCTCTGGCTGCTGCTTCTTGTCCCGTGGCCTTTCCCCTCTTGGTGCCACTGGGAGCTGCAGCAGGGACAGCCCAGGGTGGGGTGGCTGCAGGGACAAAGATCCCACCTACAGGAGTTGCCATTTACTTCCAAGCTGCTGCAAATCTCTCAGTGGCTCTGCAGGCACAGGGCTGGAAGGAAACTGAGGCAGCATTTCTGCTCTAGAACTGCAGAAATGCTGTTTGTGTAGAGCAGGAGCAAGGTGACCCCAGGAACACCAGGATTCAGCTGGCACCAGCTCTGTGCTGTGTATATTCCATCAAAAATCACAGCTCACAGCACAGGCAGGGAGCAGACTGGGAATATTTGACTTTTAAACCACAACAACCTGAGCTGGAGACAGTGATACAGCATGAGGACCTCAGAGGCTGCTTCCAGCAAACACATTCCTGGCTGCATTCCCAGTTCCATACTCAGCCATGGAAATCCTGCCAGACAGCAGCTCTGGAATCCCATCCCTGCACTCCCTGCTCCAGAGGGATGGGAGCACATTCCACCTCTGGGGACAGGCCAGTGCTACCCCCTCAGCCCCCACCTGCAGTTCAGAGCCACAGAGGAGGGGAAGGAACTGATCTCAAAGCTGCTGGAGATGCTTTTCCTCATTTCCCAGTCCCTCTGCTTCCCCAGTGCCCTGCAAGGGTCTGTTATGTGTTGGGAATCCCCCTCCACTACTGGAAATCAAGGAATCATTTCTCAGAAGTGAGAATTGAGACTCTCCAGCCCTGCTCTGAGCTGCTGTTGAACACCAGCCCAAATCCATCACCACTGACTCTGCCAGACCCTCACAGCACAAGGGGCCACACTCAGCTGTCACAGAAACTCCCTCCAGCTTTTCCAGGCCTCTCTGCCAAAGAAATCTTGGATTTAAGGGTCCTTCTAGTGGCTTTTCTTAAAAAAAAAATAGGTAAAGACAATTCCATGGATTCCAGCTCTTTTCCTGCCCAGCAAACACATCAGCTCCTGCAGAGCATCTGAGGTTGTTTTATCCTGGTGCTTGCCAGAAACCAACTGGCTGAGTATAAAGAAAGAACGTTGGATTGTGGGATGTAAGGACAGGATTTACAAAGATGCTTCTCAAGCCAGTTATTAACCATGACTCATTCCCATCTGAGGAGCAATTCCACACGCAGTGTCCCTCCCCACAGGGAGCTCCCACTGCCTCCCAGCATCAAATCCCCCCTCCCGAGGCAGAGATGGGGTGAAACCCCCCTGATGCAGAGGCAGGATGGGTACCTGCAGGGCACTGGAGTGGTCACTCTGGCAGGCCAGCTCCTGCTCCACCTCGGACACCTCCAGCAGGTTCCGCTCGGCCACGAGCCGGGACAGCTCCCCCACCACCGTCACGTGCTTGGACACCGTGCCTGACATCTTCTTGAACTGGGGGTAGTTCTCCACAAAGGCCTGGGAGGGAAAACTGAGGCAGTGGGTGCTTCCAGGGAAAAGCAGGAGATAGCAAAAGATGGGTGCAGCCAGCCATAAATTGTACAAATTCCCAGCAATTCTCTGCAGCGGTGCAGAGGATCAGACCTTGAGCCCAGGAGCCCACAGGAGATTTCTGGGAGGGATGTGCTTTTTATTGACTCCTAACATTAAAGGATGGGGCAAAAATGGGATGGACTTTGTCTGTACCTTCATATCTGCTATGGACTCCAGCTTCTGCTGCTCCTTTGGCTTCCTCCTCTGGAAATCCTCCATCAGGTTCTTGATGTTGGTGCCAATCTCGGCGAAGTTCAGGTACATGTTCTGTGTGGAACAAGATGGGAAGCAGAGGGAAACTGATTTGACCAAGGAAGAGCCTTGAGCAGCTGGAAGGTGACTCCATCCCCCAAAACCTGCAGCAGGCTTTGAAACCAAACTACAAACACATTTTCTAGGACGTTATCCCACATCAGATATCACTGCTGACAGTCACAAACAGCACATCCCCACCCTGAGGGGTGCCAAAACCCCCAAAATCACGGGGAGGCTCCTTTCCCCTGGCAAACCCCCAGAAGTGGGTGCTGGTGAAGCCCCCCTGGACACCTACATTGGCATAGAACTCATCGTTCTCAGCTGACAGGACGACCTCCCGCAGGTCCTTGCTGATCCCCGGCACCCGGGACAGGTCGATGCGGTTGTTGTTGATGCCCAGCAGCTCGTGGACCATGGCCTGGTACGTCCACTGCCAGGGGACAGAGGGAGGCAAAGGCATGACCTTGGTGAGGCACAGCACTGGGAAATCAATGGAGCTCAGCTGAAGCCAGCCAGAGCTGCTCCTGCTAGCCCAGGACACGCAGCAGAGTTTGGGGTGTGTCCCCCAGAGCAGCCAGGGCGTTCTGATGGAAATAAACATCACTGGTAAATAATGAGATGGGGAGACACTGCCCCCCTCCAGGGCCACTCCAGAATCATGGGATGGTTTGGGTTGGAAGGGACACCAAACCCATCCTGTTCATGGCAGGGACACTTCCCACCAGATCAGGAATTCCTGCAGGAACCTTCAAAATGGACCGAAGAGAGATGGGGGTTAACATTCCTGTTCCAACACCTCTGCTGGCCACCAAATCCCCCAACTTTCTGCCCAGGCAGGGAGAGGTCCCACAGTTGCACTGCAGAATTCCCTACATGCTCCACTGGCAGGAGCATTTCTGCACATCAGGAGTTTCTATTTTTATCCTGAGAAGTCTAAAAATAACCCAGAGAGAACAGTGACAGCTGATCAGAGCTCTGCCATGCCCAACACTCCATTTACATCCCCGGGAATCTCTTTGGGAGAGGAAATCCTGAAACAGCAGATAATGCCTGATGCTGAGCACAATCCTGAACACCACAAACCAGGTGTGGGTTGGGCTGTGACAGCCACACCCCTCTGTGACACAGATGTCACCTCCAGCTCCTGCAGAACTGGTGTTACAGCAGCTCTGGGGCTGCTGGTCCCACCCAGCTGCAACTCCTGATCCCACAGAAATGAAGGGAGAGCAACAGATCCTGCCAGGATCTGCAGCACAGCGTGGAACAAATAAATCCAACAGCTCCCAGCAAATCCAGCAGCCATCAATAACAGAGGGAGACTCAGCAGGGCAAGGTCACTCACAGCCCCACTAACAACTTTTGGCAAAGGCCCTGCAAAGCACTGGGGCTCCACAAGCCACATGCAAGTGCTGGGGGCCCCGTTTCCCAGGGTGCTGGGTCCACCTGCCACTGAAGCCAGCACAAACAAATCCCACTCAGGCCTGGAAAACCCAGCCAGGGGATAAAAAAGGGATTTTGCAGGGATTGGAGGTGTGAAGCAACACTTTCCTCTACTACATCCAACCACGACCTGCCAGGGGTTGAACTCCAGCTGCTGCAGGGCTCCCCAGCCTGGCACAGCTGGGTGTGACCTGTCTCACCATGGCACACCTGGGTGTGACCTGTCCCAGCCTGGCACACCTGGGTGTGACCTGTCCCACCATGGCACAGCTGGGTGTGACCTGTCCCAGCCTGGCACACCTGGGTGTGACCTGTCCCACCATGGCACAGCTGGGTGTGACCTGCCCCAGCCTGGCACACCTGGGTGTGACCTGTCTCACCATGGCACACCTGGGTGTGACCTGCCCCAGCCTGGCACAGCTGGGTGTGACCTGCCCCAGCCTGGCACAGCTGGGTGTGGCTCACCTGGTTCAGCAGGGGGGTGATGGCATCGTCGGAGCGGTCCAGGATGAGGAGCAGGGGAGGGACCTCGGTGCGGCGGAAATCGAACAGCTCGTACTCCTTGGTGATCACTTGCTGTGGAGAAATGGGGGGGAAAATGGGAAAAATTCCTCTTGAAATCCTGGAAAAGGCTCCCTCTCAGCGTGGACTTAGCACAGAGGGAAGGGAAGGTGAAAGCTCAATTCTGCTGCTTTGTCTGCACTGCAGGGAGGAGCTGAAGGCCCCAGGGAATTGGGACACTGCTCCAGGAATGTACTGGGAGCAGAGTGGGACATGACCAGTGCTGGGCCTTGGAGTAACTGATGGAATTCACAGGAATTGACTGGAAACAGGTGTGGGATTTCTGGGGTCCCCAGACCCCCAGGAATGATGTATCTGACTCCATGTTCTTAGAAGGCTAATTTATTATTCTATTCTATTCTATTCTAGTCTCATGTTATGTTATGTTATAATATAGAATACTATGCCAAACTATACTAAAGAATAGAGAAAGGATACAGACAGAAGGCTACAAAGAATGATAATGAAAACTCATGACCTCCTCCAGAGTCCCAACATAACCTGACCATGATTGGGCATTAAGTTAAAACAATTTACATGAAACAAATCAAACAACCACCTCTTGGATAAACAATCTCCATACCACATTCCAAAGCAGCAAAACACAAGAAAAGCAAATGAGATATGAATTGTTTTCCTTTTTCTCTGAGGCTTCTCAGCTTCCCTGGTGAAGAAATCCTGACAAAGGGATTTTCCAGAAAACATGGCAGTGACAAACAGGTGTTTCCCTCCACATGTAAAAAATAACAGAGGCTGAATTCATGCTAAAGGGACGAGCTGTGGGCTGCTCTCACCTTCACACACTCGGCCAAGCGCTTTGCTGGCTCTGAGGAGAGCTGGTAGCGGATCATGGGGCACTTCTTCAGGGACAGGAGCAGAGCAGTGAGCCCCTGGGTTGTCCTGGTGAGCTGAGCCGGGTCCCAGCTGCGGCCCTGGAAGGAAAGGCTGCACCTCACATGGATGCACAGCTCCCAAACTTCCCCACATCCTTGTTTCTAAGTGCTGAAGTGTCACAGGAAAGCAGAGCTGTGCTGGAGCAGCAGGTGCCCAGGGGCTGAACACAAAATCTCCTTGCCAAGTCCATTCCCCACCAGCAGCCCCCCAATGCCCTGGGTTATGAGAGCTACATGTTGTCAGGTTTGTTGCTGAAATGGCTCATTTTAAGGTATTAAAAGTCTTTTTTCCCAGCTTTTTATTCCTCGAAGAAGTCAGGATTCCTCAGCCCTGCTTTTCAAGGTTGTTTATTTTGTCTTATCTATTCTATTCTTTCTCTGACCTGCTGAGATCTGTCCAGCAGGTTGGGTTGAGGCACACTGCCCACCCTCAGGGCAGTGTTATCTTTTTATACTAAAAACTATGTGTACTTTAGTTACAATAATTTTCCAATCCCTATCACCTATGTTAGACAGTCTGTCTCTATCCTAAACCAATCCAAAAGTGCCACCATCACCCAGAAGATGGAGGACAAGAAGACAAAGGAGAAAGACAGGACACACCCAGCTTCCTCCATCCTGCATCCTGAACCCCCACATTCTAAAAACCCCAAAATTCTACATTTTCACCCTGTGATAAATTCACCATCATTCTACTCAAACCCTTCTGGCTTCTAACTCCTGTCACAAAGTTGGTAATTGTTTCCATGGATTAAATGGAAGGTACAGGTGTCTTTGACTCCATGCCAAGGTCTCTGAGCCCCATGCCAGGGTCTGGAGTCCTGCAGGGCAGCCAGAGGAATGTCCTGGGTTCCCACACCTCACCCAAAGCAAGAACAACTCGCCGTGTTCGTACCCGACAGCAGCCCAGCAGGTTCAGGGAGAAGACGTGTGGGTTCACTGCAATGTAGTCACCATAGAACTCCTGGAGAGGGGAGCAGGACAGTTCTGTGTCTCTGACCAAGCTCCCACCACCCCCTGCACACACTGGTTCAGCTCATCCTTCCTTCCTCCACCCCAAACCCCGCTGACAACTCCCCTCCACCACAGCCCCCTGTCCCCAGGTGCCACATCCACACGGATCTGAACAATTCCATGGATGGTGGCTCCATCACTGCCCTGTGTCAGGGCTGAACAACCCTTTCCATGAAGGAATTCCCCTGAAAATCCAACCTAAACCTCTCCAGCATTGCTCCAGTGCCCAGCTCTTCATCAGCACCACAAACATGGAATTGGTGACTTTGGAAATGCCCTTTGAGACCACTGAGTCCAACTGTCCCTCCAGCACTGCCAAGGCCACCACAGCCCCCTGTCCCCAAGTGCCACATCCACATGGATTTGAACTGGGCAGCACCTTGTGAGACACCAAAAACAGCAGCAGCTGTGAGAGCCCAGGGCACAGAGAAATGGAAGAGACATTTTCTGTCTTTTACCTCTGCATCCCACATTTGTGTCCATCCCTCCTCCCAGCCAGGCCTGGCATGCACCAGTTGGGAACAGCTCCCAGTGTCTGGCAGCCTGGACCTTCCCTTTGCTTTTGGATCTCCCTAAAACATCCAAACTTCACCTGGACTTCAGCCACGACCTCCTGCTCATCAGCCTCAGCCAAGGCCTTCACGTCGCTCTTGCTGATGACGTTGCTGAAATCTGGAAGGAAACAGAGAAGGGAGAGTGGGGCTCCATGCAGACCCTGTGGGGTGGCAGTCTGCTCCCCTCTGGAGCAGGAGAGCCCCTCTAGCCCTGCAGGTGTTGGAATCCTGACCCACCTCCCAGGGATGCTCCCAACCCGTTCCCTGCCCATCTCCCCAGCGTCCTGCAGAGCCACAATGACATCTAGAGGCCACTTCCCCCAGTTCCTGCCATCCTACTGACTCATTCCTGGCCTGCAGGACTGCACTCCAACCCCAAAGCAGCTGCAGTCATTCTGCCTCATTCCCAAACCCATGGAACATTCAGCCCCTGCCTGCCACAGCTGGCACAGGAAGGTGCACTGAGGTGTGGAGCCCGTCCCATCCACACTGGGATTTCCAAATTTATGGAGTTCCAGGACCCCTGCAGGGATCTTCATACTCACAGATGAAGTAGACGCTGTACTTGGGCCTTCTCAGCTCCTGCACCAGGAGCTCCACGTTCTCCTGGATGGAAACAGCACCAGGGAGAGCAGAGTTAAGGAATAAGGAATCATGGAATCCTTAGGGTTGGAAAAGCCTCTGAGATCTTGGTGTCCAGGCATTTCCCCAGCACTGCCAAGGCCACCACAGACCCCTGTCCCCAACTGCCACATACACACAGATTTGGCTCCACCACTGCCCTGTGCCAGGGCTGAACAACCCTTTCCATGAAGGAATTTTCTGAATATCCAATCTAACCCTCCCCAGCACGATTTGAGGCCGTTTCCCCCCGCTCTGCTCCGTACCTTGGTGGGCCTCAGGAAGCAGATGGCCTTGAGGTGCTTCATGGGCTCCCTGTTGGGCGAGTCGAGGCGCTCGAAGAGATAAACCTCTCTCTGCAGGATCTCGGACTGGGTGTACACCACGCTCACGGCGCCGGTCTGCGGGCGGCACGGGGGCAGCGCCCGTCACGGCGGCCCTGGGCCCTGCTCCCGGCCCCGCCGCCCTCCGCGCTCCCGGCCCGGCCGCTCCTCACCGTCTCCCGGTCCATCAGCAGCACCTTCATACCGGGGCCGCTGTCCTCGATCATTTTGGACACGTACTGCCGGACCGCCAGCACCGCGTTCATCTTGGCGAGGATGCTCCTCTACCGGGGTCCCCTTCACCCGCTTCGGCCCCGCTTCGGCTCTCTCCGGCCTCGCTCGGCTCTCTCCGGCCTCGCTTCGGCCAGACTCGGCCTCACTTCGGGACGCTTCGGCCTCGCTTCGGCTCCGCCCCGCCCCCCCGGCCCCGCTGCCGGCTGGG
>JAWWLS010000113.1:6016480-6029169 GCA_035040975.1 Myioborus melanocephalus | reverse complement strand
CATGGGTGCCCCAGGGCCTCCGTCCGCCCCGCTCCCTGAGGATAGCGGGAGGGAGGGCGATCGCGACCGCCGGTGCCTGCTGGGAGTTGTAGTCCGGCAGGGGGAGCGGCCCCCGCCAGCCGCCGCCTCCGGGGATCCCGCAGCCCCGGGGGTCCCGCAGCCCCTGGCCCGTCCTTCCCTTCCCGAGGGGACCCGAGCAGTGGAAGTGGCTCGGGAGGGCGCAGCAGTTTGACACTGAACCCAAGCAGACTCACCCCAGACACACTTAAACCCACCCAAATTTACATTAAAACAACACAAACCCGCTCCAACCTGCACTAAACCCACCCTAAACCAAACCAAACCCACTTAAACCCGCCCCAAACACACACATATCCCCTCCAGGTCTACCCAAAGCACCCCAAATCCTCGCAGACCCACCCCAAGCCCCCAGGAGGGCTCGGCACACCGAGAGTCCCCTGGGGTCCCCAAGGACAAAGGACGTGACCCGGTTTCGCCGAACCGGGGATGGAGAACTCCGGGACCAGCCCGGCCCCGCTAATCCCGGAGCGGGACGCTGGGATTAGGAGCTATTCCCGGCGGGACAGAGCTGACCCGGGCCGGGCACTCCCCTGCTGCCAAAGCCCTATTTATAGAGGGGATAACAATTAATTAATGAGTGTGTCCTGCCTTTCACTTCCAATTAAGCGGCTCCCCGGTTCCTCTCAGAGTGATGGACACTTTTGGCGTCTTTAATCCTTCAATTTCCTGCGGAGATTTTACTTTTCACTTCCAAACGCTTCGAGTCTTCTTTTCTAGAGGCTGGAAATGTACAAACCCCAAAGATTTGAGTGGTTTAAATAAGGATTTACCTAGAAAAATACAACTCCAATATTTTCTTTCTTACATTTTTTATTTATTGTCATATTTTGTTTCTTGTATCCAAACTGATGCCTTAAGGAGTGTGTGGGTGCTCCTGGCCAAAGGATACCCACAATAATAGCAAATGGTATAAAAAATTGGGATTTAATTGCATCTGGTTGATTTCTGGCCTTATTGTTAAATGATTCAGTGTGTCTGGAAAGTGCTGGTTTAGTTATTGTCCAGTTTCCTTGGAAATGCTTTTGGATTTTATTTGTGAACTAACCAAACCCCGGGTGTCATCTCCTCTTTAAATCCATCTCTGTCCTTGTTTTCAGGGAAGACAAACCCCTTCTTGTCCCATTTTAATGAAATTAATCACAAACCAAACCCCTGAGGCTTCTTGGTGGGATGTTTATCCCTGGTTTGCAGGTAAAACATTTTAAGCAACTTTTATTCTGCAGAAATTTTACACTTTTCATTCCCCAAAGGCCGATTGGTGGGGTGGGAGTGGTTGGAATCATGGAATTGTTTAGGCTGGAAAAGACCTTTTCATTTGCTGTAATTTTTAATTTAAACCTTCTAATTCTTTTAAACCATAATAATTTTAATAACCTCTTTTAAACCTTAATAATTTTAACCTTGTAAGTCTTGAATATGAATTTATTGAAGTATAATTTCTGTAAATAACCCTGATTTAACCTCCCCAATAACTGCCCTGGGCCTTCTACCACTGCCCAGGCACGAGGACAGACGTTGGTCCCTAAGTTGAGGCAATAGGATTGTCTGGGATTATGGCACTGCTATTTTAAGGGACTGAATTTGGTGTTGATTATTTCAAAAGGGTTCTCCACTGCTGATTCCAGAGGGAAATGGCCAGGGCAGGCAGTGCCACCCCTGTGTGGGGCATTGTCCCTGTCCCCATGGCCTCATCCTGTGTGTGGCACTGGAGGGAGCAGCAGCACCAAGGCCTCCTCAGGGGTAAATTCACCACAAAATCCTTTAGCTCAGTCTGGGGATGTTTCTAACTGGAGCTGTCAGCAGTGAGATGGGATTTTATGAGTATTTAGCATTGTGCTGACCCCTGGCTCCTGCAGGAGCAGGGGGGGAACAGGATGGAATGGGCAGGGATCACTGAGGAGAACAGGAACATTCCAGAGCACAGGGATCACTGAGGAGAACAGGAACATTCCAGAGCACAGGGATCACTGAGGAGAACTGGGATCAGTGTGGAGAGCAGGAACATTCCAGAGCACAGGGATCACTGGAGAGTTGTGATTGATTGTGATGATTGTGATGTTTCCAATTCTCTCACTGTGGAGAATTGGAATCATCCAGAGCACAGGGATCAGTCTGGAGCACGGGGACCACTGTGGAGAACAAGGATCACTCTGGAGCACAGAGATCATCCAGAGCACAAGGATCATTGTGGAACACAGGAACATTCCAGAACACAGGGATCACTCTGGAGAACTGGGATCACTGTGCAGCACAGAAACATTCCAGAGCACAGGGATCACTCTGGGGCACAGGGATCCTCCAGCCCCTTCCTGGCCACCAGAGACACGAGGCAGGACCCACTGTGAGGGCAAACTGTGCAGCCAGCAGGGACAAACCCCGGGCCTGTCCTTTCTGTGCTGGACATTTCCCTGCCCAGCCACACAAACAATCCCTTTGTGCAGGACACAAACAAGGGCAGGTTCCTGGCAGGACACAAAGAATGGATTCAGCGTTGGGATCAGCTGAGCTGGGGGCATGACGTGGCCTGTTTGTCACCAGCCCCTGCAGCCCCCGGCCCCCGCTGGCCACTGCTCCAGAACAGGGCCTGGCCCACCTGTGGCACAGGGAATGGCACAGGGAATGTGGGGCTCTTGGCATGGGGAATGTCACAGGGAATGTCATAGGGAATGCCAGGCCCTCAGCACAAGGAATGTCCCAGGGAATGTCCCAAGGAATGTGGGGCCATCTGGGGCTGCTGCCCCACCCTGCACTGTTCCCATGCCATGAGTGAGGAACAGGAACATTTCCATGCTGGGGAAAGGATCCCCAGTGGGAATCAGGCTCAGGTGCTGACCCCTCACCCTCCAGGGCTGGCATTTCAGCCCCGCTCTGGGGGTACTGACCCCACGGAAGGGGACATCCCTCAAGGTCTCAGGCCCCACGGTGGCAGAGATTACCGACCCCTTACCTGGGGTCTCAGGCTCCTCATGGGGGTCTCAGGCCACTCATGGGGGTTCTTGGCCCCTCACAGGGGTCGCAAGCCACATACAGGGCATCTCAGGCCCCTCATGGGGCTCCCGGGCACCTCATGGGGGTCTCAGGCCACATACAGGGGGTCACTGGCCTCTCACGGAGGTCACATCTCTCACGGGGCTCACGGGCCCCTCACGGGGGTCTCAGGCCCCTCCCGGTGGTCCCAGGACCCTCCCGGTGGTCCCGGTGCCGCCCCGGTGTCCCGCGCCCTCTCGGTGGTCCCGGGGGGATCCCGGTGCCGCTCCGCCCCCGTCCCGCCGCCAGGGGGCGCTCTGCTCCCCCCGCGCCCGAGGTGGGCGTGGTCTGACCCGGCCCTGCGCCGCCATTGGCCCCTGCCGGCACGGCCGCGTGCGCCCGCCAAAGCGTTCCGGGCGGGAACGGGGGTGGCGGCGCGTTCCGGGTGGCGCGTTCCGTTCCGCCTCCCCCCCCGCTCTGTTCGCCCCCCCGCCCCGGGAGCGGCCTCAGCGGCGGCGGCGGCGACGACGGCGGGAGGGCCCGGGGGCCTCTCCGGGCCGGGCCGCTCCGGGCCACCCATGGAGCCTCTCGGAGGTAACGGCGGGGCCCCCGCTCGGCCTCGGGAAAGTTTTGGCGGGGCCGGGCCTCGGGGCGGCGTCGGCGGCGCCCGCGGGGTCACGGCGCGGCCTGAGGGGGCGGCGGGGGCGGCTCCCGGGGTCGGTCCCCGGGTGCGGCTCCCGGGGCCGGTCCCGGAGGTTGTCCCGCGGTACCGGGGTGGGTAGCGGGGTGCGGGTGCCGGCTGCGGGTCGCTCCTCAGCCCGGGGGCCTGCGGGGCCGCTCCGGGGCCGCCCCCCGGCCGCTGCGGGTGCGGAGCCCCCCGGGCTTCACCCCCGCGCCTCGGGGCTCCTCGGGGAGGGACATTTTCCTGCTCCTGTCCCGAATGATTTTCCTTTTGGTAGTTGTTTTCTCCCCGGAGCACCGGGATTTCCCCGCGGCTGCCCGGTCCAGCCTGGGGTGGCTCGGTGTGGAGCGAAACACGAGCTCAGAAACAAACCTGGAGTGAGGAGAGGGAGTTTGGGAGTTTCTTTCTCGTCTGGCTCATTCCCGACCGTGCCCGGACCATCCCCAGCTCCAGGGAACCTCACTCCCGGTAGGGGGACGGAGCCTCCCGGGGGCTGTGTTGGATCCCGGTGCACCGGGAATGCTGCGGGGCTTTCCTGGCTGTGAAATGGGTACTCGGGACCTGGCATCTCCCGGTTCCTGAAAGTCACAGAGCTGGAAAGTCCAAACTTCCAGCCGGGATTCTTCACTCTGAATCGCTGATACCGCTGGGTTTTATCTTCTTGACCTAGCACATGTCCATGCTGAGTGGTTTGGGGTTTTTTTGGGAAAATGGGATTTTTAAGGTACTTAAAGATGGTTTTGTGCTGAAGGAACGTCTGGAGTGGCCACCTGTGGATGCAGTGTTGGATGTGGCTGGATCCAGGCATCTCCTGTGGCTACTTCAGCTGGGAGAGCCTTGGCAGCCCCTGGTGTGGGCAGGAGCATCCAAATCCCACTGGGATGGAGCCCAGCTGGGGATGGGAAAAGGAGCTGTGTGCCCAAACTGCTTCAAAATTCAGGACTCTGCTCTTTAGTAATGATTAATTCGGTTTTTTGTTGGAATATATTTAATTTTCAGCTGGTGTTGGTGGTGAATCTGTGCCACTCCGTGCCAGGATGTGGCTCTGCTCTCTCTGGGAGATGCTCTGGCCCTCAGTTGGCACTTCAGCTCTCCCAGGCCCGAGTTCCACCCTAAACTCATCCCTGCAAGGGGCTGAAAATGGATTGTCCTGGCAGGAGCAGCACTAGATTGAAACATTCTGGGGATAAAAGGAGCAGAATTGGTGATGGAGCTGCCGTGGCCTGGATTGCAGAGGGGACATTGGAGCATCCCCTGGGATCCAGGCAAGGACAGCGTGTGCCAGGCCCAGCTCAGGCTGCAAATAATCATGGCCTGGTTTAGGGAGAATTGGCTCAAAGGGAATTTCTTTGGTGCAGACACTGAGAGAACTGAGTTTGTTGTCAGTGAGGAGAGAATCCTGTCATTAGAGATAAGAGAATCTGTAATTTTGGGAGCAGTTGATAACCAGGAGGATGATGATGATGGTGGTGGGACAGAGCCTGGATTTGGTGGAGCTGCTGCTGGAGATTTATTGGGCTTTTATCTTGGAGATAGAAGTGGAAGGTTCTGGTGTGTTCTTCAGCCCAAGGTTCAGGATGAGCTGGGTGTTGGGAGGAGCCCAGCTGTGTCTGGAGCCCTGGGAAGCAGCTGGAACTCTGAAAAAACAGGATAAAACTGTTAATTGAAGCACTGAAGCTTTATAAAAATGGGATGATTTCCCTAACTTTCACTTCACTCCTGCTCCAGCTCCTGAGCACCAGGGTGGTTTTTAAGAGCCCCCTTTTAGCCCCCTTTAGGAGCCCTTTTAGCCCCCTTTAGGAGCCCCTTTTAGCCCCTTTCAGCCCCCTTTACCTTTTTTTAGCCCCCTTTACCTTTTTTTAGCCCCCTTTAAGAGCCCTTTTTCCCTGCTGGAGCAGCTCATTTATGAGGATTATGTGCTCTCCTTTTGGACTGAGCTAAAACTTTGTCAGAATTTCCCAGAATGGGAAATCTTGGTGTGCTGAGCCACAGAGTCACATCCAGCACCTGGAATGGGGAAAATGGGAATAATTCCAGGAAAAATGGGGAAAAATCCTCAGTCACTGCCACAGCTGTGTGTTCCCCAAAATCCCTGCTCTTCCCTGCCAGGCTGGCTTCATTCTGTACTCACAGCTCCAAGGGTGTCCTGCATCTCATAAATAACAGGGTGTCCTGTTATTTATCAGGAATAACTTTTTTTTTGTTGATGATGATGATGATTTGGGTTGATTCCCATCCTGGAAGAAGCAGGCATGGTGTGTGTCCCACCCAGCACTCCAAGGGTGTCCTGCACCATCAGTTTTATCAGGAATAACTGGATTTTTGTTGATGATGATGATGATTTGGGTTGATTCCCATCCTGGAGGAGGCAGGCATGGTGTGTGTCCCACCCAGCAGTTGCAGCTGGAGCTTAGTGACACAGCCCAGGTGTCAGGTCAGGACAGGTGCTGCTAATCCTGGTGCTGTTAGATAACCTGCAGGGCCAGGACAGGGATGTGGGGTGGGATGGGGGCAGCCCTGACTGTTCTGGGCAGCAGGAGGAAGCCAGAAACCTCCTTGGGGAGCATCAGGAAACATTCAGGAGCATCAGGAAAGCTCCTTGAGCATCAAGAAAGCTCCTTGGGCATCAGGAAATCTTGAGGAGCATCAGGAAAGCTCTTTGGGGAGCATCAGGAAACCTTCAGGAGCATCAGGAAATCTTGAGGAGCATCAGGAAACCTCCTTGGGGAGCATCAGGAAATCTTGAGGAGCATCAGAAACCTCCTTGGGGAGCATCAGGAAATCTTGAGGAGCATCAGGAAACCTCCTTGAGCTTCAGGAACCTCCTTGGGAAGCATCAGAAACCTCCTTGGGCATCAGGAAACTTTCAGGAGCGTCAGGCCATGCTCACTCAGAGCTCACGGAAAATCTGATTTTTCTCATGGTCTCTGATTGGAGCTGCTCCCATGTCCCACCTGCAGATCCCCTCAGGACCCCCCTGCTTAGCCCTGAGTGCTGCCAGATTTCAGGATTTTGGAGGATTTGGGGTTTAGGAGTTTGATTTATGCTGCTTTTCCACTGTTCTGCAGCTCCCTGCTGGTGGGAGCGAAAACATCCCTGTGGGTCTGGCAGGATGGAATTTCCCGTGGATTTGGGCACCTCCTGCCTCACCTGCAGCTCCCTGAGGGTCTGGGTTGGTGTTCCCTGTGTCCCTGTGGGGAAGGGATGAGGAGCAGAGCCCTGGCAGTGCAGTCCTGGCTCCCAGCTTGGTTCCTGCCCTCAGCAAAACATCACGTGGCAGATCCGGGGCAGAGACGTCAGAGTTTGCTGCTCCTAAAATATTTCTGGAAGTATTTTATAAACACAGTGGAGCCACAGGTCGTGGCTGACCTTGGGTCAGGATTTGGCCCTAACAAAGAGAATTATTTCTTCTTCCTGCAGCATGTTCAGCTTCAGGATTGAAATCTAACAAAATAAGGGAATTAAAGCCCCATAAATTCCAGTCTGGAGCTTTAAATGGGTCCAGTTTTGCTGCTCCACAGCTGGTTGTGGTGAACTGTTTAAATTCAGTGTTCCCCATGGTTGACTTCCCACCAGGGTGGAGCTGAGAGACATTGAGCTTTTGGACCTTTTGTCTTGAATTCCTCCCTCAGTTTGCTGATTTTTCTGATGGTGTTGGGGCAGCCCTGCCTGAGGAGGGCCAGGATGCTCCACATGCTCCTGGTGAGTTGATGGAGTTGCCCTGGGAGAGGCTGTAGGCAGCAAGAGAGAGGAGGCTCCAGGGGTTTTCCCCTTATTTTGGATGGACATGTGGTGTGAAAGGTCTGAATTCCCCTTAGGAAGGATTTGCAGGCTGCCAGCAAGGACTGAACCCAGCTTTGCCCCATTCCCAGGGGTGGGCCTGGGCAGATTGCTCCTCCTGGAGGGCTGAGGGTTGGTGTCAGTGCTGGGTGGGTCCCCTGGCACTTTGCAGTGAGGTTTTCACTGGGTTCCCGTGGGTGTGTGACCATGGAATTCTGTTTGCATGAGGCTCCAGCTCCTCCTGGCCCAGGGAGGTGTGGCTGAGCTCAGAGATCACTCCTCACTCCCATCAGGAGCATTGCTGTGCTCAGACCCTGTGCAGGTGTGGGGGATATTTGTTAAACATTTCCTAAAAAACCTGCAAAGAGCTGTTGGGATCCCAGCAGCAGCTGGGTTTAGTCTAAATACAGGTTTTCCATACATTTCTGGTTGGAATGTGCCAGGAACTCTCCCCTTGGATCACACCTGTGCTCTCCTGGAGGATTTGGGGTGTGCTCAGTGCCTGCTCCATGCTGGGGGATGGATTTGTGAATCTCCTGGGGCTTGGATTTCCTCCCTGGGTTTATATTTCCCACCTGTTCTGGAAGGAGGGAAGAGCAGAGAGCATTTCCCTTCCACAGGGAAAGGAAATAATCAATAAATCTGGGCTGGGGACATCTCTCTGTCCAATCCCTCAATAAATCCCCAGCAATCCTTCACTACCTCCTAGCTGGACCCAGAGTTTTCCATCTGTGTTTTCCCTGGCATTTTTGTGCACGAGGGAGTTTGGAATGCAGTGCAGGAGGGGGTGGGATGTGCTGCCTGTTCCCTCCCCAAAGCTCTGCCGAGTTCTCATTTGCATTGGAATTCCACACCCACCTGGGGGAAGCTTCTCCCGTTATCTCATCCCAGAGCTGCTCCTGCAACTCCTGCCAGGGATTAGAGGATCCAAAAGTGCAGCTCCTAATTAGGGATGTTCCCTAAATTGGTGGAGTAAGAGCAGGAATTGCTGCCAAATCCTGCTCCAGGAATGTGCTGGGCTTTGGCATTGCTGCTTCTGGGAGGAGGAATTTAACAGCCCCATTGTGGGAAAGGTGTTTCTCCAGCAAAGCCAAGAAATGAAAGTCTGGATGCTTGTGGGGAGTTGTGCTGTTAGGGAATTTCACCCTCCTTTAAGGATAATCTTGGGAAAAAATATTTTAAGGTACCAGGGGGGTTTTGCCTGTCTGTAGGGATAATCCTAAAAGAAACTTTATTTTTCAAACACCAGGAAAACAACCAGGTTTGTTCATATCCCACAATCCTGAAATTTGCTCTTACACCTCATACACCAGCACCTCTCTCTCCCAGCCTTCCCAGATTTTCCCCTTCCAGATTTTCAGCTCAGCATAAATTCTCTTCCCATTCTTTCCCATTCCTTGATGGCAGAATTTTTATCCCAGCCTTTAACAGCTGCAGACTCCATGGAGCACATCCCATCCCACGGATGAGGCTGCTCTTCCTTTCCCTCTGTGCCCTGAGGAATGCAGAAAATCAGGATTTGAAGGCATGGCAGGAGCACACGCCTTCAGAACCCAACAAAATCCAGATTTACAGAATAAATCTGAGGTTTTGGTCCCCTCTGGGAAGGGCTCAGGAGTCAAAGGAGTTCTGGAGTGGGAATGAGCTCTGTCTGGACATTGATTTTGTCTGCCAGAGCAATTGGGATTATTTAGTTTGGATTTTTGTCTGAAAGGGGCTTTTTAAAATATATTTTCCTTAGAACACATCTCCTAATTCTAGCATTTTATCCTTCCCTTTCCTTGCCTCACAGCTGGGCTGCTTGGAGTGGTATGGGACAGGGATTTACTCTCTGTAAATGCAGAAGAGAAACTTTCTGCTTTCTCATCACTCCCAAAAATCAATTTCTTATATGAATATATAATAAATGATAATTACATATATATATTAATATATAATAAATGATATTTATTATATAATTTATTTCTAATTTGGAGACAAAAGCTCCTCCACCTTTGATAGATGAAAATTTAGTTTAACTCATGAATTTTCCAAGGAAATGCTCATTGTTGGTTACAGCAGTGTTGTGCTGCCAAGGAGTGAACCTGGAGCACATTGAATTTTTGGGGGAAGGTTCATTGACCCCTGAGCTGATTCCCAGCTGGGGTGTGCAGTCCAGGGGTGCTCTTGGTGCTCTCCATCCCCAGATTGATGCTGAGGAACTGGGGTGCTTGGAGTGGGATGGAGCAGGGATTTGCTCCCTGTAAATGCACAAGAGAAACTTTCTGCTTTCTCATTGCTCCCAAAAATTCATTTCTTGCATTAACATATAATAAATGATATTTATGATATAATTTATTCCTAATTTTGGAAAGAAAAACTCCACCACCTTTAGATGAAAATTTGGTTTAGCTCATGAATTTCCCGATGTTTCCGTTGCTGGTTACAGCAGTGTTGTGCTGCCAAGGAGTGAACCTGGAGCACATTGAATTTTTGGGGGACCCCTGAGCTGGTTCCCAGCTGGGATGTGCAGTCCAGGGGTGCTCCTGGTGCTCTCCCTCCCCAGGCTGATGCCCAGGAGCCGATCGGGTGCCGCGGGCTCCTCTGGCCTTGGCTATGGACATCGTCCTGTCCGACTTTGTTCGCTCAACGGGGGCAGAGCCTGGGCTGGCCAGAGACCTCCTGGAAGGTATGGAAACCTGGGAACCATCGTGGAAATGCTCAGGGTGGGAGGGAGAAGGGGAGGGAGCTGGGGGCTGGAATAGTTTCCAGCAAAGACGTTTAGGAAACGTCACAGCTTCTGTGCTGGGTGAGGGTGAATGGTGCTGCTCCACCTGGAATGGGGGAAATGGGAATAATTCCAGGAAAAATGGGGGAATTCCTCAGCTTCCACCACCTGGAATGGGGGAAAATGGGAATAATTCTGGGGAAAATGGGAATAATTCCTGGTGTGTGGGAACGCGGCGTTCTCCGCAGCTTTCACCACCTGGAATGGGAAAAATGGGGAAAATTCCTCAGCTTCCACACCTGGAATGGGGAAAACAGGAATAATTCTGGGGAAAAATGGGAATAATTTTGGGAGAAATGGGAATAATTCCAGGTGCGTGGGAACACAGCATTCCCCTGCTGCACCAGCTCCTCAGCTTCCACACCTGGGGATTTACACCACCTGGATGGGGGAAAATGGGAAAAATGGGGAAAATTCCTCAGCTTCCACACCTGGAATGGGGAAAACAGGAAAAATGGAGTTTGCACCTCCCCGTGCAGGCAAGAACTGGGACCTGAGCGCGGCGCTGAGCGACTTCGAGCAGCTGCGGCAGGTGCACGCCGGGAACCTCCCGCACTCCTTCAACGAGGGCCGGGGCTGCCGCGCCCCCGAACGGGAGCTGGCACGGCCGGGGAGGCCCCCCCTGCAGCGCCAGGATGACCTCGTGCAAGGTCAGTGTGCTGCAGCAGTGGCCCGGGGTGGGCAGTGCCCTGTCAGGGCTCAGAGTCACAGAGTGATGAGCTGGGAGAGACCTCGGAGATCATCAGCCAAGCTGTGTCCTAGCACCTCAACCAGCACCGTGTCCAGTGTTTGTTTAAACACACCCAGAGGTGGTGGTTCTGCACCTCCCTGGGAAGAGCATTCTAGTAGTTTATTATTCTTTTGGTGAAAAATTTCTTCCTAATATCCAACCTGTACCTTCCCTGCCGTAGCTTGAGACTGTGTTCTCTGCTTCTGTCAGACTGACCCCACCTGTCTGCAGCCTCCCTTCAGGAAGGTGTAGAGAGCAATGAGGTCACCTCTAAACCTCCTGTTCTCCAGGCTGAACACCCCCAGCTCCTTTAAACGTTCCTCACAGGGCTTGTGTTCCAAGCATTCTGCTTTTGCACAAACACAGGCACAGCAAATGATGAGAATTGTTTTTTCTTTCCCTGAGGTTCAGAATCACAGAACGATGAGGTTGGAAAAGACCTCTAAGATGATCATCCAACCTATGCCCTCATGCCTCAACCAGACTGTAGCACCATGTCCAGTGTTTATTTAAACACACCCAGAGGTGGTGATTCTACACCTCCCTGGGAAGAGCATTCCAGTAGTTTATTCTTTCAGTAAAAAGTTTTTTCCCAATATCCAACTGGGAAGACAATTCCAGTACTTTATTTTTCTTTCAGTGATTTTTTTTTCCTAATATCCAACCTGTATTTTCCCTGATGTAGCCTCAGACTGTGTGCTTAGAGGTGAGCTTACTGCTTTCTACAACCTCCCTTCAGGAAGGTGTAGAGAGCAATAAGGTCACCTCTGAGCCTCCTCTTCTCCAGGCTCCTGGTAAAACACCTCACAAAAGTAGCAATTTACTGGAAAAAGAAGTGAACAAAGAAACTAATGGCTTTGAGGTGAAATCCTCCAGGCCTATGAGATGCCTTCTCACCTAGTCAAGGAGAGAAACTTGTGTGTTTTTTTCCTTTTTAAGGGGACAAAGGATGGTTTTGTCACAAAGTGACAGGTGGCACATTCCTACATTGCTCCTGCCCCACTTTGCTGGTTGTTCTTCCTCCCTTCCCCCAGAGAAGGGCCTGTCCTGAGGACAGTGACACTTAAGTTTGAGGTGAAGTCCCCCAGGCCTTTGAGATGCCTTCTCACCTAATCAAGGAGAGAAACTCGTGGGTTTTTTCCTTTTCAGGGGGACAAAGGATGGTTTTGTCACAGGGCTCCTGCCCCACTTTGCTGTTGTTCTCCCTCTTTCCCCCAGAGAAGCGCCTGTCCCGGGGCATCTCCCATGCCAGCTCCACCATCGTGTCCCTGGCCCGCTCCCACGTCTCCAGCAATGGCAGCAGCACCGAGCACCTGCTGGAGATGCCCATCTGCACCTTCCAGCTGCCCGACCTCACCGTGTACACCGAGGATTTCCGCAGCTTCATCGAGCGCGACCTCATCGAGCAGTCCATGCTGGTGGCCCTGGAGCAGGCTGGTGAGTGCTGGGCACGGGGGCAGCAGGGCACTGGCACCCACAGAGCACCCTGGGCTGTGGCATTGTATGGGTACCATCGCCCTGTGGCATTGTATGGGTACCACCCTGAGGTATTTTCTGGGTCCCCTATGGCAGCAGGAAATGATGAATCTGACTCCCGTGTTCTTAAAAGGCTAATTTATTATGATATTATATTATATTATATTATATTATATTATATTATATTATATTATATTATATTATCT
>JAWWLS010000113.1:5976560-5986685 GCA_035040975.1 Myioborus melanocephalus | reverse complement strand
GCGGGGGGGGGCCCCCCCCCCCCCCCCCGCCGAGCCCCCCCCCCGGTTCTCCGCGTGCCGTGGTTGATCCCTCCCTTCCCGGGGCTGCGCCGATGGACTCTCCCAGCGCTCCGTGTGTGCGGCGGAGGCTGCGGCGCTAGCGCTGGTACCCGGGAGCTGCTGGCGCTGCCGGAGCATCCTCTGTCACCTCCTTCATCACCGGAGCATCCTTCCTCACCTGAGCATCCCCCGGGAAAGGAGCTGGAGCGGGGCGAGGGCTGAGCCAGGTAAGGGGGGACAAAAAATGGGTTTCTAGCCCGCATCCCCCCCTCCCCGCGGCGTTAATCGGAGCCGCTGGTGGATTCGGGGTTCGGCTTCTCCTTCCCCACTTGCTGTGGCCATTTTGTCCTGGAAAACCTTCCCGGGAGCCGGGCTCTGCCTTTGGATGTGCGTTTTTGGGGGGCTCCTCGTCCCCCCCCGCGCCTGTGGCCGCAGAGCAGCCGGAGGGGATTGGGAATTCGCCGCAGGGATGGGAGGGGGGAGCCGGGGGGTTTTTGGGGAAGGGGTATCGGGGAGGGGGATGTTGGGGAGTGACCTTGGGCACGAGCGATTCCCAACTCTTCCCCCGTGTCGCCATGTTCCTGGCGTTCCGCAGGGAGGCTGGGGGCTGCGGGGGGGTTGGGAGGGGGGGGATGCCGCCCCCTGTTTTGGGACTCTCGGGGGTTTTGGGGTGCACGGCTTCATCCATCCTCGGCTCCTCTTGGAGGAGACAGATCCAGCGCCGATAACCTTGTGCAGAGCTGTCCAACGCCACGGCGGGGCTGCAGGGCCAGCGCCGTGCTCAGCCCCCCAAATGGGCATTTTTGGGGGATCTCCCTGGCTCCCACATTTCAGGGATTGTGGTCTGGGGGATTTCTGGCTCTGCTGTGAGATCAAACCCCCCGATCTCAGCCAGCTCTGGCTCCTGCCGTCGGCTCGGCCGCTCGAGGCTGCCCGGTTTGTGCGGCCGCTCTGTCACGGATCCAGCCGTGACCTTGCTCCCCCGGCCCATCCTCTTCCTCACCGGGCTCCAGCCTCTCCTGCTCCCCCTTCCTCCTCCCGACCCCAAACACCTCCCGGGCTGTGCAACGCCGGCCCCACACGGGGAGATTCCAAAGGGAACCTCGAGCCTGGCTGGAGCAAAATGACCTTGGTCATGGATCCGGGAGCCCTGGGGAGGGGACTGGGGTCTCCCTGCAGCCAGGGGGGCTGAATTTTCTATTTTATCCTATAAAACCACCTGCCTGTCTGTGCTGGGGAGTGGGGGCCCGTGCTGTGCCGCAGCCCCCCTCCCTGCAGGCTTCCCAAAGAGCTCCATTCTAAATTTAGCGTCCCTGCGTGCCCCGTCCCCTCTCCTGGCCAGGGGGGGACACGTCGCCGGCTGCGTCCCTCTGCTCTCAGCTCCTTCCCGCCTGGCCAGAGATAAAAATAACGCTCGGGGAGGGGTCACGACGGCCCCCGAGGGTGGAGGAACAGCAGCATCGGGGGCTGGGGGGCTGCGGGTCCGTCCCTGTCACGAGCTGAGCCGGGCTCTGTGCAGTGGGCGTGGGACGCTGGGGTGTGAGGGGACAAGGAGATGCCACCCCCCCCAGGTATTTGGATGCCCCTCTCCTCCCCCTGGGGGACTCGTGGTGCCCCCCAGCCCCCTTTGGCCAGGTCAGCATGTGCCAGGGCTGGCGTCTCCTGCAGTAAATCCTGCCTGGCAGCTCCTGCAGTGAGCGTGGCCTGGCACACTCGGGTCATTGGCACCGAGGGATCCTCTGAGGGGCTCCTGTCCCCTGAGCCACCCAGCCAGGGCGGTGCTGGGAGGGTTTGGGGACTTCCTGACCCCCTCACCCTCCCTGTGGCGCCCAGGGGAATGGGGAGCTTCCTTGTTTTTGGGGTGACTCTCAGTCCTGGGGATGCTCAGGGGCAGCTGTGTCCCTGCTGTCCCCCTGTGCTTTGGATCCAGGGGGACTGGGGGGTCCCAGGGAGCTGTGGGAGCTGGAACCCCCCAGGTGAGGGGAAGGGGCTGGCATGGAGGCAGCATCTCCCAGCCTGTCCCCACCCCAGCCCCCACCTGCTGCTTCACCAGGGGGTCCCCAAACCACAGAATCACAGAATGATGAGGTGGGAGAGACCCCTGAGATCATTATCCAACCTATGCCCTAACACCTCAACCAGACTGTAGCACCCAGTGCCATGTCCACTGTTTATTTAAAGACATCCAGAGAAGGTGATTCTACACCTCCCTGGGAAGACAACTCCAGTGCTTTATTATTCTTTCAGGGAAATTTTTTTCCTAATATCCAACTGGGAAGACAATTCCAGTACTTTATTATTCTTTGGGCAAAAAATTTCTTCCTAATATCCAACTGGGAAGACAATTATTATTATTTGGGTGAAATTTTTTTTTTTCTAATATCCAACCTATACCTTCCTTGACGCAGTTTGAGACTGTGTCCTCTAATCCTCCTGTTTCCATCCGAGAGGAGAAAAACTGTGAGGTGACATTCAGGGCCACCACCACCCAGCTCAGCCTGGTTCTGTCTGGCCTTCCCAGGTCCAGGCTGGCACCCAGGGTCCTCCCACCCCCCGTTCCATGGATGGGTAGCTCCACCACCCCTCTCCCTTCCCCGCGGGCCTGAGGGCGCAGCCCCCGAAGCAGAGACCCCCCCCAGCCCCCGCAGCAGCCCCGCGCCCGCCCCGAGGCCACCATGGAGGAGTCGTTCCGGGACCGGACCGCCTTCATCCGCGGCGCCAAGGACATCGCCAAGGAGGTGAAGAAACACGCGGCCAAGAAGGTGAGCAGGGGCATGGACCGAGTGCAGGACGAGTACACCCGCCGCTCCTACTCCCGCTTCGAGGAGGAGGAGGATGATGAAGACTACGCGCCCCAGGACGGCTACTACAGAGGGGGCGAAGGCGCCAACGAGGAGGAGGGGGTGTCCAGCGACGCCACGGAAGGCCACGACGAGGAGGATGAGATCTACGAGGGCGAGTACCAAGGGATCCCCCGGCAGGAGTCGCTGAAAGGGGGGGAGCGCCTGGGGGCCGCGGCGGCCGCCGGAGCCTTCGACGACAGCGAGGGGCAGCGGAGGAAGGACCGGGAGGAGCTGGCGCAGCAGTACGAGCTCATCCTGCAGGAGTGCGGCCACGGCCGCTTCCAGTGGACCCTCTACTTTGTCCTGGGCCTGGCCCTGATGGCTGACGGCGTGGAGATCTTTGTGGTGGGCTTCGTCCTGCCCAGCGCCGAGAAGGACATGTGCCTGTCCGACTCCAACAAGGGCATGCTGGGTGAGGAGAGGGGCACGGGGGGCACGGAGGGGGTGTGGGTGCGACAGGAGGGTCAGGGGGAGATGTGGAATGTAGGGGGACATGAGGATGCATTGAGAAGCACTGGAAGGTGGGGATGGGAAAGGACATGGGGGGCTCGGGAAGATGTAGGGGGGTCATAGGGGGCTGTGGAAGAACACAGGAAGAATTGGGAGGCCATGGGGTCCAGGAAGGGATGTGGGGACCAGGAAGAATTGGGAGGCCATGGGGTGTGGGATCCAGGAAGGGATGTGGGGTCCAGGAAGGGATGTGGGGCTCCCACCATCCTCCTCCCAGTCCCACACTGCTCCCCCCATGAGCAATGGCTGAAATTTGGGCTGGCCAGTGGATGCTGAGGCTGGGTTTGAGGGGACCGTGGGGGGCTTTGTTCCATTGGTTCCCCCTTCTCTGTGATGCCTGCCAGACCCTGACACCCCCCTCAAACCCCAGGGGACACCAGTGCCCCCCATCCCTGAGATGTGGCAATGGGTGAGGGGGTCCTGGGGTCCCACAGTCCTTGAGCAGAGCAGGGGGACAACAGGGAGTTCTGTCCCCTCCCCTCAAGGGCACCCAACATTTCAGGGTGAGGATCCCAAGACCTGAGGATGCTGACCCAGGGTGCAGGCCCCTGTGTTCCCCAGCCCTGACCCGGGGTGCAGGTCCCTGTGTCCCCCAGCCCTGACCTCGCTGTGTGTCCCCCCTCGCCAGGGCTCATCGTGTACCTGGGCATGATGGTGGGCGCGTTCGTGTGGGGCGGGCTGGCCGACCGGCTGGGCCGAAGGCAGTGCCTCCTCATCTCCCTCTCCGTCAACAGCGTCTTCGCCTTCTTCTCCTCCTTCGTCCAGGGCTACGGCACCTTCCTCTTCTGCCGCCTGCTCTCGGGCGTGGGGTAAGGGGGGCCCGGCTGCTGGGTTTGCCTCCTTCGTCCCCCAGGCCAAGGAAGGAATGAGGAATCTGATTCTGTGTGCTCATAAAGCTAATTTGTTGTTTTATGGTGCTATATTATGTTCAAGAATGCTACACTATATTATACTAAAGAATACAGAAAGGTACTTAAAGGAGAGGCAGCCCAGACAAAGGAAGGAATGGTGAATCTGATTCTGTGTTTTCAGAAGGCTAATTTAGTATTTTATGATATGATATGATATTATGATACTATATTATAATAATATTAACGATACTATACTAAGGAATACAGAAAGGATACCTACAGGAAGGCCCAGTTGTATTTGTGTTCCCCCCAGAGGAAGAAAGGAATGATGAATCTGACTCTGTGTTCTCATAAAGCTTATTTGTTATTTTATGATCCTATATTATATTATGATACTAGATTATATTAATATTAACTGTACTATACTAAAGAATACAGAAAGGATACATACAGAAGGTTAAAAAGATAATAATGAAAAACTTGTGGCTCTCTTCAGAGTCCCCAGTTGGCCATTGAGTCAAAACAACTCACAGCAGAGACCAATGAAACAACCACCTGTGGGTAAACAACCTCCAAACCACATTCCAAAGCAGCAAAGCACAGGAGAAGCAAATCAGATAATTGTGCTTTTCCTTTTCCTCTGAGGCTTCTCAGCTTCCCAGGAGAAAAATCCTGGTGAAGTGATTTTCCCAGAAAATGTGAATTCCACGCAGGGACCCCCAGAGCAGGGGCTGATCCCCCTCTCTGTGTGGCGGGGCAGGGGGTGACGCTGCCCCCTCCCCTCCATCCCCAGCATCGGTGGCTCCATCCCCATCGTCTTCTCCTACTTCTCGGAGTTCCTGGCGCAGGAGAAGCGCGGGGAGCACCTGAGCTGGCTCTGCATGTTCTGGATGATCGGGGGCATCTACGCGTCCGCCATGGCCTGGGCCATCATCCCGCACTACGGTAGGAGCCCTGGGCTGGTGGCACACGGGGGGTGAGCCGGGGCTCGGCCCCACCACCGTGTCCTGTCCCCCCTGTCCAGGCTGGAGCTTCCAGATGGGCTCTGCGTACCAATTCCACAGCTGGAGGGTTTTCGTCCTCGTCTGCGCCTTCCCCTCGGTCTTCGCCATCGGGGCGCTCACCACCATGCCGGAGAGCCCACGCTTCTACCTTGAGGTGGGCTCTGGGGAGGAATTCAGGGACTTTGGGGTGCAGCAGGGACCTGGAGTGGGTCCCCAGGAAGGGATGCCCAGGGGGTGGTGAGGCCTGGATAGGAAGCCCCAGAGGGGTTTTGGAGAGGGGTGGAAAGGGGCAGGAACCCCCCAAGTGGATGGTGGGACCCAGAGGGATGGGGAGACCCTGAGGAGGTGATGAAGATGATGGAAGGATCCCTGGGTGGGGGTCAGGACCCCAGATGGGTTTTGGAGAGGGGTGGAGCTGGGCAGGAACTCCCCAAGTGGATGATGGGACCCAGAGGGATGAGGGGACTCTGAGATGATGAAGGTGATGGGGGGATCTCCAAGTGGGTGGCAGGAACCCCCCAAGTGGATGATGGGACCCAGAGGGATGGGGAGACCCTGAGGAGGTGATGAAGATGAAGATGATGGGGGGATCCCCAGGTGGGTGGCAGGACCCAGGCAGGGAGTGCTGATGGGGGGTCAGGGTCCAGATTTGGGGTGTCCCAGGGTGACCTGGGACCTGTCCCTGCCCTCACAGAACGGGAAGCACGACGAGGCCTGGATGGTGCTGAAGCAGGTCCACGACACCAACATGAGGGCCAAGGGCCACCCCGAGAGGGTCTTCTCGGTAAGGACCCCCAGGGCTGACCCCCCTGGTGTCCCCAGCACCCCAAGTGAGGGTGGGGTGTCCTCCAGGAGCAGGGGTGCAATTCCCACCTCCGGGAAAAGCACCGCATGGGGA
The DNA here is from genome assembly GCA_035040975.1 of Myioborus melanocephalus. Taxonomy (NCBI): domain Eukaryota; kingdom Metazoa; phylum Chordata; class Aves; order Passeriformes; family Parulidae; genus Myioborus; species Myioborus melanocephalus. The sequence continues at coordinate 5,980,540 of JAWWLS010000113.1, read as the reverse complement.
ATGCTGCTGTAACAGGTGGGGAAACTGAGGCACAGCTGGGTGCTGGTGGAGAATTTGGGTGCTGGGTGGGAGGTTTTGGGTGCAAGGAGCGAAGCTTTGGGCGCAATGAGTGAAGTTTTGGCTGCAAAGAGTGAGGTTTTGGGTGCTGGGTGGGATGTTTTGGGTGCAAGGAGTGAGGTTTTGGGTGCAAGAAGTGAAGTTTTTGGTGGCTTCCTGGTGTCCCCAATCTGTCCCTCCCACAGGTCACCCACATCAAGACCATCAAGCGGGAGGACGAGCTCATCGAGATCCAGTCGGACACCGGGACGTGGTACCGGCGCTGGCTGGTCCGATGCCTCAACCTGTCCCAGCAGGTGAGGCCGGGGCCGCCCAGGGCTCCCCGTGCCCCCTGTCACCTCCCGTGTCCTTGTCACCTCCCGTGTCCCTGCGCAGGTCTGGAGCAACTTCCAGCAGTGCTTCGTGCCCGAGTACCGGCGGGTGACGCTGATGATGATGGCGGTGTGGTTCACCATGTCCTTCAGGTGCTGCGGGGCGGGGTGGGATCCATGGGATGGGAACCATGGGATGGGATGGGATCCATGGGATCAGTAGGGTGGGATGGGTTGGGATGCATGGGATGGGATGGGAACCATGGGATGGATGGGATCCATGGGATCAGTAGGGTGGGATGGGTTGGGATGGGATGGGATGGGATCGATGGGATCAGTGGGATGGGATTGATGGGATGGGATCAATGGAACGGGATGAGATGCGATCCATGGGATGGGATGGGAAAGGATGAGATCCATGGGACAGGACAGGATGGGATGGGATCCACGGGATAGAATGGGATGGGATGAGATGGGATCCATGGGATTAATGGGATGGGATCCATGGTATGGGATGGGACGGGGCAGCACCGAGTGGGATGTGATGATGGAACAAGCATCTCTGGGACAGCCCTGGGAGCCCCGGGCCAGCTCTGGCAAGCCCAGGTGTGTGGTGCCCGCTCACCCCTGTCCCCGCAGCTACTACGGGCTCACCGTGTGGTTCCCGGACATGATCAAGCACCTGCAGAGCATCGAGTACGCGTCGCGCACCAAGCTCTTCACGCGCGAGAAGGTTCGGCACTTCACCTTCAACTTCACCCTGGAGAACCAAGTGCACCGTGGTGGGGAGTACTTCAACGACAAGTGAGCGAGGGGAGGCTGAGCCTGGCCTTGCTGAGCTCGGGGCTCAGCTTGGGGGGCAGCTGGGCTCTCCCTCCTGTCCCCGCCCGTGCAGGTTCATCGGGCTGAAGATGAAGTCGGTGACGTTCGAGGACTCGCTCTTTGAGGAGTGCTACTTCGAGGACATCACTTCCAGCAACACCTTCTTCAAGAACTGCACCTTCATCTCCACCGTCTTCTACAACACAGGTGGGGCAGTGGGATCCCCATGAGGGGGTGATCCCCAGGGTTTGGATGGAGATGGGGTTGACCCAGCAGCTTGGAGGAAGGTCAGGAAAGCCCTCAGTGCCATGATGGAGTTGGGGCAGCAACCTGGAGATAACCTGACCCACCAGGATGGCTCTCAGGGTTTTGATGGAGATGAGGGTGGGCCACAAGCATGGAGGAAGGTCAGGAAAGCCCTTAGTGGCACCCACTAGGGTGTTCCCCAGGGTTTTGGTGGAGATGAGGGTGAGCCACCAGCATGGAGGAAGGTCAGGAAAGCCCTCAGTGGAACAATGGAGTTGGGGTGGTAGAGATAACCTGACCCACCAGGGTTTTGATGAAGATGGGGGTGAGCCACCAGCTTGGAGGAAGGTTCCCAGTGGCATGATGGAGTTGGGGTGGCAGAGATAAGCACCAGGGTGGTCCTCAAGGGGGTGGTTGACCCACCAGGTGAGGTGGGAGGGCCAGGCAGGTGTGCACGGAGATGGGGTGACCCCGTGGGCCCTCTGTCCCCCCAGATCTGTTCGAGTACAAGTTCATCAACAGCCGGGTGGTGAACAGCACGTTCCTGCACAACAAGGAGGGCTGCCAGCTGGACTTCAGCGACGACAACAACGCCTACATGATCTACTTTGTCAGCTTCCTGGGCACCCTGGCTGTGCTCCCCGGGAACATCGTCTCGGCCCTGCTCATGGACAAGATCGGCCGCCTGCGCATGCTGGGTGGGCAGCGGGATGGGCTCAGGGCAGCCTTGGTGGGGCTGAGGGGTCCTGGAGGTGCCTTCAGCCCAAACCAGGCTCTTGATCTTCTTGAGCCACCACCATCACCTTTGCCTTGGTGGGTCACCCCACCTCCATCATCCTTTGGGGACTTTCCTGATCCTTCTCCCACCCATTGGGGACTTTACTGATTCTCCTCCCACCTCCATCTCTGGTGACCTCTTGGGGACCTTCTGGTGGGTCACCCCCATCTCTTGACTCATCACCATCACCTTTACTTTGGTGGATCACCCCATCTTCATCCATCACCCCTTTGGGGACTTTCCTGATCCTCCTCCCACCCATTGGGGACTTTACTGATTCTCCTCCCACCTCCATCTCTGGTGACCTTTTGGGGACCTTCTGGTGGGTCACCCCCATCTCTTGACCCATCGTCTTTACCCTGGTGGACCATCCCACCTCCATCACCCCTTTGGGGAATTTCCTGCTCCTCCTCCCACCCATTGGTCACCTCCATCTCTGGGGACCTCCTGGTGGGTCACCGCCATCTCCCTCTCCCTTTTGGGACCCTCAGCCCCACCTCGTGCCTCAGTTTCCCCGCGCTCTGACGTGTCCCCGTGTCCCCCAGCTGGCTCCAGTGTCATGTCCTGCGTCAGCTGCTTCTTCCTGTCCTTTGGCAACAGCGAGTCTGCCATGATCGCCCTGCTCTGCCTCTTTGGGGGCGTCAGCATCGCCTCCTGGAACGCGCTCGACGTGCTCACCGTGGAGCTCTACCCCTCCGACAAGAGGTGGGGGCGTGGGATGGAGGTTTTGGGTGCAAAAAGTGAGGTTTTGGGTGCTGGGTGGACATTTTGGGTGCTGGGTGGAGGATTTCGGTGAAAGAAATGAAGTTTTGGGTGCAAGGAATGAAGTTTTGTGTTCAAGGAGTGAAGTTCTGGGTGCTGGGTGGGAGGATTTGGGTGCTGGGTGGAGGTTTTGAGTGCAAGGAGTGAAGTTTCAGGTGCTGGGTGCAGGTTTTGGGTGGTAGGTGGGGGTTTTGGGTGCAAGAAGTAAAGTTTTGGGTGCAAGGAGTGAAGTTTTGGGTGCTAAGTGGGAGGTTTTGGGTGCTGGGTGCCCATTTCAGAGTTTGGAGTTGCCATTTTGGGGTGTTGGATGCCCATTTAAGGGCTTTGACTTTGCATTTTGGGGTTTGGAGTTCCCATTTTGGGGTGCTGGGTGCCCATTTCAGGATTTGGAGTTCCTGTTTAAGGGTTTGGAGTTCCCATTTTGGGGTTTGGAGCTCCCATTTTGGGAGCCATTTGGGAGCTGGGTGCCCATTTAAGGGTTTGGAGTTCCCATGTAAGGATTTTGAATTCCCACTTTGGGGTGCCGGGTGCCCATTTCACCCCTCCAGGTGCCAATTTCGTGGTACCACCTGCCCTCTGCAGGTACCCCCTGAGACTGAGCACCCACCCCTACCCCCGGGGGGTGCCCCCACCAACCCCAACCCTCCTCATCCTCCCCAGGACGACGGCCTTTGGCTTCCTGAACGCTCTGTGCAAGCTGGCAGCCGTGCTGGGCATCAGCATCTTCACCTCCTTCGTGGGCATCACCAAGGCCGTGCCCATCCTCTTTGCCTCAGCTGCTCTGGCCCTCGGCAGCTCCCTGGCCCTCAAACTGCCCGAGACGAGGGGGCAGGTCCTGCAGTGATGGGGGGCTGGGGGAGAGGGACCCCCCCTTCCCCTGGGGTACCCCCCAAAATCCAGCATTCCCCCCCTCTCCATCTCCTCGTGCCCCCGGGGTTAGTTCTGCGTTAGACACTGTGAAACGTCTTCTTGGAGCATTTGGGATCTTTTTCATTTGCACTTGG
>JAWWLS010000113.1:5928362-5938616 GCA_035040975.1 Myioborus melanocephalus | reverse complement strand
GGAGGAAAACGGGGGATAAAATGGGGGGCAGTAAATAATGGGAATAAAATGGCAATGAAATGAGGGGAACACAATGGGGGGAATGAAATGGGGGGAATGAAATGGGGGGCTGCAGGTGAGCTCTGGAGCAGCCCTGGATCCGCACACGGGGATGAGCCCCCTCCCTACCCCTCCCTCCCCGGGGCGGGCCCGGTGCCGGTGCTGCCGGTGCTGCCGGTACCTCTGCGGGGCGCCCCCGGTTTGACGAAGTACGGGAGCCCCTTCATGGCCCGGCGCAGCTCCTGCTTCAGCGCCAGCATGTACTCGCCCTCCTCGCCCCCGGGCAGGGGCGCGGCGCGGCGCTCCAGCGCCTGTGGGAGGAGGGAAGGGAGGAAAATTAATGTTTTATCGTCATTTATCATCAAAAACGAGTGTTTTATCATCATTTTCATCGTCATTTATCATCAAAAATGAGTGTTTTATCATCGGCTTCTGGCAAATATCGAAATGAGTATGATGGGGTTATGGTAGGAAGTGATGCGGTGTTAATTGTCTTAAGTAGCGTGTTTTAGGATATATATATATTATAATAACATATTCTAATATTTATAATATAACATATATTAGAATATATTATACATTTTGTATATAATACATTATATATAATATATATTATAGATTATTATAACAATACCATACAATATATTATAATATAGATGTATATGTGAATATGTGTATATATATATGTAAGTGATGCAGTGTTAATTTTCTTAAGTAGCATGTTTTAGGATATATTTATATATATATTAAAATATATAATATAATAACATATTTGTAATATTTATAATATTATATATATTAGAATATATTATATTTTTGTATATAATACATTATATATAATATATATTATAGATTATTATAACAATACCATACAATATATTATAATATAAATGTATATTTGTGTATATATATATATATATATATAAGTGATGCAGCGTTAATTTTCTTAAGTAGCGTGTTTTAGGACATGTATATAAAAATATATATATATATATAATTTTAAAACCCACTGATTGGGGTTTCCCCTCCCGGGACGCCCGAATTACCGGAGGACTCACCGGGAAGAGCGGCGAGGGCTGCAGGGTGGGCGGCGGCAGCGCGTCCCCCTTCCCGATGCCCACGGCCTCCACGTTAAACGTCATCTGCCCCCGGCCCCGGCCGCGGCCCCGGCCCGCCATAGCGACCCCCGGCACGCTGGGGACAATGGGGACACGGTGGCACCGCCGTTCTGCCCCCGGTGCCGGTGATGCCCCGAGTGCCCCTCGGTCCGGTCCCGGTTATCCCCTGTCCCGGTTCCACCCCGTTCTCGTTCCCGGTGCTGTTTCTTTCCCCTCCCCAAAGCTGCTGCAGGTGCTGATCCCAGTCCCGGTGGCCCTCCCGGTGCCGGTGTCCCCTCGTACCCCCGGTCCCGCTCCCGATATCCCCCCCCGGTCCCAGTCCCGATCCCGCTCCCGATATCCCCTCGTATCCCGGTCCCGATATCCCCCCCGGTCCCAATCCCGGTCCCTGTCCCGGTCCCGATGTCCCCTCGTACCCCGATCCCGGTCCCAAGGTCCCCTCGTGCTCCCGGCGTCGCTCCCGGTACCGGTCCCGCTCTGCGCAAGCGCACTCGCTCCCCACGTGTGCGCGACCGCCGTGGCCCCGCCCCGCGCAGAGGGGCGGAGCTTAGGCGTAAGCCCCGCGCTGATTGGCGGGTCAGAACGAGGGGCGGGACTTAGAAGGGACCACTGAAGGGGGCGGGGCCGGGGGCGCGGGGTGGGAACGGGGGGAATCAAAAGCGGGGATGAAAAATGAATGAAAAATGGGTGAAAAACGGCTGAAAACGGGATCAAAAAGGGATTAAAAGGGGATGAAAATGTCCCTCGGTCCCTCCTGCCCAGACCCCCCAGTTCCTCTGCCCTGGGGTAGCCCTGCCCCCGGTACCGGTGCCACCCCAGCCCTGCCATGCTGTGCCCCCCAGTCCCGCTCCCCACCGCCCCCAGCCCCACTGTAGGAACCCCCAGGCCCGCTGCACCCCTGGCCTCCCCCAATTTCCGATGCTCCAGGGTCCTCAGCCCCCCCAGCCCTGCTGCCCCTCGGTCCTGCTGGGCTGTGCCCCCCGGTCCCGCCGCCCCCCGGGCCCCCGAGAGCCCCCGGTGCCCGCCAACCCCCGATCCCCCCCCGTCACTCCCACGCAGGGCCGGGCTCTGGATGCGCCGTGGGTGATTCATCCTGCTCCAGCACCCCCCGCGCCGGCAGCTGCCAAAAATAGCGCTGCGGGAGGGGGGGGACCCTCCACATCACCTCCCGCCCCCCCGCCTCACCGGCGGCAGGCCGGGATGGCGGCCACGGGCCGCTGTCCCCGACAGCCCCATCCCGGGGGCCGCGGCAACCGGGACGAGGGACCCCACGCTCCGGTTGGCACGGTAAAACGGGGATGGGGAGGGGAGGGACGGGGGGATCGCCGCTGAGGGGGGGGGGGGTGAGGGGACAGCCCCCAGGCCCCGGGGGTGTCTCACGGAGGGGACCGGGAGCGTTCTCCCCCATTTTCCCGGCTGGTCGGAGCGGGATGAGCGGCTGTCGCCATGGGAACCGGGCGGGCAGGGATCGGTGTACCGGGAAGAGTGGGGGTACCGGTGGGGATCGGGGTACCGGGAAGGATGGGGTACCGGCAGGGATCGGAGTACCGACGGGGATGGGGGTACGGGAAGGGATGGGGGTACCGGTGGGGTGGGGTGTGGACCGGGATGGGGGTACCCGGAAGAATCGGGGTACGGAAAGCACAGGGGTACCGGCAGGGTGTCGGGGTAGAAGCAGGGATGGGGCTGTGGGCAGGAGAATCAGGTGGGGCAAAGGGAGGAGAGGGAGGAGGATGAGGAGGGGGCGCAGGAAGGCATTTGAAGAATGGAGTTTGGGGGTGCCTGCAGTGGGGGGACACAGCCTGGCGAGCTCGGGAACCCTCATTTACTGGGGAAACTGAGGCAGGGAGGGGGGACACCCCATCCAGGGGGTCTCAGTGCACCCTCTCCCCTCGCAGTGAGCGAGTGCCACCCCCGTCCCCCGTGTGCCCGGCCATGCCCAGCGCCGCGGTGCCACCGGGGGGGCTCCCCATGATCCCGGCCGAGGGCTCGGCGCTGCTCCGCGCCGTCTCCCAAGGGAAATTCCGCCTGACCCGCCTGCTGCTCGAAGGGGGAGCCTACATCAACGAGGGCAACGCGGCGGGCACCACGCCGCTGATGGCAGCGTGCCGGGCCGGCTACGCCGAGCCCCCCGAGCAGCCGCGGATGGTTCAGTACCTGCTGGAGAACGGAGCCGACCCCAACATCCCCGACAAAGCCGGCAAAACCGCGCTGATGCACGCCTGTGCCGAGCGAGCCGGCCCCGCCGTGGTCGCCACTTTGCTCGCCCACGGTGCCGACCCCAGCGCCCGCGATTACGGCGGGGGCTCGGCGCTGGTTTACGCCCTGGAGCGGGGGGACCGGGAGACGCTGCAGGTGCTGCTGGACGCGTGTCGGGAGCGAGGGCGCGATGTCATCATCATCACCTCGGCCACGTCGCCCCGAGGCACCAAGACCACCCGGCAGTACCTGAACTCGCCCCCGTCGCCCGCTCTGTGCGCGTCCCCGTCGCAGGTGCAGGTGCGGGCGGCGGCGTCGCCCGGGGCCGGCGGGAGGGACGAGGAGCGCGATGTGTTCCGCTTCCCTCCCGCCGCTCCCGCAGCTCCAGAACCGTCCCGGGCCGGGCCCAAGCGGCAGCTGAAGAGGCTGAACTCGGAGCCCTGGGGGCTGGCGGTGCCGGGGGTGGAGGGGATACGGGGGGGACACTCGGAGGGGACCCAGGGACCCCCAGAGGGAGCACGGAGAGCTTTAGATGAGATATGGGGAGTCCCGGAGGGGACACGGGGACCCTCGGAAGGGTCGTGGGGTTCTCCTGAGGGGTCCTTAGAAGGGACACCGGCACCCCCGGAGCAGCTGGCAGCGGGGCTGGAGGGGCTGCGGCTGCGCCCACGCCGGCACAGCGTGGAGGGACGCGAGGTCTCGGGGCTGCCCGGAGCCACCTGGGCAGAACGGGTACCCCCCGTTCCCACCCCGGGGCGTTGGGTTCCTCCCGATCCTCCACGGGGCAAACCCCTGCGCCGGGACCCCCCTAACCCCGAGCTCGGCGCCGCCCCCGGGCCGCTGCGGCACCCGGCGGCGCTGCTGGAGCGCCGCGGCTCCGGAACGTTCCCCCCGGAGCCCCCGGGCAGGGCGGGGCTGCTGCCGCCGCTGCCGCCCCGAGCGCTGCTCCGCCGCCACTCCATGCAGCCGGAGGCGCTGCGGCACCTCGGGGCCTTCTGCGGGGGGCTGGCACCCGAGCCTGGCTCCTAGGGACCCCTCCCCTCAAGGCCAGGACCCCTTGGGGAAAGCCTCGCCCCGCTCTGGACCCTGCTGAGGGTCAACCTTCCATCCCTCTGTCGGCACAAACTCTGCACGATCCCCAACGTGGGGAGCTGGTGGGTGCACCCCAACTGCCAGGGCCCCCCAGTGTCCCCCTCCTGCTCCTGCCTCATCCTCCCAGCAGCTTTTTCCCCCAGGGTCTGGCATTAAAGGCCCCAGTGTAGCTCAGTGGCTGTGAGTGAGGGGTGTCAGGCACATCTGAGGGATTGGGGGCACAGCTGTTGCATCCCAATCTCTGTTTTAAGGGAAAAAAGGAGTTTTTTTAAGACCTGAGTTGTTGTACTGCCAGGCTGGGAGGGATTCCCAGGATCCTTGGGGATCCAGCAGCTTGGATGGAGAGGGATTTTAGGGAAAGGGGCACGGGAGCTTTAACGAAGGACAGAGAACAAGAAGACAAACTTAGACAAAATCTTGTAATTTGACACAAAACAAGGAATGCCCAGTGGGATAAATACCATGGGAGATTCACAAACCATTTGCCTGGAGCATGGAAAAAAACTCCCAGAATATTCTGGGATGGGGAGCTGGGAGGGATCCCCCCAAACCCAAGGGAAATCCCCCCCAACCCTCAAAAACTGCTGCTTCCCTCATACTTGTCCTTTGAAAACAATAAAATTCCATAAAAGCCACATTTCCCCAAGGGATGGAGCCAGTTTGGCTCCTCCAGGCTGTGTACAGAGCCCAGTTTTCCCAGTTTGCCACCAGTTTGGAGGTGGAACATCAAGGGGAGGAGGTTTGGATCCATCATCGGCGGCGCCGGTCTGGACTGCGGCTCCGCCTGCGCCCGCCCCTGGAAAAGAGAGAAAAGTGGGGAAGGGAAAGGGGAAAAAAGGGGAAAAAAAGGGGAAAAAATAAGGGAAAAAAGGGTGAGGGAATGGGGAATGTAAAGAGAGAAAGGGGGGAAGGGAAGGAAAGGGGAGCAAGAAGAAAAGGGGGAAAGGGAAAAGAGGGTAAGGGAATGGAGAATGTAAAGGGGGAAAGGGGAGGAAAGAGGAAAAAGGGAAGGAAAAGAGGAAATGAGAGGGAAAAGTGTACAGGAAATGAGGGAAAGGAGAGGGAAAGGGGTGCAGGAAATGGGGAAAAGAAAAGGGGAATAGGAAATGGGGGAAAGGGAGGGAAAAGAGAGTGAAAAAGGTACAAGAAATATGGGAAAGGAGAGCGAAAAGGGTACAGGAAATGGAGGAAAGGAATGGAAAAGGGGAATAGGAAATGGGGGAAAGAAAGGGAAAAGGGTACAAGAAATATGGGAAAAGGGAGGGAAGAGGGTACAGAAAATGGGGGAAAGGAGAGAGAAGAAAGGGGTACACAAAATGGGCATTTTGGGGTGTCCACCCCTATTTTAACCCCGCCACCCCCATAACGGTGCACGCAATTCCCCCATTCCCCTCGCCGAGGGAAACCCCACAAGTCCCTCCCATTGCCAGCTCCTGGAATTCCCCAGAATTCCCAGGAGTTCCCTCACCTCCTCTTGCCCTTGGGGGGGCCCCTGACGAAGCACCAGTCCACGCTGACGGGCTGCCCCATGAGCTCCTGCCCGTTGAGCCCCTCCATGGCCGCCTGCGCCTCCTTGTACGTCTCGTACTCCACCAGCGTGTAACCCTGGGGAACGGGGCAGCAGAGGGGTTGGGAACCACACAGAACCCAGGGGAATGCAGCTTTGGGGTGAACAGACCCCCTGACACCCCAGGTTTAGGATTGGGAATGAGCCCAGCTCAGGTTTGGGGTGAACAGACCCCTGACACCCCCAATTTAGGATTGGGAATGACACAGACACCAGGGGAATGCAGGTTTGGGGTGAACAGATCCCATGACAGCTCAGGTTTAGGATTGGGAATGAGACAGACACCAGGGGAACTCAAATTTGGGGAGTACAGATCCCACAACACCCCAGGTTTAGGACTGGGAATGAGCCCAGCTCAGGTTTGGGGTGCACAAATCCCTTAACACCCCAGGTTTAGGGATGGTAATGAGCCCAGACACCATGGGAACTCAATTTAGGGGTGCACAGACCCCCTGTCACCCCAGGTTTAGGATTAGGAATGCCCCCAGGCATTGGAGGAATCCAGCTCCCAGCTCAGTTTTGGGCTGCAGGAACCTTCCAATAAATCAAATTTGAGCTGCAGATACTCCCATAACTCCCAGAACTGGGGTGCACCTCTGGCACCTCATACCCTGGAGGCTGAAATGGAGCTTGGGGGTCCCCAAAGTGCCCCCTCCTCACCTTGAGGTACCCAGTGCGCCGGTCCAGGTTCAGGTGGATGTTTTTGATCTCCCCAAATTCAGCAAATCTGTCGTGCACGTCCTCCTCCGTGGCCTCCTCGTGCACCCCTGTCACAAAGAGGATCCAGCCCTCCACGGCTGGGCAGGAAAAACTGGGGGTCACAGGGCTGGGAATGCAGATTTGCCCCCCAAAATCCTTGTGAGGTTTGGGGGCTGATGCTGGGAAAGTGGGGAAGAATCATCCCAGCATGGCCTCAATTATTTCTTGCTGTGGTGGGTCCCCAAAAAAGGGTTTGTCACCCCAAAATTACTCCTTTTTCCCAGCTAGGAAAGGGAGATGGAGGCCCAGAACCCCCAAATCCTGGGTGAGGTTGGGGAAAGCTGATCCCAGCAAGGCTGAACACAAATCCAGATCCCATTTCCCACGGGGGAAGTGGCCCTAATGACATTTGGGATTCCATGGGGCTGTCAGGAAGGAGCAGCTCCCCCAAATCCTCTCATTCCCATCCTGGGAAGGGGATATGGAGCTGGGGTTTGCACTTAAATAAATCCTGAGAATGAGGGGAGGGATTGTCCCAGCCTAAAATAAATCCTGGGAATAAGGGAAGGGAAAGGATTGTCCCAACATAAATTGAATCCTAAGAATGAGGATTGCCCCAGCCTAAAATAAATTTTTAGATTGCCCCAGCCTAAAATAAATCCTGGGAATGAGGGAAGGGAAGGGAAGGGAAGGGGTCATTGGAATAAGAGAAGGGATTGTCCCAGCCTAAATTAAATCCTGGGAATAAGGGAAGGGATTGTCCCAGCCCCCTCAGAGCCCTGCAGGTCCCCAGTGTCCCCTCACATCTCTGTGGCCCCGGCTCGTCCCCGTCCTGCTCCACGCTGTCGTAATCTTCGCGCACCCGAGCGCGGGATCCTTCCTCTGGGAAAGAAAGAGAGGGGAAGAAGGGACCCCCAAACTTCAGGGGTCACCCAGAGGGACAGGGAAGGGGTCTGGGGGTGTTTTGGGGTCTCACCTGAGCCGAAGCCGCGGCCCTTCCGCTTCTTGGCCTTTTCTTTCAGCTTGTGGATGCTCTCTGGTGGGGATTGAGGGTCACGGGGTCAGCAGGAGCAGGGGAACCCCCAGAGGGACAGGGACCCCTCAACATGGCTGGGAGGGCTGGGAATGACCATTGGGGTGGGAATTATTCCCCTGGGAATGACCACTGGGGTGGGAATTATTCCCCTGGGAATGACCACTGGGCTGGGAATGACCCCTGCGATGGGAATGACCCCACTGGGATAGGAATGGCCCCCTTGACTGGGGGTGACCACTAGATTGAGAATGACCACTGAGCTGTGAAGGGCTGGGAATGACCACAGGGCTGGGAATGACGTCCCTGGGTCAGGAATGATGTCGCTGGGCCAAGAAAAACCCACCCGGACCGGGCAGGACCCGGTCCAGGCAGAGCCACCCCCGGGCAAGCAAGGGCGGTCTCCCCGCGACGGGAATGACGCCCCTAGGCCGGACAGGACCCCCCGAGTCCCTCCGGCCCAGGAACGGACAGCAGGACCCATGTCCCACACCGAGAATGACCCCCCGTGCCAGGCGTGACCCCCCAGCACCGAGCAGGAGCCCCCTGGCACCGACACCAACCCCAGCACCGGGCCCGGGCTCTCCCTGAGGCCGGCGCGGCCAGAGGAGGCGGGAGCGGCTCTGCTAAGCCGGGACCCGGCCGGATCGCTCGGCGGGGCCGCTCTAACCCGGGCGGTATCGCCGCAGCCCCGCGCTCACCGTCCCCATCCTCGTCCATAGCGAAATCCTCTCCGCCCGCCTCATGAAGATCCAGTACGTCCGCCATCTTGCCGGGAGTAGCGGGGCACGCCGGGAGCGCGCCGGAAGTGGGGGGGAACGGGGCGGAAGTACCGACGCGGCCATATTGGGAAGGGGGTGTGACAGAACCACCGGCGCGGCCATATTGGGGAGTGTGGCGGAAGTATGGGCGCGGCCATATTGGGAAAGGGGCTGGACGGAAGTGCCGCGTCCGCCATTTTGAGAAGGTCATGCTGATTCTTTTTCCCCCGGGAATTTCGAATCGCAGACCAACGCAGCTCAAAGTGGTTTTTGGACACGACTGGCCCCCCAAAAAATGAGCAAGAGCACCAAAGTTAACCAAAGTCGCTGGGTTTATTGTATAAAATTCACAGCAGTGTTTATTCCGTAATTCCACTGCCTCAACAAGGAGCACGACTTCCTCCGTACTGAGAAAATTTGAATTTTGTTAATTTTACGCCTTCCACGGAGATCTGGAGCCTCCAAACTGGCACCTCGATCCCACAAGCAATGGAATATCCTGTTTTTTCCCTTTTATTTTCCTTTAAATTCCACAGTGATGGAACTCCCAAAGTCCTCCCGGATTTGCTTATTTTGAGCATAAAGAACTGGGAGGAGCTTCAGGGATTCTCATAGGTGCAAAATAAATTGCAGGATTAACTCCATGTTATTCCTAAATCAAAATTTTCCAATATTTCTGGAAAATTACACCCCACAACCCCCTCCACCCCCCATCCCTTTTAAAATCCAATTTCCAGCGACATCAAATGTTAATAGTGTTTGTAGAAAGTATAAAAAATATATAAACCCCCAAAATAAGCTCGTTAGGATGTGGATATAAAAATGGGGTACCTACAGATAATGGAATTATTCCAATTTTATCCTAAAACAATGATTATTGCTGGAATATCCTGTGGTCAGGCAGAGGGAAGGAGGAGGGTGGGAAGAGTGGAAAACTGAAGGGTTTAAGGGGATAAGAAGTGGGAAAAGCTCTAAGCTGGGGTGAAAAAGGAATTCTGGCTTGGAATTCAGTTTGTACTCCCAGTCTGCTGGGGAAAAGGGGAGTAAGATGGAAATTTCCATGGATAAATTGACATTTTCTTGGCTGAACTCGGAGCTGTTTGAACAATTCCATGCCATAAAAGGGGTTTTAAAGCTAAATATAGTCTAAATTCCATAAGGATACAAAGGATAAGGAATGATTAGTGCAAATCCCTCCCTCATCCACAAACTCTCCAAGAGTTTTCCAACTTTCCAATGCTGATGTTTGGCTCCAGACAGGGCAATTCCAAGGGGGAACTGCAGATCCTGCTGTGCTTGGGACTGGAATGCTGCATGCTGATCCCAGATTTAATTCCAAAATTAAATCTGGACACTGCACGCCTTGGCACTCACTCATTTAATTAAGGAGCTCATCAAGGAGCTCTAGTTGATCCCTTTCTGCTGCAGGAGGGAGGGGATCCAATGGGTTTTTTCCAGAGGAAACACTGGATTCCATGGAATCCCAACTGCTCCAGCAACGATGGAGTGAGGAGAGGACAAAACCTGGGATTTGAACCCCGAAAAAAAGGGACAGGAAAAGAATCTGTAGGGATTATGAGGGAATAAAAAGTTCCCTAGGGAATAAGGAGTTCTCAAGGGAAGAATGAGGAGGCTGAGAAGCAGCTCTAAAAACCAGGATGAAATTGCTAAAATCCATTCAGGAGCTTTTCCCCTAAATCTCTTCGAAATGTGCAAACGGGCCGGGATTTGGGGGGAAAAGGGTTT